>CM062812.1:543987840-544372275 GCA_031772625.1 Pinus tabuliformis | reverse complement strand
GTGAAGGTGCTTCACCCTTCCAGCCCAAGTCACGACGGGAGTGCTAGTGGGTGAGATCAGGGACACTGTCCCACCCCTCCCATGTAGTTCCATCCACCTGTACAACCCCATCACCCATATGTGAGTCATTCGGTCAAGCAACTAATCTGTGCCTGCAACCATTAACATATCATCAGAATATAGATAAACATATATGGCAGGTTTCAAAATCGACTTAGAATTTCAACGATAAAATAATATGAATTTTCCTCAAACCAGGTGTCATCAACTTGTCATATGCGAGTGCCTCTAATGGTTTCCTGCCATACTCAATAATCATCAGTAACAAGGTTTCTCAATGTTAGTCATTGTCATAATAGCATCATTAACAACTCCTAGTCATTCACATCATTGCTCATTGTAAGCCCGAACTAATGAAAGTAGGTAACATAAGGGACACATCCATCATGGCTATCATCATTAAACATCAATGGACCATACATATTCATTAAGCTATCAACATCGTAACATCGATAGAAATATACCTATCCATCAAATTTATCATCATCATGCTTTTTTAATAGAGAGCATACATATCCTTTACTACCCTCATCATCATAAATTCAAATAGAGATCAAACTTAACTATTTAATGTTACAATCATCCTAATACCGATAGATAAGATACATAACCATTCATGCTATCATAATATAAATGGAAAACATACATAAACATCACAACCATGAATATCTCAATCACTAATAATAGTGTCATGTGCCCGGATCCTCAACCTGAGGTCCTCAAAGAATAATGTGTGGGCCTTATGGCTAAATAAATGTTTGTGTCATATCACTGTCAGTCAACTAGAGCGGGCACTACATACACCCCCTCTTAATAATAGACTTCGTCTCGAAGTCCCTGGAATAGGTAAGGAAAACAGTGACGCATCTCCTCGGCGTCCTCCCAAGTAGCTGAACTGGGACTATAATTGTCCCACTGGACCTTGACCTGGTCCACTAATCGTCGTCTAAGCTGCAAATTTCTCTGGTCCAGTATGCAAACTGGTTCGGTCATCACTGTTCCCTCATCCAAAACCTACAAATGACCAAAGTCAATAACATGCGAAGGATCTGAAATATAATGACGTAAAACAGAAACATGAAACACATCATGCATACGTGCTAAAGATGGAGGTAAGGCAAGCCTATATGCCACTGGCCCTTTCCTTTCTAAGATTTCAAAAGGTCCCACAAACCGTGGGGACAATTTTTCTCCCTTTCCAAATTTTAGAGAGCTTTTTCTGGGGCCTTACTCTCAGGAACACCCTGTCCCCCACTTCATAACTTTGGTCTACCCGATGAGCATCAACATAGCTCTTTTGTCGATCTTGCGCTTCTTTTAGCCTCCTCCTAATCATGGTCATTTGTTCTTCCATCTCTTGCACCACTTCAGGTCCTTTAGTCGGTCCCAACTGAGAGGTGTTCTGCAAGGTTTTCCAAATAAGAACTCAAATGGCGCCATCTTGATGGAACTCTGATAACTATTATTGTAAGCAAATTCTACAAGCGGTAAAAACTCCTCCCATCTCTTTTGTTGGTCCATCACATACATTCGAAGCATGTCTTCAAGGATTTGATTTGTCCTCTCTGACTGCCCATCTGTCTCCAGGTGATAAGCAGTTCTGAAGTTCAACTGGGTTCCCAAATCTTCTTGGAAACTGGTCCAAAATATTCCAGTAAAAACTGCTCCCCTATCGGATATGATCTTCCTAGGCACTCCATGTAATTTCATAATCTCATTAATAAAAACCCTCGCAATTTCTGGTGCCTTATATGTAGTCTTAACTGGTATGAAATGAGCGCTTTTGGTCAACGTGTCCACTACCACAAATATGGAATCATGTCTTCTTGAGGTCATTGGTAGTCCCACATTGAAGTCCATTGATATTACTTCCCATTTAGATTTTGGTATCTCATGGGGCTGCAATAAACCTGCCGGATGCCTGTGTTCGGCTTTTACTCGCTAACACTCTAAGCATCTTGCTACCAAGTTCACAATGTCCTTCTTCATCCCTTTCCAAAAGAAGAGTGGTTTTAGATCCGCACTCATCTTCTTAACACCAGGGTGTGCCATGTATACAGCATGATGTGCTTCATTTAAGATTAATTGGCGTATATCTTCATTTGGTGGTACATATATCCTTCCCCGAAATCGTAGTAGCCCATCATTATCAAGGGAGTATTCTTCATATTTTGGGACCCTCATTTCATCCTCCCTTAAAATTTTGCTAACCTCTTAATACCAGGTGTCTTTAATTTGTAATTCAAGCAGTTTCTCCCTCAAATTTGTCTTCAAGGGAATCACTGAAAATATCCGCGGCCTCCTACTTAAAGCATCAGCCACCCTATTTACCTTTCCTTTGATGTAAGTGATATCAAAATCATATTCACTAATTAGCTTAGACCATCGTCTTTGCCTTGCATTTAAGTGATCTTGAGTGAATATGTGTTGTAGCCTACAATGGTCAGTCCTAAGATCAAACTTCCTTCCTAAAAGGTAGTGTCTCCAAATCTTTAGTGCATAAACAATTGCTGCCATTTTTAGATCATGGGTTGCATATTTTTCTTCGTGGGTTATGAGTTTCCTTGATGCATAGGCTATTACTCTTCCTTCTTGCATCAACACACAACCCAACCCTTCCTTGGAGGCATTAGTGCAAACCAAAAATTCTTGTTCCATATTCGACACCTTCAAAATTGGTGTTGTTGTTAATAACACCTTTAACCTTTGGAACACCTCTTCACATTTTTAAGTCCAGATGAATTTCTTGTTCTTTCTTTGGAGCTCAGTAATGGGGTTTGATATTTTTGAAAACCCTTCGATAAATCTACGATAGTACCCTGCCATGCCCATGAAACTTCGTATTTCATGAACATTGGTTGGTGTTGGCCATTCCATGATGGCCTCGATCTTTACTGGGTCTACTGCAATACCCTCCCCAGAGATAATGTGTCCAAGATAATGAATCTTGGTTTGGTAAAAGGAACACTTTGACAACTTCCCGTACAATTGGTTTTCTCTAAGACATTGTAGAACTATCCTCAAGTGTTCGTCATGCTCTTCTGGGGTCTTTGAGTAGATCAAAATTTCATCGATAAAGACTTGTACAAACTTGTCTAAGTAATCCCGAAATATTCCGTTCATCAAACTCATGAAAACACCCGGGGCATTTGTCAGTCCAAAGGGTAAAACTACAAATTCATAATGCCCAAATCTTGTTTTAAAGGCTGTCTTCGAAATATCTTCTTCTTTGATTCTGACCTGATGATATCCTGACCTCAGATCTATTTTTGAAAAAACAGTTGCCCCTCTCATTTGATCAAATAAGTCATCTATCCTTGGCAAAGGGTATTGATTCTTTATCGTCACTTTATTCAACTGGCAGTAATCAATGCACAGTCGCCAAGACCCATCCTTTTTCTTCACAAAAATCACTGGGGATCCCCATGGAGATATGCTAGGTCGTATGAACCCCAAGTCCAATAATTCCTTTAATTGGATCTGCAATTCCTTTAGCTCTGGAGCCGACATACGATAGGGTGCCTTTGCAATAGGCTCCGTGCCTAGTTTAAGGTCGATGGTGAAATCAATTTCCCTTTTTGGGGGTAGCCTAGGTAGTTCTTAGGGAAATACATCCTTAAATTCAACAAGGAATGGGTGTTTATTAAGATCTTCAGAGTCACTCCTTTCGTTTAGAACTACCACTGAGAACAATTGACATCCCTTTTGCCTAAATTTCATTAGTTGCATGGAGGAGATGAACCTCAGGGACACCCCTTGGTTCTTTCCCCTTAATGATTTTCTTTGGCCGTCATCATCAGTGAAATGTAGAATCTTGTATTTGCAGTCTAGGAGTGCCTCTTGTCGCTCCAACCAATCCATTCCTATAACTACGTCATAAATTCCTAGAATTGTAGAGTACAAGGATACCTTGGTCTTACATACACCCAGGTCCACCTCACAATCCTTTACCATCTTTCCTACATTTCTTTTCATACCACATGCCATTTCTACATGTCTAAATTCATACTGTGGAGTTGCTTTATGTTTAATCATTGATAATGCATTTATAGAAATAAATGAATCAGTAGCCCCTGGATATATTAAAATGACAAAACTCATACCATCAATATTACCTGAGGTTTCCAACACAGTGGACTGGTGTTCGACCTGGCGATTGTTCACCGCTGCATGGATGCGATGAGCCTTCCCCAGATCCCCCACTGTAGTTGCATTCTTAGTTGAGTTGGTATTACCTGTCTTTTGAGGGCAATCCCTCTCGTAGTGAGGACCTCCACAAGTCCAACACCCCCTCCTAGGGACTTGGCTCCTACTACCAACTGAACTGGGAGTTGGTCTGGAACTCTGCTGGAAAGAAGATCAGTGCTGAGGTGGTGTGACTTGGTGCTGTTACATAGGCCGGTGCAGTTATGGTTGACGAGTTTGTTGCGGTACCCTGTGCGGATGTTGAGCTAGATGCCTATATGGTGTTCTTTGATTTCTTCCTGACCACCTTTGATGATTTAGCGCAGGACCCCCTTGTAAATTTCTACGTTCCATATTGTTTCTACCTGGTACTCCTGATCCTGTGGGCCTTGTTGACTTACTATGTTCACTGCTCATGATCTCCTCCTCTGCAATGATTGCCCGCTGAACTACCTCGTGCAAGGTGCGAGGCATTAAGATTCTAACCTTGGTCCGAATGTTAACATTTAATCCATACACAAATTTTTTCACCTTGAGCTTTTCTGTGTTTAGGTGAGGGGCATAACGGAGTAATTCCATGAAACGTGCCGCATACTCTGGTAGTGAGCGACTCCCTTGCTTTAATGAATTGAATTCATTTAGTTGTCTCTCAAGGAACTCTTTTGATAGGTAACGTTCTCTAAATTTTTCTTCAAATAGCTCCCAAGTTACTTCTGATATCCATCCCCAATTGGGTTAATAATGTCTTCCACCAAAGTAGTGCATTTCCCTTTAGCTAGAATATACCCATCTTGGCCTTCATGTTTGAGGTGTAATCTCTTAGGGTAAAACAAATAGCCATGTTTTCCAACAATGCCTCTGCAGATTGACCATCAGTGGACCCCCAAAACTTTGGAAATTTTACCTTTTCCAAATCTCGATGTACATCATTTCTTGTGGTGTTTCATTTTGTATGACTGGTCCTCCATGCTCCCGTTCCAAATGGTTTATTAATGCCTTAGACATGTGTTGGAATGATCTCATTAAGTTCAACACTTCTCTCGCTGGTATCTGTTCTTGTGTTGAGATGTTTTCCCCCTCATTAGGTGGGGTGGTAGTTGGCTGTTGTGGTGGCGCCATGTTGTGCCCTTTAGCTGCCCCACTCCTTGTACCTCTTCTAACCATGGTTCACCTGCCACAATTTAATACGATTTTTATAAGATAAAAACCAATCAAATAAAAATCATAACCAACTTGAGTGGTTCTATAATTTATTTATTTTTTTATTTTTTTACATACTTCGAAGGGGACAATTTATGCATTTATAAGTTCTTTACATTCCTATAAATTCTAATCAAAATAGTACCAACCTTCATAAATTCTAACTTTTAATTTTTAACACTTAGCTTCCATGTTAAATTGGTAGTTTATTTTCAAAATTAATTAATTCCTAGTTTATAAAAAGTATTGATATTACACGAATGAGTAAATTGATAAAAAAATAATGATTGCAAAATCACTACAATGTATTGTGTAATACGATATTCAAATACAATAAAATATTCAAATTTCAGCCAATAGTAATAGGGATAATATTATTATTATTATTTTTTAAATAAAAATTATATAATTAAACATTGTTAAATCAAAACAAATTTCTAACTGCCAAGGAGCAGGGTAATAATAACATATATACTTTATAATGTTATGTGCAACAATAGAGAAGATCTAGGTGATGTGTGTTAATAAGTATATATATATATATATATATATATATATATTTTTTTTTTTTTTTATATTCCATCACTTTCCTTCAGCAAAATGGTGATTGAATACCGGAATATAATAATAAGAATTCTAATAACAGCATTAAAAAGGGCCCTTAAACCCATCCTCCGCCAAGTGATCATCCTCATTATTGTCACCTTTAGTAGACCCTCCAGGGTTTATATATCATATGAGGTGGAAGTGTTGAAGAAGATATACATTGAGCCAACTATTATCCCTTGCTTCTTGGTGAAATTTGTGATCTGTTCGAAAAGCTACAATGTGGGGATTCCCTGATCCTGGGGAAGGGTGCATTGGAACTCCCTCGGTAAGTAACAAGAGGTGATGGCTTTAGAAAAAAATGTAGTATAAACAATCAACGATTTGGCACTTTCCTGTCCAATGTTTTTCAAGGAATTCCAAAAATATTATTATTGAATTGCAAATCTCAGGAAAAGGAGTCGAGGGTTGTTCACTGCATCAATGATGAAGCAATTGTTACTCTATACTTATATGTTTATGCTTCAATAAGGACGTATCCAATTGAAGTTGTATGGCCTGTTGAGTGATAGACACGAGGTCATGCTCTAAATGTTAGAGACCGTGGCCAACATTGGTATTAAATTGCTTGTAAGTGGAGTCATTCCCAGATGGACCTGATCCCAGCTTGAAACGGGTGTAAGAAGAGGTATAAGACTTACATTTGGTAGAGTCGCCTGGGTTTATAGAAACAAGTTTTGACTGCTTCTTACAAGTGGAGTGGTCCTGTTCACTAAGGGCTGAGGTACTGGGGTTTCCATAAGGTTTGTGTGAAGGGAGAGATGCCACAAGGGCCAAGAGCTGGGTTGTAATTCTCAAGAAAATCCCTTCCCTCATTGTATTCAGGGAGAAACTAAGTACTTAAACAGTAGAAAGGAAAATAATTATTGGAGACAACATTAGGTATCAGGAGTATTGTTAGAACATGAATACCACTTTCAAACCAGCAAAATGATGGTGCTTCAGATTCTGAACTAGTCAACCAGATGGAAAGATAGAAACAAGATGGAAAAAGACACTGCAAACCATCATGATAGTTTTAGTTGTTATCGATGACAAAGCACTATTTCCTGTAGCAGCAATTGACATACAGGTTAAGTAATCTGATCAGGATTGGCACAAGCTTCTTTCCTAAAACCCTGTAGAGCACCTGTAGTCAACTTTGATGTGACTGCTAGGGACTTCGTTCCTCATGTAACATCAAAGAGCCTTGCTCTGCAATTTATGAGATATGGAATGATTATAGAAGCGACACCAGTACCTTCTCTTAAAGCATCATTTGAAATCCATAACTTTATTTTTCAAATTTGATAACTGAAATACAATGCACGAAGACAGATCCCTAAATGCAACAAGTCTTAGGATTATTTTTTTTCTCATATGAATTGCTAGGATACCCCCCATATCTTACACTCAAAATTTTAAGATGGTTCAACTCAGTGGCACCTCTTGCTAAATATCCTATTCTTGCATAATGTATTATCAGTATCCAACCAAGTTGTAGAATTATTTCAAATTGACAGAGTCATAGATTGTCAATTCATTTAGGCTAGGCAGGTTACTGAGAGAAAAGAGTGCACCAATTCCAACAAATAACAATCTAATTATAAAGACCTCAGGAATTCCAACAAATAGCAATCTAATTTCAAACTTTCCAAATTGCTGATGTCTATGTAGTACACGGCAATTGTTGTAAAGTTGTCTTCACTAGTTTTATTTCTTCCAGGTAATGTTGATGAGTAACTTACGTTTTTTCACAGCCTGAATGGTTTTCAAGGGTGCAGATATTGAATTAGAGAGGGTCAACTGGGAGCAGCATGTTAAATAGAGATGCCCATGTAAAATTAAATTCCAGAAGCAGTCCGGCAGCATTTATAACCTGAACACTTGTCAAGTTACTATGTTTGTAAGGTTTGTTAAATTCCAAAAGGAAGGTAGGAGCCTTCTCAAATTCCAGGTCTCAGACAAATCAATATGCTAGAAATTGGTTATCTGTTTAATATAACACATTGTTAAGATAACTTCTATATAAATCAACAAACTCTGTTGATCAAATATAATAAAAATGACTTCGATATATTGAATGATACAGAGATATCCACACAGATTATCAACAATCCAATTCATAATTTTTTTTTTCCAGAACCAGATTACCTCGGCTTAGGGGAATTTCACCGTAGGTACATTGGATCTATATTGGTAATATATTTTTAATAACCCTACCATAATTAATCTCATGGCCTGTGATGTATTGTGGTTTTCCAATGAATGTGTGAATTAATCGTTCTAAAAGTTTACATTTTCAAAAATGGTAGGGAAAACCAGAGAGAAATAGTCGTAGCACAAAAAGGATAAGGACAACATTCGAATTCCACGAAGATGTAAAAAGGCAAACTAAAATTAAATCCAAGCTCATTTGGAACTTTAATACTACTTTGGAGATTCCAATGATTTGGCAACTTCAAATGGAGCTTCTACATCGAAGTTAAGTCTTTCCTCAGAAATAAAAAAAATTACGTGATGAATCTGCAATGCCTAAACGGAATTGTCTTTTTCGGCAATAAACAACATTGATCAGATCCACAAAAAAAAAAAAAAAATTGGGCCACGTTGAACCTGAAATACAGAAAGCTTTGGACGTTCTAGACAATGCTATTGCATTTTCCCAGTCACTTTTGCCTGTGGCCAGATCCTCGAATCAAGCTAAAAACCCCATTCCAACTTCCCAAAACAGCTTGCCAACAGTGAACCCATCTTGCCGAAAGTGTCAAGCGATTTATTCTCTGATCAGTTATAGAATCGTAACGCAGAAGGTCGATCTCTTCCTCAGGGGAAAATATTAGAAAAACTGCACGAGATTGATGGCGATGGTGAAGTTGCCAATAACTATTATAAGCAGGAGACGAATAATAGCCTTGCCAATGGAATAAGTAAAATGGAAAACCGTGCCTCCAGAAGTGCCAAAGTGAAATCAAAGAAAGCTTATTGTTTCCGATTTCTCTGACTCTAAAAAAAACAGGGGTTGTGTTGGTAACCTATTTGTGGTAATAAGTTTGTGTGTTGAGGGAATAAGTAACTTCCAATACGAAGATGCTAGATGTGATCTCTAACACAATTATCGTAACACATATGACAGACAACGAAACTCGAGTGATGCTACTCGTTTCTCCCAGATCGTTCTATTTCAAGCCAACACTCGTCATTTTCAGAACAAGCATTAAAACTTTAGGAAATGTAAAATATTTATGTTTTCCTTCTGAGCAGGGCGAGCAAAACTGCAGACAGTACTGAGAAAACAAGATCTGCACGAGAAATGAAAGTGTGACAAAGATATCGGAAGATGTAAACCATTCAGAAATTTCTGAAGACGCTGAAACTTCAAAGGAAGAAGTCAATATTAAAAGCACTAGAGATATACAGTTTGGTGATACTGCGGTTTTTTTTTTTTTAATGAATAGAGGTCATTTAGATTTTCAATCACTGTAGTAATCATGAAATAGTTCAAATTTAAGGGCCCTAGGTCCTAAAGGTTGAACTTAGCTCTGATACCAAGTGTAAGGTCCTATATATATATATATTAATAAATCATAGCAGAATACAACCATACTTTGAAATACATTGGGAATTCAAACTAAATCAGCACAGTCTAACACTCTGAAATTCATTTCAGGAAACATATCATAACATTTACATACATTTAACTAAGATAAAATAGTATTGAATACATATGTATCGTTCACCAGAAGACGACACTCCACTTGCTTCGCTGTTACTAGTATTCCCTTGTTGCCGATGACCTCCATGAATGAATGATGACGTACTTGATTCGAATGCGAAGACCCACCGGTTAACCTCCCAGCCTACTCCTTGGGTACTCTTCTTCCCCATGGACCCCCGAGCTTCAATGGGGTTGTACAATGGAGGAATGCACTAGCTGGTAGAGGAGAGCACTCCTTGGCTCAAGAGTCCCTCTCTCTAAAATCCTCTACCTCACCAAACTCACTATAGTTTCGTAATCACTGTTCTGACATCATCTCATCCATCCAACAATAGGGTTCCCAAAAGTCCTTTCTCCCATGGCTTGCCCCTTCTTTTATAGGAGTCCTCATAGGTGACACTTGGCATGTCATGCATAATTTTTATTTTTTTTTTATAATTCAATAGCTTGATTATTCACCTAACCATGTGTCACTCTCTCATCAAGGGTCACCCAAAATTATTTACTTAACTTTTTATTTAAAACTAATATTTTCCTCACCTCAACAAGATTCCTATTTCTTCTCTTAGTTGTCTCTTTATCCCCCCTTTTATTCCTTAATTTGTGTTCATTACTTGAAGTCAATTAATGAGTCAAGATTTTATCCCCTATCTACTCCCTAATTTAACTCAGGTTATCTCTTAGATGGATATTCTTATGTTGGTTGTTGCCACATGGAGGTTCTCTACATTTCTCGAAATTTAATTTATTATTCTTATTTTAATTCACCTTCCTATTTTCTTAATTAGGTTTAATTAGTTTAGGATTAATCTTTATCCTTACAATTATGTCCCCCTTTCCCTTTTTACCTAATTAAACCACATAATCTACCTAGTATTTTCCAACATGGGAAAGGTAGAGTTTTTAAGGTACTCTATTTTATTTCTTCCTATGATCCTCTTAATCCAAGTTTTATTTTTGATTTAATTACCTTGGTTTCTAACATCATTTACCCTTGATGTAAATTTACCTAGTTTTCATTCCTTGCTTATATTTATTATTTAATTTATTTTTAATGATTCCAAGGGTGCCAAGTTTGGTTGTGCCCTTCAAGAACTTCCCTTGAAGTTCCAAGGGTGCCACACCTAATAGTTTATTTGTGATGCCAAGGGTGCCAAGTTGGTCGTGCCCTTCAAGAAATTCCCCTGAAGTTCCAAGGGTGCCACACCACTTGCCCTTCAAGCATCTAGTGACTATGAGGGGCAAGTATAGGTGCAATGTCATAGACCACTATCATCTCTTATGTTGCCTGCTATAGTGAGACTAATGGTGTCGGGGATCAAGGAATCTGCCTTAATGCGCACCCCCGGTAAAATCCTCTTGAACGACCCAACTTTGGGACCTGCCCTCATGGCATCGTGATCTTCAAGGCAAATGTGTTTCACCCTTCCAGCCCAAGTCACGGTGGGAGTGCTAGCGGGTGAGATCAGGGACACTGTTCCACCCCTCCCATGTAGTTCCATCCACCTGTACAAGCCCATCACCCATATGTGAGTCATTCGGTCAAGCAACTAATCTGTGCCTGCAACCATTAACATATCATCAGAATATAGATAAACATATATGGCAGGTTTCAAAATTGACTTAGAATTTCAACGATAAAATAATATGAATTTTCCTCAAACCAGGTGTCATCAACTTGTCGTATGCGAGTGCCTCTAATGGCTTCCTGCCATACTCAATAATCATCAGTAACAAGGTTTCTCAATGTTAGTCATTGTCATAATAACATCATTAACAACTCCTGGTCATTCACATCATTGCTCATTGTAAGGTCGAACTAATGAAAGTAGGTAACATAAGGGACACATCCATCATGGCTATCATCATTAAACATCAATGGACCATACATATTCATTAAGCTATCAACATCGTAACATCAATAGAAATATACCTATCCATCAAATTTATCATCATCATGCTTTTTTAATAGAGTGCATACATATCCTTTACTTCCCTCATCATCATAAATTCAAATAGAGATCAAACTTAACTATTTAATGTTACAATCATCCTAATACCGATAGATAAGATACATAACCATTCATTCTATCATAATATAAATGGAAAACATACATAAACATCACAACCATGAATATCTCAATCACTAATAATAGTGTCATGTGCCCGGATCCTCAACCTGAGGTCCTCAAAGAATAATGTGTGGGCCTTATGGCTAAATAAATGTTTTGTCATATCACTGTCAGTCAACTAGAGCGTGCACTACAGTAATTTCTATCACAACTGTAACAAAAACCTTTTGCTCCTTTTTCATCCAACTGTTGTGGTGTCAACCTTGTAGGTTGTGAAAGGCTAGGAGAAACAACACTTTCGTCTTTATAGTTGTGAGTGGTAGATCTCCCTATTGCATAATTTTTCTTTCCAATTTTCTGGCCACCCCAAATGCCTTCTCCAATGAATCAGGTTCTCAAAGGCAAACCTCATATTGGATGTTATCCTATAAAGTACCTATGAACACATCAATCCTATTCTCCTCTAGAATATCATTTACCCTGATATTCAATTTTTGGAAGTCCTCAATGTGCTCCACCACTGATCCCTTTTGTTTGAGATTTATCAATTGGCTAAAGCAGGTGTTTCTCTTTGTATCCTCATAATGTGCTATCATTTCCTCCATAAAAATTAACCAGGTGACAAGTGATTTACAAGAAAAAATCCATCTATACCATACAAACTGATTGGGTTCTAAATATAAAGACGAAATACGTGTAACAACCTTTGGGGTAAATGTGCCTATAAAAAAAACATAATAGGAACATAAATACAATAAACATATCAGCCATCGAAATCCATATATACATCCATACATATGCACATGAAAATCAAGGGAATGAATTTTTTTCATTAATAAATGCAATGAACCAACCGAAGATGGGACTACCACGTTCCACCCAACCATAGATTGGCTGAGCCAAGTCTCTCTTCAGCTAATCACCCCCATGCCATATTCCAAGCATGAATGTGGGATCTCATAGAACACATTAATCAAAACTCATCCAGGGCTTCCAGAGGCTACCCACCTCAACCCATAAAATAGTGATTCCACCTCACGGTCGGACATCACCAAAAACCATCATCAGATTGGTCTCCATCCAAGCCTTCCAGGGCTTCCAGAGCGTTTGTCCAACCAAGGCTTCCAGAACTAGTAACTCAACCCACAACTTATACAGGGCTTCCAGAGCGTTACCAAGGCTTCCAGGACTAGTAACTCAACCCGCCAAGGGCTTCTAGAGCGTTTGTCCAACCAGGGCTTCCAGGACTAGTAACTCAACCCAAGTTGTTACAAGGCTTCCAGAGCATTTGTTCAACCAGGGCTTCCAGGACTAGTAACTCAACCCAAGCTATGGAAAAATGAGAACCAACCAAAATAAAGCAATGAAAGTAAACCAACAATCACCATGGCTATCCAAAAAATGGCAAAGCTAGGCAATCCACTGGCGATCCAGGAAATCCTCCATGCCAATGATAAATCACAACCAAGAAACCACATGCATGTGCCATGCATGCCAAAACTAGTGAATAAATCATACATGCAACTCAATACCTGCAAGAAATTTTGATGTAGTTGTTGATGTTGAAGCCTTCTTGCACTTTCCTATTCTTCCTTTGACTTCTTGCTCCAAGAATCCAAGTATGCCACACCCTCCAAGGGTGATCCAAGAAAACTCTAAGTAACCAAGAGTATGAGAGAGAGAGAGAGAATAATGAGAGAGCTCCAAAACTAAACTGACCAAGTCTTGCTCACTGATCCTCATAAGCCTTTTATTAATGAGGCATATATTTTCTTCGTTTTCCATTATTTTCCTTCAATTTCCTCCTCACATGCAAAATGTGACCTTTCACCTTCCTTTTCTCCTAATTTCCATTATTTTCATAAATAAATGTGCCAAAATACCTTTTTTCCTTTTTAATGCCTTAGCCATTGCCTTTTCCAATTTCATTAGCCATAAAGAACCAAATGAACACCCCCTAGGATGTCCCACCCACCATTCAACTTGGAATACATGTCCCATCATCCGTGGCATTTATATATTTTTACATGGAATTTTCACTAGGGATGTTATAGAACCCTACCCTTGGGGGAACACCATCCTTAGTGATCAATGACACCTATAACCAACATGACTGCTGAAAACAAAACATACTGCCCATGGAGCTTTATAACAAAGCTCGTTGCAGTATTTACAATGAAAGACTTGCTAAAAAATAAAACATCATAACAACATACCGCATACCACATACTGGAGCTTTATAACATAGCTCATTACCACATATACATATACACATATGTACATTTGCTCAACTAGAAAATAAAATAATATGAATCCGCAATAAGGGAATCTAGAGGCTCAGACCTCCACCCTCAAAGTAATACTAGGATCTACCTCCTTCCTAGGAAGTCCAGAATCCACTGCAAATTCAAATCTGCATCCAATGTCCAGCGCTATAATCCCGTGCCACTTGTCCTCTCAGTGAACAATTATCGGCTCATTGTTCCAGGGCGTACTCCCAATGTGCATCTGATTCCATATGGCAATGCTAATGACCAAAACAAATCCATCTGTGACCTTCCCTTCTCTGCTACACAGTCCCTCGGGAATCCGGTCACCCCTTCCATGCAGTCACTCACCTTCCAAGTTCCGCTGGCACCCCCATCACGGGCAGGTCATCCCTTGGCAAGGCTTCCTCTCATCAGAATAAAACCAAGGCTTATACCTGCCTCACTTCATCATACCAGTCATAGAATGCTCATGGAAATCAATGGACACTATTGGGTACCAGTGTCCCACAATGGCCTTGCTCCTGAATTGCTTTACCAACATACTGCTGCATGTTTCAATTCCTTTGTTGTTGCTGCTAATTCTTGCAGTCACCACTCAACCTAGCATGTTCATGCATTCCTGTACCATGCACATAACTTCAATTAGATTTAAAATAAATTGAAATAATTCACATCATACCTCATTGGTAGCTCGTCAATAAGGTACATTTGCAATCCTGTTCGCTTCCTGTCACAAGAAGTCAAAAATCAACATATATAAATATAACACTTTAGGTTAGCTCAGACACAACCATCATATATCAAAATCATAAATCACATGTAACCATCATAAACCAAAATCATAGATCATAAACCAGAATCATAGATCATATATTAGAATCATAGATCATAAACTAGAATCATAATTCTCATGTAATCATCATATACCAGAATCATAAGTCATATGCATAATAAAACTGAAATACAATACCGATACTTGTCCTTCATTGATCCTTACTCCTGCCTTTGTCTTTATCCTGTATGCAGTCTGGATCGGTTGCCACACCCGACAATCTCCTAGTGCCTTCTCCTCAACCATGTGCATAGACACATAGTGTGCATCACACACATACAACGACACGACATACCACACCATGCAATACATGCATCTATACCTGGCATACAACACATACACCTACACCAGTGTATACAATACAATGCATCCATCTATACCCGATGTGAAATACCACCCAGTGCATGTACCTACACAAAGTACTACACAACGAGTACACATGCCGCAATACCATGACTACATGATGCACATACATAATACCGCATGCCCATAACATAACATCAACGACATGCACACAATACCACACGTACACCGGTACCATATGTACAACATGTACACAGTACCACCAGTACACCGCACCACCTGCACAATATGTGCAAAACATCACATGTACATGGCACCACCTGCACAACGCCACATGTACACTACACCATTGTACAATGTGTACACAATATCACATGTACACAGTACCAAATGTTCGATGTGTACGCGACACCATATGTACATAACATCACATGCACGACATGTACATAGCACCGCATGCTCGTAGCACCCTATGTACAACATGTACACGACACCACATGCTCACAACACCACTTGTACAATCATGCACACAACACCATATGTACATAGCACCATATGCATACAACACCACATATCCATCATGCACACAATACAATATGCACACAACACCGTATATCAAACATGTACATAACACCATATATATCTAGTATATATATCTAGTACTGAATATGCAACATTCATACAACCTTATCTGTACTAACACCCTGTACATAATATTGCATAAACAACATGTACACATGCTATGTATACACAACACCATAAGTGCACAAATCATAGATGCAACATGTACAACATATACAACATATGCATAACAGTAGTAACACACATCCAAAACCACACTGTCCTTACCAAGAAACCTTTCTTCCCATGTCTTATCCATGCTTACCCTAGCATGTTGCAAACCTCGCTGCTTTCACTTTGCTAATGTATCCTTCAACATTACCTATCATAACATAGACATAGGCATAATACAAGTATACAATATCAAATCATATCCACATGATACTGACCTCGTATATTTATCGTTACTATTCTTCCCAATTGATTCCTCGTAAAACAAGGAACCTCTTCATGTTGTTCTCTTGCATAAGCAATCGCTCCTCCACAATAATGATCCCTGACAACCCTGTTAGATAGTAACATAGATACATGGATACATACATACATATATAAACATTAGCATAAAACAATCATGATCCTGTCAGACAATGACATACATTCAGACATGTATACATATATGTAAACTTCAACATAATCATGATCATAAAATAATTACCAGATAACATAAGGTCTAGGTTAAGAGAAATTCCTTATTTATGCACAGGCATTGAAAGCAATAGTTCCCAACATAGCCAAAGCAGATGACACGTCAAATCCATTTACTTTACCTTTTCATGTTACCTTTCTCATGACTATACTGCTACAGTCCATTTACCATAATGGACCCAACCATCCCAACCGACTGTCATAGCCTTACCTTTCGCTGTGCTTACTCATGCACTGAGCTTCATCTGAGTCTTACATCACCTGTTGGGTACCACATAGCTCTCCTCGAGCTACATTAACTTTCCTCTTCCCAATCAATTCCCCAGACTCAAAACATAAAAGTGAAGTCAAGAAAAAACCAAGAAGAAGAGCACGAAAGCCCATAACAATTTGACAGTACAACAAAGTGGCAAGGCCTTGCACCAGACATAAACAAAACTGCAAATCAAGCTCAAAATACCAAAAACACAAGACTGACACCATGACTCAATCCCCATGGTTCCCAAGGAAAGCTCAACTTGAGCCATCTTCAGGATTTCATGGAAACCCATCTTGCCCTGCAACTCCTTGGCCATAAACACATAAATGTCAATGTATAATTAAGCACAATAATACACCAGTTACCTCATCTTGTTGTGCCAAGAACGTTTCTTGCAACTGAATGCACATGTAAACCATATGTTCCAAATATCAAGACAATCATATTTATCAATTTGAAACCAACTTTTACAAACAATCATGTCATAATCCATACTCAACTCATAGTCATTAGACATAACGCTACAACTGTCACCTACTATACTCAAGTACATATCAACTGTATCAACACATATATTTTAGTACAATCATCTTGAAACAAGATCATTTAAACACATACCCATATTAGGCAATTTATCAAACATTCATACAATGTTAAATAAATCAACTAGATGACATAATCAACAATCAAGCACCAAATATATGACATAAGCAATTGATACCCTAATGTATCTCAGGGGAGGTGATCTTGTCTACACAATCAATCTAGTTAGCACGATATAACTTTACAACACATCAACTCAAGCACTCATAAGATCATGATATCCATAACAATATCTAACTAACATGTTCACATCGTAAACTCATACACAATTATCATTTACACATATTGAAAATAAATCTAAATTAGTATGAAACCATCTCACAAGTATGTCGGTTCATACCTAAATATCACAACCATAACCATTTGCATAGGTCAAACCAGGTTAACACAATACATATAACATCAATATCTTCAAGGCAATGAACATAACCATCACGCATATGACCAATCCAAATTATAACATCAATATCTCGATGAAATTACCCTAATCATCAAGTTAATAGAATATAACAACAATAAGATATATATCATACTCATCAACAACATACAACATAATCATCAGGTTATCTAATATAAAACAACAATAGCAATGCATACAACTACATGTTACTATAATTCTTAAGTATCTAACACATGTGCATATAACCACACTAATCAACCAACATCTATCATGAATGTAACCATAACATCAAAAGACATGTACACAAACCTAATGTATATAAACCTAATGCATATAAAAATCCTTAACTTACATACTTGCATGCCGAACATACAATACATGTATGATGATATTCTCTTACCCCAAAGTCCAATGCTGCAACCTCATTATGATGATCTGCATCTCCTGCTCTATCTCAACCAACACATTAGCATCATAACAACCAATAGCATCATGATGACCTAAATTGCATACAATGACTTCACAAGGCATGTTTGACCTACTATACATGCATAATCATAGCCACGACCATACATGCATAACAACAACCATTACTCCATTGTACACATTGCCACATGCAACCAACAATATGCATAAGCAATGCCAAATCAACTACACCTACGCATAAACGCATGTAGTCGAACATAAGCGATCAATTCTTGTAATCAACCTACAAGACTGATACATGTAATCAAAATATTCAAAAATGTAACCTAACATACAAGGATGTAAGTAGGTATCATGAAATCAACATGTAAGCGACATATAATTCATACACAGTCAGTCACATGTTCCAAAAATCAAGACATTGTGTCTATTAATTTGAAATCAGCATTCACCAATACTAACAACCTATAAGCATACCCCCTTACTATCCATGGTCCACACTAAGGTAGAAGGAGGAAGCTACTATAATGGCCCGATCTCCAATGTCCATTTACATTTTCTTCAAACAACTACTATACTATTATATTTGCATGTAAGCATTTCTTCAAACACTTTACATGCAAACTAATATAGCAAATTGTTTGTATACAAGTAGCATATATCAACTACAAAAATAATATTACACATCAATACTATCCCCAACCACAAACAACATACTCATTGGGGAATTTTATCAAACAGTTTGTATGCAATTAATCATTGAACCATTTAAGCATTTCATCAAACACTTTGCATGCAAACTAATACAATGAATTATTCAATGCATATATCCTAAACTGTAGTAGTACAAGTTATGGAAATTGAACCATATGATTAGTGGTATTTTACCTCACTATGGTTCAAGTTTCAACTTCTGAGATTTCATAGATGAAAAGTTATAACAAAAATA
This sequence comes from Pinus tabuliformis, assembly GCA_031772625.1. Taxonomy (NCBI): domain Eukaryota; kingdom Viridiplantae; phylum Streptophyta; class Pinopsida; order Pinales; family Pinaceae; genus Pinus; species Pinus tabuliformis. The sequence continues at coordinate 544,353,147 of CM062812.1, read as the reverse complement.
CCAACACAATCATATTTGGTGCACAATTCTAGGAGTATCTAGAAATCTCGATTTACACTGGTCATATCTCCTAAAATATAGTGAATAAATGTTTGAAATTTTTATCACAATATAAGTGGGATTTCCTCTCATTGTGGAAAAAATTTCAGCTCCTGAGAGTGCCCAGAATAAAAGTTATAACAAAAATTTCAGCGTGACTTGTTTGAGACGTGATTTTAGGAGCATTCAGAAGGCTCGACTCCCTCTACTCATATCTCCTAAAATATTCCGATACAATATCTGACATTTCTACCACATAATCATTGGTATTTTCCCTCAATGTGGACAATTTTTCAACTTCTGAAACCCTACAGAAGAAAAGTTATTGCATAAATGCCAATGTGACCTGTTTAAAGGTGCATTTAGGAAGGTCATCTTCCTTAGATCATAATTCCTAAAGTATTGTGAACCAATATCTGAAATTTTTACGATATTATCAGTGGGATTTACCTTCAGTATGGAAAATTTTTTGACTTCTAATATTCCACAGAAGAAAAGTTATAACATATATGACAAAAACGTCTAAAAATTAACCTTTGTTCTTCATTTTACCTATGATAGAGCCCATCCAGTCCAAGTGTTTGAACCATGCTCTGATACCACTCTGTAACAACCTCCGGGGTAAATGTGCATATAAAAAAAAACATAATAGGAACAGAAAATCAATAAACATATCATCCATCAAAATCCATATATACATCAGTACATTTGCACATGAAAATCAAGGGAATGAATTGTTTTCATTAATAAATGCAATGAACCAACCGAAGATGGGACTACCACGTTCCACCGAACATAGATTCGCTGAGCCAAGTCTCTCTTCAGCAAATCACCCTCATGCCATATTCTAAGCATGAATGTGGGATCTCATAGAACACATCAATCAAAACTCATCCATGGCTTCCAGAGGCCACCCACCTCAACCCACCAAACAATGATTCCACCTCACGATCGGACATCACCAAAAACCATCATCAGATTGGTCTCCATCCAAGCCTTCCAGGGCTTCCAGAGCATTTTTCCAACCAAGACTTCCAGAACTAGAAACTCAACCCACAACTTATAGAGGGCTTCCAGAGCGTTTGTCTAACCAAGGCTTCCAGGACTAGTAACTCAACCTGCCAAGGGCTTCAAGAGCGTTTGTCCAACCAGGCCTTCCAGGACTAGTAATTCAACCCAAGCTGTTACAGGTCTTCTAGAGCATTTGTTCAACCAGAGCTTCCAGGACTAGTAACTCAACCCAAGCTATGGAAAAATGAGAACCAACCAAAACAAAGCAATGAAAATAAACCCACAATCACCATGGCTATCTAGGAAATGGGAAGGCTAGGAAATCCACTTTCGATCCAGGCAATCCTCCATGCCAATTATAGATCACAACCAAGAAACCACATGCATGTGCCATGCATTCCAAAACTAGTGAATAAATCACACATGCAACTCGATACTTTCAAGCAAATCTGATGTAGTTGTTGATGTCGATGCCTTCTTGCGCTTTCATGTTCTTCCTTTGCCTTCTTGCTCCAAGAATCCAAGTATGCCACACCCTCCAAGAGTGCCCCAAGAAAACTATAAGTAACCAAGAGTATGAGAGAGAGAGAGAGAATAATGAGAGAGCTCCAAAACTAAACTGACCAAGTCTTGCCCATTGATCCTCATAAGCCTTTTTATTAATGAGGCCTCTATTTTCTTCATTTTCCATTATTTTCCTTCAATTTCCTCCTCACATGCAAATTGTAACCTTTCACCTTCCTTTTCTCCTAATTTCCATTATTTTCATAAATAAATGTGCCAAAATACTTTTTTGCCTCTTTAATGCCTTAGCCATTTCCTTTTCCAATTTCCTTAGCCATAAAGAACCAAATGAACACAGCCGAGGATGTCCTGCCCACCATTCAGCTTGGAATACGTGTCCCATCATCTGTGGTATTTATATATTTTTACATGGAATTTTCACTAGGGTTGTTACAATACGTACCTTTTGTGAGGGTTGCACATCATGTAGATCAAAATATTGCTCCATTTGTAGTATCCAAGTTACCATATCCTTGCCATCAAACTTCCTCATATATATATTTGGAATATGGCGGGTCTTCAATCCAATGTTAGATTCTATGAAATCATGATTAACATTTATTTTGTTCTCATCATGAGTTTCATCTACTACCTTTTCATCATTAGGAAGCCTTTCTTGTAGCAACTTCGTCCAACCTTCCTTCAAACCTTCCCTATATTTCTTCAAATCTTCCTTGTTGCCTTTCAATTCTTCTTATATACCATCGATATTAGCTTCCATGGCATAGATAAAAATATTTATCTTAGCTTTGATCGCATTCTTCAAATCATCCATCCAATTTTGCTTACTAGGTGTTTCTATTTTCTTGATTCGAGTCATTCTTTTTCTTGCTTTTAGGAGCTCGATATTTGACTGTAACTCTGTAATTTAGGATCTCCAAGTTCTAAAATTTTAGCCTATGGTATCCCTCTGCGTTCTCTTTCCAACCCCACAATTTTAATTGAGATTGGATTCCCCAAGAAAGAGTTATGCCCAATCTCCCGTGATGACCTGATTATAGACTGGTTCAGTAGAGAGAACTTTTATGATGTTCCACGTGTCACTATTTAGACCTTCAACCCTGAAAAATATATCCAAAAAACTATAGTCTGTTATATTTATGTCACTTTTTACAAAATTTGAATCTAATACGCAGAGAGAAAGTTATGACGATTTTCCCTAGGGCACTTGTTTGAGATGGAATTTTGGAGCCTGCAAAAACCCTAAATTCCTCAGCTCATATCCCCGAAAATATAGAGAGAAAATATCTAAAATCTAGATACAAAATTCATCAATATTTCGGCTCAAATGGGCTTTAATTCCAGCTTCTGAAGCTTTGTAGAAACAAAGTTATAGCGAAAATTCCATGATGACCTGTTTGAAGTAGCAAAACCCTAGAATCCAAAGCTATGATACCAAATGTTATGCAACCAGCTCACAAAATAGAATAAGAGATAGATCAAAGAATTCAAAATTAGCCTCTTCAAGGGGGAAACCTCCTTTACATTACACAAATTATTTGTTTTTGGATGATACAAATGATGATCAGAGCCGACATAACAATGAATAATGTAAGGGCACAACAAGAACAATAGTGGGCTTCTATGGGGCACAATAATAACAATATGGGGACAACATGGGCACAACAATAACAATAAGGCGCTACAATGACTATAATAATGGGGGAATACACTAGTATTATAGGGGCCTAACATATCCTATGGCATCCTTGTAGAGGAAAGGTAAGAAGTTCGAATGGACAGAAGAATATCCAGCTAGTTTCGAGCAGTTGAAGCAGTTGTTGACCAATGCTCCAATACTTAAGATTGTGGATCTGGATAAAGATTTTGTAGTGTGTACAAATGAATGTAAAAGAGGACTTGGTGGATTCCTTATGTAGGAGGGATAGGTAGTGTTCTATGAGTCTAGGAAGTTGGATGAGCACGAACAGAACTACGTGACTCATTATCTTGAGTTGGCAGTTATTATTCACGCCTTGAAGATGTGGAGGAATTATCTTTTGGGCATGAGATCTGTATTGATGAGCGATAACAATTGGTTGAGATACTTGTTTGACCAGCCGAATCTAAACGCTAGACAAGATAGATGGTTGGCTACCCTTAGTGAGTTTATCTTCGAGATCAAATACATTAAGGGAAAGGAGAACCGAGTTGTAGATGCTCTTAGCAGGAAGGTACAGGTGAATCATATAGCAGCTATGAGCTCTTATGGGACAGAGTTACAGTATAGGATCTTGCTGGTAGGACAGTGGGATGACAGGCATATGGAGATTATGCACAGGTTATAGTAGAGTACATGTAAGGTACAAGTATAGGTATTGGTATAGGTACATGTACATGTACATGTGATCAAGATGTAGACTACCATCTCACGACACATGGTTTGGTGAGATTCAGGGACAATATCTACGTGTTAGATTGCAATGAGCTAAAGAAGATTATCTTGAGGGAATTTCATGTGAAGCCATACTCATGTCACCCATGATATCAGAAGACGTTGACGACAGTAAATAAATTCTACTATTGGCCGAATTTGAAGAAGGAAGTGGCGGAGTTCGTGGCTAGATGTTTGGATTTTCAGCAGGTAAAGCAGAATGTAAGCATCCAAGTGGTCTACTACAACCTATTTTGATTCCGGAATGGACATGGGAGGTCATTTCCATGGATTTCATTACAGGTCTTTTGAGGACAATGAGACAACACGATTCTATTATGGTCATGGTTGATAGGTTGATCAAGCTAGCTCACTTCATTCCAGTGAAGACTACATATTCAACTAGTGAGGTGGCACAAGTTTTTATTAGGGAGATCGTAAGATTACATGTGTTCCAAAGACGATCGTGTCAGATAGGGATGTGAAGTTCACTTCCAAGTTTTGGAAGGAACTATTTGCAGGTTTGGGTACAGAGTTGGCCTTCAGTACAACCTATCATCTGCAGACAGAGAGGGTCAACATGATTTTGTAGGATATGATGAGGATGTGCGTGATGCACCAGCAAAGAAGATGGGACAAGTATCTTCCATTGGTTGCATTTGCATACAGTAATGGTTATCAGGAGTCGTTGAGGATGATTCCTTTCGAGGCATTGTATGGGTGGAGTTATAATACCCCCATAAGCTAGAGTGATCTAGTGAACAAGGTACTTATTGGACCGGATATGTTGGCAGACATGGAACAGGAAATGCAGGTTATAAAGAAGAATCTAAAGGCAACACAAGATACAAGAGCAGATCAAAAAAATGAATTCAAGGAGTTTTACGTTGGGGAGCATGTGTGTTTGCGCATCAAGCCAAAGAAGATTTATTTGAGGACTGGATCATGTGCCAAGTTGGCACCATGATATTGTGATCCTATTAAGATCCTTGAGAGGATTGGACCAATGGCCTATTGTCTTGCACTACTTCCAATAGTGAAATTCCATGATGTTTTCCATGTTTCATTACTTAAGAGGCATATAAAATATGTTGATCATGATTGATTGGTCTGTATTGTAGGTGAAGCAAGAAGGAGAATTCCAGTCGGAGCCTTAGTGCATATTGTAGCAAAAGCATCTCATGCTTAGGAACAGAGCCATAGAAAAATTTAAAGTGCAATGGAAGCACTTTGGGCCCGAAGAAGCTACATGGGAGATGGCAGATCAGATGCGGGTCATGCATCCCTCTTTGTTTGTTGGTGGAGGTAAAGAAATTTTGGTATGATGTTTGGTATATGTTGGGCATATGTTTTGTTGATGTTTGGTATATGTACATATGTATATGGATGTAAATACCACTGCGAGCTAAGTTATCAAGCTCCAATAAGCAGTATGGTTGTTATATTCTCCTGTTGTCATGATGTTTTGCTTTTGAGGAGGTCATTCATTTTAAATACTGCAACGAGGTAAGTTATAAAGCTCCATGAGCAGCATGTTTGCTTTTCAGCAATTTTTGCTGAGGTCTTGGTTTGGTTTAACACCGAGAATGGTGTTCCCCAAGGGGGAGGGATCTGTAACAACCCATGGTTAAAAGTTCATGTAATAAAAGCTAATAAAGGAAAAAGAAGACCATGGTTAAGGGCCACTTATTCCAAGATTAATGTTGGGAAAATATATACTAGTGTGCATCACTGGATGTGTTTATGGCTAAGGAAATTGGCAAATGAAATTTCTAAGGCTTTGGAAAGGAAAAATGGCATTATTGGCATTTATTTATGAAAATAAAGGAAAATAGGAGGAAAGGGAGGTGAAAGGTCACAATTTGCATGTGAGGAGGAAATTGAAGGAATATAATGGAAAATGAAGAAATTAGAGGCCTCATTGATAAAAAGGCTTCTAAGGATCAATTCATGGATTTTGGCCAATTCAGTTTTGGAGCTCTCTCATTCTTCTCTCTCTCTCTCTCTCTCACTCTTAGGCTTTACTATATATCCACCAAGGGTTTCCTAGGCCTGAAACCCACATCAATACAACCAGGATTTAACGCAATCCCATTATATCACTAGGCCCCAAACAAGCATGCATGCCTCCAGATATTTCCACCTAAATCGTGATGAATTTGTCTTTCTCCACCTCTAGGATTTACCGTATATCCTGCCATTCACCAGTTAAGGATTCCTAGGCCCAATGAGGCTCCACCCTCCAGGCTTTACCGTATATCCAACCATTCACTGATCGAGGATTCCTAGGCCTAACAAGGGCATACACAAGCATGATTTACTGCAATCCCACCTTCACCAGTCCAGGGATTCATAGGCCTTGTGTTTCACCCCTGACACCACACTACTCAGCTTAAAAACCATCCGGAAATCATGCTCAACCAAAACAAGAAAACCCCATCACACCATGGCTATATGGAAATGGCAAGGCAAGGCTAAAAACCACTGTCACACATGGTAAACTTATACCAATGACAACAAGAGAACCAAATACACACATGCATGTACTATGCATGCCAAAACTAATAAGGAAATCATACATGGAACTCGATACTTGCAAGTAATCTCATTGTAGCCGCTTGATCCCGCTCTTTCTTGCTTGATCTTTGCATCCCTTTTATTTCTGGTCCTTCCTTTTATTTATTTCCTCCAATGCTAGAGTGCTCCAAGGATACTCTAAGTGTCCAAGAGTATAAGAGAGTATTGAGAATAGAGAGAGAGCTCCAAAAACGAATTGACAAAATTTTGTGAACTAATCCTCAGAAGCCTTTTTATTAATGAGGCCTCTGTTTTCTTCATTTTTCCATTATTTTCATTCATTTTCCTCCTCGCATGCAACTTGTGACCTTTCACCTTCCTTTTCTCCTAATTTCCATTATTTTCATAAATAAAATGCCAATTAATGCCACTTTTCCTTTCCAAAGCCTTTCCATTACCTTTTCCAATTTCCTTAGACATAATAAACCAATGAACATCCACACTAGGATGTTTTTCCCAACATCCAGCTTGGAATATGTGTCCCATGACCTTGGTTAGTATTTTTTCTTTATTAACTTTATTACAAGGTATTTTTACCAGGGTTGTTATAGAACCCTCCCCCTTGGGGGAACACCATCCTCGGTGTTCAATGACACCTATAACCAACAATACTATTGTAAGCAAAACATACTGCCCATGGAGCTTTATAACTTAGCTCGATGCAGTATTTACAATGATCATCCTGCTGAGAAGAAAACTAACATGAGGAACATAACAACATGATAACCATAATGATATGACACCCATACCACTTATTGGAGATTTATAACACAACTCATGACCTTATTTACATCCATATAAATATATACATATACCAAAACATCACACTAAAACATAGGCCAAAAACATTCACCCAACTAGCAAATAGAGAAGGATACACAACCCGCATTTGACCCAACATCTCCCATATAGCTTCATCGGACACAAAGTGCTTCCACTACACTTTAACCTGCTCAATTGCACGGTTCTCGAGCATGAGCATCTTTCTTTGTAAAATACACTGAGGTTCGGCTATAATTCTCCATCTGGCTCCACCTGCAATATAGACTAGTCAATCACATTATCAACATCTTTAACATACTTCTTAAGTAATGACACATGGAAAACATCATGAAATTTCACTGTCAGAGGCAGTGCAAGTTGATAGGATACTGGGCCAATCCTTTCAAGGATCTTGAAAGGTCCAAAAAATCAAGGTGCTAGCTTGGGACATGATCCAATCCTAAAGGAGTTCTTCTTGGTTTTGATGCACAAATACACTTATTCCCAAACCTGAAACTATTTAAACATCTTGTTCTTATCTGCATAACTTTTTTGTTTGTCCTGTGCTTCCTTCAGATGTTTCTTGATTACTTGCATTTCCTGTTCCATCTCTGCCAACATGTCTGGTCTTATCAACACCCTGTTCAATGTATCACTCCAACTGATGGGAGTATTACAACTCTGCCCATATAGTTCCTTAAACAAGCTCATCCTTAGTGACTCCTGATACCCATTGTTGTAAGCAAGATCAACCAATGGAAGGTACTCCTCCCATCTCCTTTGCTGATGCGTCACATACTTCCTTAACATTTCCTCCAATATCCTATTGACCTTCTTTCTTTGTCCATCTATCCGTGAATGATAAGATGTGTTGAAGGCCAACTCTATGCCCAAGCCTGAAAACAACTCCTTCAAGAATCTAGAAGTGAACTTAACATCCCTATCTGATGCAATCTTTATTGGAACACAATGCATCCTCACTACATCTTAGATGAAGACATGTGCTACATCATTAGCTAAATAGGTAGATTTCACTAGAATGAAGTGTGCTACCTTTTTCAACCTTTCCACCACAACCATGATGGAATCATGCTGTCTATATGTCCTTGGAAAAACTATGATGAAATCCATGGAAATGGCCTCCCATTTCCACCCTGGAATCAGAATCAGCTGTTAATCTACCTGGTTCTTACATTCTGCTTTTACCTATTGAAAATCCAAGAATCTAGCCACAAACTTTGCCACTTCCTTCTTCAAATTCAGCCAATAATAGAACTTCTTCATTGTTGTCATTATCTTCTAGTATTTTTGGTGCCCTGAATACGGTTTTGCATGAAATTATCGCAAGATAGTGTTCTTGAGCTCACTGTCATTCAACACATATATTTTGTCCCTAAATATAACCAAACCATGTATTGTGAGATGATTGTCAACATCCTGATCACTTGTACCCTGCTATAACCTGTGCTTAAGCTCCATGTACCTGTCATCCTTCTGTCTTGCCTGTAAGATCCGATCATATAAGTCTGTCCCATAAGAACACATAGCGGCTATATGATTCACCTACACTCTCCCGCTAAGAGCATCTGCAACCTTGTTTTCCTTTCCCTTAATGTACCTGATCTCAAACTCAAACTCACTGATTGTGGACAACTATTTAGATTTCTTGGCGTTCAGATTCAGTTGGTCAAACAGATACCTCAATCCAATGTGATCACTCATCAATACAAAACTCCTACCAAGAAGATAGTGCCTCCACATCTTCAATGCATGGATGATCGCTGCCAACTCAAAATCATGTGTGAGATAAGTATTCTTGTGCTCATTCAACTTTTGTGACACATAGCACACTACCTAGCCTTCCTGCATTAAGAATCCACCAAGTCCTCTCTTGCAGACATCTATACACATCACAAACTTGTCTAAATCTATAATATTTAGAACTTGAGCATTTGTCAACAACTGCTTCAATTGCGCAAAAATTGCTTCACATTCCTTGGTGCATTCAAATTTCTTACCTTGCCTATGCATTGATAAAGTAGGATATGCAATCCGAGAGAAGTTCCTAATGAACCACCTATAATAACCTACTAGTCCCATAAATGATCTTACCTCATCCACATTTCTAGGAAATGTCCACTCCATGATCACTCTTATCTTTTTCGGATCCACTGCTACGCCTTCCTTGGAAACAACATGTCCCAAGTAATGTACCTTTGTCTGAAAAGAACTGCATTTTCTAAGCTTGGCATACAATTTATGCTCTCTTAGCAATATTAACATTGTTGTTAAGTGTTTGGAATGCTCTTCCTCATTCGTAGAGTATATCAATATATCATCAATGAACAAAATGAAAAACTTGTCAAGATAAGGACGTAACACACTATTCATAAAGCACATAAAAATAGCTAGAGCATTAGTCAAACCAAGTGGAACTATAAAAAACTCATGATTCCCATACCTGGTTTGGAAGGCAGTCTTGTAGATGTCATATTCTATAATTTGTACTTGATAATATTCGGATCTTAAGTCAATCTTTGAGAACACTACTTCTCCCTTCAATTGATCGAACAAGTCATCAATCCTTGGCAACAGATACCTATTCTTGATGATTACTTTGTTCAATCGCCTGTAATCAATACATAACTTGAGAGTACCCTTTCTTCTTCACAAAAACCATTGGTGGTCCCTAGGGTGATACACTTGACCTAATTTATCCCTTGTCAAGAATTTCCTTCAACTACAACTTCAACTATACTAACTCTGGTGTGCTCATCGTGTATGGTGCCTTTGATGTTGGTACTACGCTTGGTACGAACTCAATAGAGAAGTCCACTTCTTTATGAGGTGACAACTCTTAAATCTCTACTAGAAATACATCCTGAAATTTCTACAAGATTGGGTCCCTCTTCATAACTTTGCATCCTCAACATCCTTACCTTTATCACTAGAAATATGCACTGCAAATAACACACACCCTTTTCTACCACTGCGCTTTTCCTGCATAACTGTCACCATTCTAACTGATGTAGCTTTCTTCTTACCTTGCAAGATTCCTTTTTCTCCATTGTCATCCAAGCATCCAATAGCTTTATCATAGCAGTCCACCTTAGTTTTGTGATGATACAACCAGTCCATACCAAAAAGAATACTATATGATCCCAATGGAAATACATAGAAATGTGCTAAGGTAGGCATAACATTCAACTCGAATGCACAAGCTCTTACCTAATGATGAACTCTCTTCTTTGTGACTGCATCCAAGTGCACTAACCAAGATTTTTCATGCACTTCTTTATTCAAACCACACTTATCCACCAGGTCAGGACTTACATAACTATGATTAGATCCAGGGTCAACCAAAATAGAAAAACTTGACCACAAATCTATCATCCATCTCGATAACAGATGCCTGATGATCCGCTTTCCTGTTATCCAGCACTGCATAAATTCGTGGAACACTCCGCCCAACATCCCCAACTATCTACGTGTCCTTTTCACTGTAAATCTGAGGCCCACCACCTTGATTTTGCAAAAATTATCTCTTGAGATGCTCCTTACCACATGTCCAACACTGCAACTGTCCCTTACCAACACCTTTATTCTGTTGTTCTCCAGGCCGAGGCCCATTAAACTATTTGTAAGGTGAAACATTTTATTTTTCTCCTGCATCCTGAGGTCTTGTTCGCTTCGGCTTCCATTTTCCTTTAGATTTGTTTTTCTCTTTGAGACTGAAGATAGGTATTATTGCCTTCATGTTTTCCATGTAATCATGCAGAGCAAAGAACTTCTTCATCTCGAGTAGCCATGCCTCTGCATCCTATGACTTCTTCAAATCCCCAACAAAGGTAGGTGGCTTGGCTTTCTTGAACTCATATGGAAAATATCCTCTATCACTCCTCCTGTAAGGATGATAATGATGATGATCATGGTACTTTTTAGAACTAGAACTAGAATAGAACCTGTGTCCATCAGCTCTCCTATCCAAGATATCCAATAACTTGCCATCTATGACCATGTCATCTATGTCCAACCTATGCCCACCATGAGACTTGCTATCTTAGGCTCCATTAGTCATGTCCTCCTATCCATGACTGATCCTAAGTGGTTCCTATCTCTGCAAGTATGAAAAGCTCAGAAGAATGACTACACTAACCTTTGCTTATTTCTCCCGTGCCTGAATGATTTTGTTATTATCTGCTTTGCAACTTCTATTTCTGCCTTACGACTTCTCAGTGTGTCTACTAAGTCAGAAGAGTACCCACCACCATGATACTCATTTGATCCATAGGGAGAGTCTCATGAACTGTAGTCTACCATCTTGCTAGTCATGTTTGATATTCTTCCTGCAAGTATACCATGTCAGATTAAACCAAAACATAACATAATAAACATACCTTAGTATAGTTCAGGGCATGATATCTCATCTGCAAGATCAACCAGATTAGCGTAATACATGTATAAACATAATCATAACATTATATAAAAATCATCTCAACCATCATCCAATTACCATGCATGACTATACCAACCACATACCATGACCTCATGCACGACAACTATAACCATGTCAATGTATGCATAATGACGTATAGACACTGACATGCATAACAAGTGCATAACCGACACGCACTCACAACAAATACATCCAACAACAACACCATCTACTTTCACATGGCGACACAACTGCAACCATGCCTACACAACAAGTACATAGACCACAAGCATAAAGAACACATATGCAACTGACATGTATGCATGACCAACACATTCTGCCCATCCAGTCTAAGGGGTGAACCATGCTCTAATACCACTCTATAACATCGTCCTCCCACATTTACCAAAGCTAATCGGTCCACTAGGGTAAACATGTGACGAAGTGTTAATATGATGTGATTCATATCCCCATGTATAGTTAAGGAAGAGGAACCGACAAAACAAAATCAATCTGACCTTTCTTAGGAGCTCCAGAACCTTTAGGAGACAACCAACCCTTCCAGGTGCCCAACCTCTGAGACAACTTGTCATTTTGCTGAGCTATAACCCCAGTCGCTCCCATGACAAGCCATTCATGCGAATGAGACCCTCCAATCACTCCCACAGCAAGGCATGAATTCAAATGTGAGCTTCTTCAAGCAGTTCTGAGCCAATGACCTCGAATTATATGCCACTTTTTTAGGTCTAGGTCTCAGGCCTTTGCCCAGAACTTCATGAAACTTCGAGAAGTGATAAATAACAACGAATTAAAGCTACTAACGAAAACATTGGTAAAAGGACTTGACCTGAACCCTACTAACCATGACAGGCATTTCGCCAAACATATCATGAACATGTAATCTACAGGTTATAACCACAAAGCTGAGCATAGGGGTCTCATCCTTATCTGAGAATCGTCAAGTAGAATTGATGCCTTATCATAATAGTTGCATTATGATCTATTAGGTCATATATTCATTTACATTTCATGTACTAATCAAATCATGATGAGATCCATAACCAAAATATGTCATGAACCATGCTTATAACCAACATATATCCGACATAATAACAATAGTAGAATAACTATTAAAGTCACACATTAACAAGTGCATTTACACATAAAACACAAGAGGAAAATAACTCTTATTAACATATTCAAAATCCAACCAAGCCAGGGACTTCCACGTATCACCCAATCATAGATTGGGCTGAACCAAATATTTCTTTCGGCTAATCACCCCATGCCATATTCAAAGCATGAATATAGGATTCACAAAATAAATAATCAAGGCTTCCTCAAGCTTTACCGTATATTGACCAAGGGCTTCCTAGGCCTGAAACCCTCATCAATACAACCACGCTTTACTGCAATCCCACCAGATCACTAGGCCCCAAACAAGCATGGATGCCTCCAGATCTCTCCACCTAACCTGTGAGGAATTTGTCCATTTCCACCTCTAGTCTTTACCGTATATCCCGCCATTCACTAGTTGATGTTTCCTAGGCCCAATGAGGCTCCGCCCTCTAGGCTTCACCGAATATCCCGCTATTCACTGGTCAATGATTCCTCAGCCTAACGAGGGCATACACAATGAGGCTTTACCGCAATCCCACTTTCACCAGTCAAGGGATTCCTAGGCCTTTTGTTTATCCCCTGACACCACCCCATTCAGTTTAAAAAACCATCCAACAATCTGGATCAACCAAAACAAGAGGAACCCCATCACACCATGACTATCTAGAAATGGCAAGGCAAGACTGAAAACCACTGTCACACCTGGAAAACCCATGACAATGATAGAAAGAGAACCAAATACACACATGCATGCCAAAACTAGTAAGGAAATCATACATGCAACTCAATACCTGCAAGTAATCTCGTTGTAGTCACTTGATCCTGCTCTTCCTTGCTTGATATTTTCTTCCCTTTGCTTTCTTGTCCTTCCTTTGCCTTCCTTCCTCCAATGCTAAAGTGCTCCAATAATACTCTTAGTGTCCAAGAGTATAAGAGAGTAGAGATAATAGAGAGAGAGCTCCAAAACTGAATTGACAAAAGGTTGTAAACTGATCCTTAGAAGCCTTTTTATTAATTAGGCCACTATTTTCTTCATTTTCCATTATTTTCCTTCATTTTCCTCCTTAGATGCAACCTATGACATTTCACCTTCATTTTCTCCTAATTTCCATTATTTTCATAAATAAAATGTTGATTAATGCCACTTTTCCTTTCCAAAGCCTTGCCATTGCCTTTGCTAATTTCCTTAGCCATAATAAACCAATGAACACCCACACTAGGATGTATTTCCCAACATTTAGCTTGGAATATGTGTCCCATGACCTTGGTTATTATTTTGCCTTTATTAACTTTATTACATGGATTTTTGATGGGGGTTGTTACAAAATTTATGTTAAGTTATGATTTGATATGGTTTAGTTATGATTTAATATGTTAAATTATGTTGTAAAATTTTATGGGTAACTTCATAAAGGAACTATTGATGAAATTACATTTTAATTGATTTAAAATTCTTAAGAGGAATCTCATAAGACTAACGTTCTCTTGATGTAGGAGAACTACTAAACTATCGAGCACAAGTATATGAGGTTGAAGGTAAGAAAAACAACATTAGATCAATAATATCAACACACATTACAATAGCATAATGGAGCTAAAGACTTTAGGAATTGGACCGTTGTGGTGACACTAGAACCCTACTATATGAAATGATAGCCATGAGGTATGCCAAGACACATGTTGTGTTATTAAAGCAAGATAGAGGAATGCCTTAGTGATGAGGCCTCAAAAATCATTGCTTCAACATAGGGGGAAAACCACCCGATTCGGACCTTAAGACAACTCCTTTTCCGTTTAGGTATTGGCTTAGACTGGATTGTATGTGACCAATTTCCCAATGAAAGGTGATTGAATGAGTGTTTAATGCTTATAGTGAAGTGAAATGGATGGATTTGTAGTAATGAATTAAATGGAAAAATATATGCATTAATATACTCTATAACCCAGGATTGTTTAACTTTTATCTAGATACGATCTATAATGATTTTCCTTAGTAAATGACAATATAGATTGCTCAAACACCAATGGAAATGGAACTGTTTCAAGATTATTAGTTTGATTAAATATTTAATCAAAATAACGTGTAAATTCATATCGCATTTAGAATATCAAAGAAAATTGCTTAACATGTATAAAAATATCAATGGTAACATGATCAGTAGTGAATACATGTAACATTGTTGTTTAAATATCAACTAATAAGCAATTTGAAAAGATAATTTACTATTTACTTATGAAAAAAACAGAGGTAAAATGATAGAAATACTAGATACACTTCGCTCAGATCATAAAAGAAATACCAGTAATTTATTTCTTCCCACAAAGATGATTCGAGAAGTACAATAATGCAACTTCTCAAAATTCTTTATGAGAATTCCTAAACAATGTTCTAGTCATTCTATTGAGAAAAGGATGAAAGTACAATAGTGCGAGCTTTCGTAAGTCTTTCTTCATAAAATTCAGGACCTTTATTTCATACAAAAAGTAAGCTTAAATAGCAGAAAACAACTGAATCTATTGTGCAGAGCATTGAGGGCCTTTAAACAGATCCCTTCAACAATGCTTAAAGGAAAACAATATTTTGGTAGAAGTTTCTGAAAGTGATTTGCTGTCTTCATCAGCTTTGTTTGTTCCATCGAATTCTTTGGATGTCTATCTGCCTATTTGAACTGATATACCACTTATCAACACAACTGTCCTCCTCTGTCATGAACCTGAACACAAAAAACAAGAATTGATAAGATAAACATAAATGAGATGATAAGCAAATTTTATTTGAAACAAATCACGTTTTGCAGGAAATCAGGAAAAACGTAAAGCGCAATAAATCCCGACATAGACATCATGGAGAGGAATGCGGAGTGAGGAGGTGGATTTTACAACTTATCACAATCAGAAATCAGAGTTTGGGGCAGATCATAAAATAATTTCAATTGGATTAGAATCAAGGGCAAAACTCAGAAAAATCGCAATCAGATTAGACTGGGAGTATTCCAAATAAAATCCAAAGGGGGCCTTCTTAAATCACATCACAATCGCAATCAGAATGGGCAGAAGAGGAAAGAAGCGGTGATCCTTTGTTATTTGTGATAGTCGCGAAAGCGGGTTATTTATGAGTTGGAGTGAATAATCTTGCCGGGTCCCGTCTAATTGCTATCACAATAGGCAATAGCCTTTGGAAACTATGATAGCTTTAGACATGGGGAATTTGTGGAATGGATTTTATAATCTTGTCGTGACCGAGTTTAACCGCAAATTGCAAATCAATTGGGGTGAAGGATTTATTATAAGCCGTGTCCCTTTGAAACTTGATCCTGGGGTGACATGGCAACGGTGTCACGAATGACATCATGATGTGACATGGCGGGTGACTTGGTGATGATGTGGCAGCTGACATGGATTTGATGTCACTGATGACATCATATCGCAATCAGTGTTGGGATGTATATCACAATCAACATTGGGATGAGGCATGACTTTTTAGAACTTTTTGATTTCGATATAGGCCCCAGACGCAACACTAATATAAATTGCAGTGTATAATTTAGGTGAGTCCAGTCCTTATCACATATTGCAATTGGTAGTTCAGAGTGGGTCAAGACTTAAGTCTTTGAAATTTGCGATAGCTCGCGGATGCAGGATTTTATGGACTGTTATTAACTTTCCCCTCGGGTTCGAGCCTGATCGCAAATCGCAAAGGTAATGGGGCATGGAATTTTGGAAACTGCGATAGCTCCGGACGTGGGGGATTTATGGAATGGATTTATAATCCCGTCAGGTCTAGGCTTTATCACATATTGCAATCAGCTAAGGTAGGAGGCATGGACTTATATAATAGCGGATCATGCAATTGTGATGGATGCAGGGTTCTTTTTGAAGCAGTTAATAACCCATTTGGGTCCGGTCATTGCCTTATGTTTATTTTTTATGGGATATGTGATGTGCGGTATGGATGCAAAGCGGGGTATGGCAGAGTGTTGAAGTTTGTAAAGACTTCAACCTTCAGGAATCTTAAAACTCTGATTTATTTTGTTTTGTTTTTTTGCTTAATCAAATAACCCATATTATTTATTACTTAAGGTTTTTTAAAGCCTAAGAATAAGTCTTGGTTTCGGGGGCTATTTAATTTGGTTTTTTGGGATAATCAAGGTTTAATACTTGGGTTTTAATTGAAAAGCTAAATATTAAACTTTGATTATAAGATTTTTTTATTTTTATTTTTAAATTGAAGGGTCCCTATTTTAATATAATAAATTTCATAGGAAATTTATAATATATTAAAATTGGGGGATGTTGAACAGTACAACAATTAGCGATTCACTGGAAGAACCAATTATCTCTGATAAATGAAATTTTCCAAAAATTCAGTAAAAATAATCTAAGAAGTGAAAACTACTTTTCGAAACATTTAGATAAATAAAATTACTCTGACTATAAAACTCATTAAATTGCAATCTCTTTTAAAAACCTTTTGTGAATGAAAAACTCTTATTTACTTGTATCAGTCATTAATTAGTTTATAAAAATAAAGTAGGGGGCCTTTTACGACTTAGTTTGTAATGTACTCATTTGTCACAGGTAGAGCCACTACTGCTAGCAGGCATTCATAGCCTCAACAAGGTTACCTTTTAACCAACAACAATTCAATATCCCATCCATTTAATAGTGCAATAATTTAGAGGTAAATTTTTATTTTTATTTATTTATTTATTTTTTTTATGCTAAAAAGCCATTGTCCTGGTTTGGTGGCCAGATAACGAAAATTCCATTCACTAGTAACAATCAAACTAAACAAGATGGTTCGTGATGAGACCCCTTGTCTTACAATTAAAAATTATAAGCCATTACCCTGATTTGGTGTTTAGTGTGGTAATGTCAGTTTAATTGGTTCCCTATGAATATGGTAAGAAGGCTCGTGATGAGACCTCTTATCTTTTTAGATTTATTATATTTTAGAATTACACTCTAAAAAACTCCCTTTTTAATGGATGGGAAGGACTATTGACTCAAGGGTTTTGGATGAAAAATTCGAGTTGAAATTGTTTTAGTCATAGGACGGTCTTTACTTTTTAAGGATAACCTTTTTTGACTGAAACTAGAGTAATTTTTTGAGGTTTTAAAAGATTTTACAACTTAATGGAAAATATTTTCAAAGATATAATTTTCTATCTAATTTTCAATTTTGGTAACCACTTCTTAAAAATTCCTACCTTTAAAATGAAAAAATAAAAAATAACTTCAAGAGATGTTTGAAAAGTCAATAAAGTACTATTTAACATTTTATTAACAAAATCTATAAAAAGAAAAATAAATTGCAGTGGGATGTACAATGGGAGTGATTTTTTTTATAGATTGTATTCTTTATTCTATTATTATTATTATTAGTTATTTATTTTTAACAAGTTAAGAATTTTTTTTCTTTAAGATGAGTTCATTCACAAGAAGAGAATCTCTCTTTCGGGATAAATATTGAAGTATAAATGTAGATGGGCTTATATGTTCAACAATCTGAAATGGACCAAGCCATAATTTCTGAAATTTGGTATGCTTCCCTTTTTCTTCGTGTGCTTTGTCCCACTTGAGAACTAGATCTCCAACTTGGAAGATCCTTGTGTGACTGAAATTACATCAAAAGAAGCTTTCACTATCTGTTGATGTTTGGTGTGTGTGAGTTTGGTCTTTTCCATTTCTTCTTCTAGTTTTAGGATTTGTGAATTTCTTAATTGTAAGGAAGAAGAAGGTGTTTCTTTAATAAATTGAACTAGGGCTAATGAAGGAAGATCTAAATGTGATGGAATGATGGCTTCCTTCCCATAGACTAGGTTAAAAGGAGAAGTGCCTATAGAGGCCTTCTGAGTTATCCTATCATCCCATAGAGTAAATATTAAAGCTTTATGCCAGTTTCTTTGATTTTGATCTACAGTTCTTTTGATTATTTTAAGGAGATTTTTATTAGTGGATTCTGCCAAACTGTTTCCCTGGGGATAGTAATTAGCAGAATATTTGAGTTTAAAACCTCTCCTAATTGCAAATTCAATCATACTGGTACCCGAAAAATAAGATGCATTATCAAATATAAGTGTAGAAGGCAAACCAAATCTTGTAATGATAAATTGATCAATAAATTCAATAACAAATTCAGAATTGACTACCTTTAGCAGAATTGCTTCCACCCACTTAGTGAAGTAATCTGTAGTAGTGAGAATATATCTATGTTGTTTAGAAGAATGAGGAACGATCTCACCTATGATATCCAGTCCCCATTGTTCAAAAGGTTGTTCGATGTTGACTGGCTATAGAGGAAAAACTGGTTTCCTTTGTATTCCAGAAGTAGTTTGGCATGTTTTGCATTTCCTCACATATGCGTGGGTATCTTTGAAGAGAGTGGGCCAGTAGTATCCAGCATGTAAGATTTTGTGTGGTGTAGTATCTTCTCCAAAGTGTCCACCTGCTAGTCCATCGTGAAGTTCCTGCAAAACTGTTTGTGCTTCGGTTTTTTCAACGCATCTTAACAGTATGGAATCATAATTTCTCCTAAATAACACGTTATCAACAATCTCATAATTTTTTGCTTGTAATCGTAAAGCTCTTTTTCTTTTATAATTTAGTTCAAGAGGAGCATATCCATTTTTTAAATAAAAAATTAAATCAACGTATTGGGAATCAACATAAATTACAGTTACCTCAGAAATGTGTTCATTATAACCTGTGTCCCCTTCGGCTGGTATGTTGGATTCTCTTGTAAGTGCTTGTAGAAACCTTTTCCTCTAACAATTTTGGCTGATTTAATTTGCAGAGTTATTACCCAATTTGCTCTCTTTTCTCCTAATTCTTTTGCATTAGTAATTGAATCACTACTGGGAATGGGACTCTTACTTTCGTGTGTATTTTTAAGATAAAAGGTCTAAAATGCTTTATAGATTTATATACAACAAATGCCTATTTTTCTACTTATGAATAATTCAATTCAACACTTTGAAAATTTGAACTGAAAATGTGATGGGTGCTTCAATTTTTTGATTATTAATTTTTGTAAAAACAACGACATAAGACATTGAAGAAAAAAAGTGTATAAGATGAAATGATCAGAGAAATACAAAGTATTTAAAGAAGGAACATCGCTAATTGTTTGTTTTATTAAATCGAATGCCTGCTTTTCATGATGACCCCATTTAAAAACTATGTCTTTCTTAATCATTTGCTGTAACAATAAAATAATTTGTGAGAAATCAGGAACAAACCTTTTGAAAAAATTGATCTGCCCAAAAAATGATTGTATTCTTTTTTTGTTATATGGTGGAGAAATTTATAAAATTTCTTTTATTCTATTAGGGTCAATGTAAATTCTATTTTTTGACACAATGAATCCTAAAAGTTTCCCTTCACTAAGAGCGAAAAAATACTTTTTCGGATTTAATGAAATAACATGTTTTCTACAGCATTCAAAAATTTGTTTAAGTCCTGCAAATGACTATTTCTGTTCTTTGAATAAATAGTAATGTCATCTAGGTAAACAACAACTGTTTTATTTAACATACCTTTGAATGTTATATCCATGGCTCGTTGGAAAGTGGCCCTTACGTTTATTAAACCGAATGACATTTTTTGGTAGGCATAAGTTCCCCATTTGGTTATGAAAGTAGTCTTTAGCCTATCATCTGGGTGGATCATGATTTGATTATATCCAGAGAAACCGTCAAGAAAAGACATAAGTTTGGAACCAACAATTGATCGTAAAATCTGTTCCATAGTGGGTAGTGGGAAATTATCCTTTTGACTAGCCTTATTAAGATTCCTAAAATCTATACAAATTCGGATATCACCATTTTTATTCCTTACAGGTACTAAGTTGGAACCCATCTTGAATGCTTAATAGGAAAAATGATTTTAGCCTTAAAAAGTTTATTCAATTTTGTTTTGATTTGATTTTCTAAGTTCAGATGAATTTTGCTTAGTTTTTGTTGGACATGTTTATCATTTGATAACATTGGAATTGCATGTCGAATGATGGAAGTATAAAATGTTTTGAGATCATGATAACTCCAAGAAAAGACATCCTTATATTTTTTAAACAAATGAATGAAGGATAATCTTTCTTTAGATGAGAGACCAAGTCCTAAATTGATGTTCTGAGGTTTAAGATCTATCCCAAGATTTATTAATTCAAATCTCAGAGTTGAACTTTGTAGTTTTGAATCAGTAACTCTTTTAAATATGTCTTTTAAATCATAGAGATCCTCAAGTTTTACTACAGATTTGGGTGTGGAATTATCATCAATTATTTGGTCATCATATGATTTTTTAGAAATTAAGAAGCTTAAAATGTCTTCATCGTCATTAAATACCCACCAATTGGTGATATTATCGGGAATGGATGGCCTAAATATTAATTCTACAGAAAATCTATTGGGACTGTAATCTTCGGATGAGATCAGTTTTGATGCAACATTAGCAAGAAGTTTAGCGCTGGCATTTTGAATCCTTGGAATAATAGAAATGTTAAACGCTAAAAAATGTGAAGTGAGAGACTGAATCAAAGACTGATAATGCTCCAAGTATGTATAGATACAATGCATCATGTTTCTTCCCTGTTTTATACAATTTCTAAATCTCCATAAACTTGCAGGTATTTAACGTCAAGGCTAATTACTTTACACATACCTTGGACCAATGCCTCATACTCTGCAATATTATTTGTGCATTCAAATTTCAATCTGCAAGTTAGCATTGCCTTCACTCCTTTAGGATTAATCAATATGCAACCCGCTCCTGCTCCATCACTTGATTTCGACCCATCAAAATACAATGTACAAAATAAATAAATAATTAATGGTTTTTCTAGCATATTTACACATCTAGAAAAGTCTGTCTGTGAAAAATTTTCAATTTGAGAAGTTATAGAATTATTCAGAAATGGTGATGTTTGTGCTTTAAAATTCTCAAAAAATGATTCAGTAGAGTAGTTTCCAAGAATGTTGTTATTAAATGATACTGCCTCATTTTCACCTTAAAAATATGTTACTGATTGTTACATATGTTTTTCTCGGTTGATTCTGATTTGATTTGGCTTTCCATTAAATGGGAGCCATAAGTGAGACCAATCAGTGGCAAAATAACCGTATAGTTTTTCTAACCAATCTCCACTAAGAATTAAACCGTAGAAATCTGGGATATAAGAAACAACTATATCAATTATTTGAAAAACTTCAGGATTTGAAGATAATCTAATAAGAACTGAATTCATTTCTCCTATGACTTTGACTTTTGTTCTATCGAGTTGCATAATGTGAACTGGAGTTTTCTGGGGTGACATGTTTAATTTCAGACAAACTGAATACGACATGATATTTGAAGAAGCCCTTGAATCTACCAAGCAATTATGTACATTTTTATTAAATATTTCAAAAGTCAAAAGAAAAGGAGGAGTATGTGAGTTAGACTTGTCACCTATTAGAATAACATCAGAGGAATCGAATAATGGATGACTAGGAGGTTTACCCATTATGTTAGAAGCTTTGAATACCACAACAATAGGAAGAGGAGAAACAGGTACTGCATTCAATTCTTTTAGTAAATTTTTTGTTGTTGTTTGAGTTTAGTGAGTTCATGAAGGGAAATTTTTGCTTTTATTTTCTTCATATCCTCAACTATATTGTACTCAATCATATCTAAAACTACTAAGGTTCTGGGTGAAGATGGAGAATTGGATGAAGATGGAATTACTTGGGGAGAAGTGGAAGTGAAATTTTTAACAACTTTATCTTTAGTAGTGGAAGTTGAAGGTTTCTGTTTTTGAATTGGTTGTATAGGATCAACTGGACCTTTACTTCTTGTGCTAACAAGTAATTCTTCATATTCATTTTCACTATCATAAATAGGAACAATAAAATCCCACATTCCATTTAAATTGGCTATGTGTTCATCTTGGGATTCATCAGCAGAAAATGCTGCTTCATCCTCATCTTCATCATTAGTTTCTACATTAGAGATCATGTTTGGAGGTTGTGGATTAGGTGGCCGATTTCTTCTAAATGGTATAAAAGGTTTTTTGGAAGAGGATTCAACTACGTGTTTTTTGATCTCTATCATCTCGTTAGATAAAGTTTTAAGGACATGTTGTAAGCCTTCAAGATCAAAGGGATCTTTAGGTGCTTTCTTTTTAGCTTCATCCTTAAATGTAACTCTTTTTAATTTTATGTCTTCTTGATCTTTTTTCTTTTCTAGTGCATTTATCCCCTTCTCTACATACACGACTTCTTTAATGTTTTCTACTAGGGTATTTTTATTAGCTATATCTACAAAAATTCCTATGTTAGAAGGAAGAGATGAAATATACCATTCAATTTGTACATTGACACCAGGTCTAGAAGTAGCTGGGATTTTATTTAACAATTTGTTAAATCTGGAATTGAAATCTTTTATCTTTTCCCCTGAATTCGTTTTTAAATTGGAAAGGTCATTGATAAGAGATGCGATTGAGCAATCATCACCAAATTTAGTCAAAAATAGTTCTTCAAAAATATCCCAACTAGTAATAGAATTGGCTGGTAATGAAAAGTACCAAGACCCTACTGATCCTGTAAGAGTGTACGGGAATAATCTAACAACAACATCTTCTTCATCTACCTCATTGAGATTGATGGCTAACATATAATTATGAAGGTGCTCTTCAACAGGTAACCCATCATCATGATTGAATTTGGGAATCCATCTTTCAGGATGTTTTGGTAGAGGATGAAGTGGTGCTGGCATTTGAACAACTCCCAGATTGGACCATGGTCTAGCTGCCATTGTAATAGTTGGAGAGGTGGATGTGATGAAAGAAGAACTGGTAGTTGTGATAGTACTGCTTGAGGCAGCACTAGTTGTTTGTGTAGAGGAAATGGAAATAGATGAAGTGAATAGTAGAGATAAAGGAAATGAAAAAGGAAGAAATGAAGATGTTGGTGAATGAGAGAATGAGGTAATTTCACTAGTAGATGTTTGGGAATCTGATGTATCGGTTTTCGTTTGGCAGTATTGAAGTGGAAATTGAAATGGTGAGATGCAAATTTTTTCACTTTGGGACTGAGTTAAAACACCAGTTCCTTGAAAAATAAAAGTTATTCTTCCTTCAAAATTTTTGGATGATTCAAGATTTTCTGTTGAAATGGAGGCGTCTTCCAATTTCTTTATCAAATCTATAATTTCTGGTGATTTTGGAGTGTAATATGCAGGTATTACCTCAGGAAGTATTCTAGGAGACTTGGGATGTGATTGTACAACTCTTGATCTAAAAGTAGGAGATTCTGGAGGGGATCTGGAAGTTGTAGGATATTTGGAGGGAGAATGACTCTTAGAATGGCCTTTTATTTTTGGATTGGACTTACTTGCCATTAATAATCTGCAGGCCCTCCTTCTAGCACCATAAAGTGTTGAGGGCTCGAAAATCATTGCCTCAACATAGGGGGAAAACCACCCGGTCCAGACCTTAAGACAACTCCTTTTCCATTTAGGTAGTGGCTTTGACTGGATTGTATGGTGCCAGTTTTCAAATGAAAGGTGATTGAATGAGTGTTTAATGCTTATAGTGAAGTGAAATGGATGGATTTGCAGTAATGAATTAAATGGAAAAATATATGCATTAATCTATGCTATAACTTGGGATTGTTTAACTTTTATCTAGATGCGAACTATAATGATTTTCCTTAGTAAATGACAATATAGATTGCTTAAACACCAATGGAAATGAAACTATTTCAAGATGATTAGTTTTATTAAATAGTTAATCAAAATAATGTGTAAACTTTGCATTTAGAATATCAAATCAAATTTCTTAACATGTATAAAAATACCAATGGCAACATGATCAGTAGTGAACACATGTAACATTGGTGTTTAAATATCAAGTAATAAGAAATTTGAAAAGATAATCTATTATTTACTTATGAACAAAACAAAGGTACAATGATAGAAATACTAGATACACTTCGTTCAGCTTATAAAAGAAACAACAGTAATTTATTCCTTCCCACAAATATGATTCTAGGAGTACAATAATGCAAATTATCAAAATTCTTTATGAAAATTCCTAAACAATGTTCCAGTTGTTCTATTGAGAAAATGATGAAAGTACAATAGTGCGAGCTTTCACAAGCATTTCTTCATAAAATTTAGGACCTTTATTTCATACAAAAAGTAAGCTTAAATAGCAGAAAACAATTGAATCTATTGTGTAGAGTGTTGAGGGCCTTTAAATAGATCCCTTCAACAATGCTTAAAGGAAAACAATATTTTGGTAGAAGTTTCTAAAAGTGATTTGCTGTCTTCATCAGCTTTGTTTGTTCCATCGAATTCTTTGGATGTTTGTCTACCTGTTTGAACTGACATGCCACTTATCAGCACAACTGTCCTCCTCTGTCATGAACCTGAACACAAAAAACAAGAATCGATAAGATAAACATAAATGAGATGATAAGAAAATTTTATTTGGAACAAATCACGTTTTGCAAGAAATCAGGAAAAATGTAAAGCGTAATAAATCCCGACATAGACATCATGGAGAGGAATGTGGAGTGAGGAGGTGGATTTGACAAATTATCGCAATCAGAAATCAGAGTTTGGGGCAGATCATAAAACAATTGCAATCGGATTAGAATTAGGGGCAAAACTCAGAAAAATCGCAATCGAATTAGAATGGGAGTATTCCAAATAAAATCCAAAGGAGGACTTCTTAAATCACACCGCAATCGCAATTGGAATGGGCGGAAGAGGTAAGAAGCGATGATCCTTTGTTATTTGCGATAGCCACGGATGCGGGGTATTTATGAGTTGGAGTGAATAATCCTGTCGGGTCCGGTCTAATCACTATCGCAATAGGCAGGAGTCTTTGGAAACTGTGATAGCTCTAGACACAGGGAATTTATGGAATGGATTTTATAATCTCGTTGGGTCCAGGTTTAATCGCAACCCTCAAATTGGATGGGGTGAAGGATTTATTATAAGTTGTGTCCCTTTCAAACTTGCGCTTGTGGGATCTCGAGGTGTTGTGGCAGTGATGTCACGAATGATGTCATGATGTGACATAGTGATGACGTGGCAGCTGACATGGAGAATAACGTGGCTCTGATGTCATTGCTAACGTCATAT
Organism: Pinus tabuliformis; assembly: GCA_031772625.1. Taxonomy (NCBI): domain Eukaryota; kingdom Viridiplantae; phylum Streptophyta; class Pinopsida; order Pinales; family Pinaceae; genus Pinus; species Pinus tabuliformis. The sequence goes on along the minus strand of CM062812.1, from coordinate 544,327,138 downwards.
CACAATCGGCGTTGGGATGTATATCATAATCGACATTGGGATGAGGCATGAATTTTTAGAACTTTGCGATTGCGATATAGGCCCTAGACGTGATATTAATATAAATCACAATGTATAATCTAGGCGGGTCCGGGCCTTATCGCATATCACAATCGATAGTTCAGAGCAGGTCAGGACTTAAGCCTTTGAAATTTGCAATAGCCTACGGATGCGGGATTTTATGGACTATTATTAACTTTATCGTCGAGTCCGAGCCTGATCGCAAATCACAAATCGCAAAGGTAATGGGGCATGGACTTTTGGAAACTGCGATAGCTTCGGACACGGGGGATTTATGGAATGGATTTTATAATCCCGTCGGGTCCGGGCTTTATCACATATTGCAATTGGCTAAGGTAGGAGGCATGGACTTATATAATAGTGGATCATGCGATTGCGATGGATGCGAGGTTCTTTTTAGAAGCAGTTAATAACCCATTCGGGTCCGGTCATTGCCTTATGTTTATTTTTTATGGGATATGCGATGCGGGGTATGGATACGATGCGGGGTATGGCAGAGTGTTAAAGTTTATAAAGACTTCAACCTTCAGGAATATTGAAACTCCATTTTTTTTGTTTTTTTTAGTCAAATAACCCATATTATTTATTACTTAAGGTTTTTTAAAGCCTAAGAATAAGTCTTGGTCCCAGGGACTATTTAATTTAGTTTTTTGGGATAATCAAGGTTTAATACTTGGGTTTTAATTAAAACTCCCAAGTATTAAACTTTTATTATAAGATATATATATATATATATATATATTTTAAATTGAAGGGTCCCTATTTTAATATAATAAATTTCATAGGAAATTTATAATATATTAAAATGGGGGGATGTTAAATAGTACAACACTTAACTGAGAAGATTCTTTTGGTGCAAGGAAGCCTTGTTAAGGGATGGATCGCCTGAGGGATTGAGGAAGTAGAGACCTAAACTTGGAAGGTGAGTGACTACATGGAAGAAGAAATGGATCAACCGAGGGACTGATGAAGCAAATAAGGGGATCTTGGAACTTGGAAAGGAAACTGGCTTTCACAAAATCATGTGCATACTCATTGGAATTAGAGATACATTGAGTGTGTCCTGGGAAGCAATGACTTGAAGTCATTCCTTGAAGGAGCACTAAGCACAGTGGATGGAATGGTTTGACATTAGAGGCGAATCCCACTTTAGAATCAAGTGACTGAGTAGGTCAAAGATAATGGAATTACGTTGGACCAGATGAAGCCACTTGGGAAATGGTTGATTAGATGAGGGTGTCACACCCATATGTGTTTACTATATAAGTAAATGTAAAAGAAGAGTTGTGTGTATAAATCTCATGGTCAATATTTTGTGTTTTCTCGGTATAACAACACCGAGGACAATCTTCCTCTGACAGGGGTGGGGTATATGACAACCATTTTTCTACCCTTCTTGTAAATGTCACTATGAATGGTGATTCATGTAATAATATCAAAAATGTAATTTATGGCTAAGTCTGAGGAGCGGACATGGATTCAGAAACTAAGGAGGAGGAGTTGCTTGTGATGAGTGAAAACCTAGGCCACATAATTTTTTCCCCACCTAGCTCCCTAGAAAATTAAATGGTATGTTGCTGCAAACATTGAAGTGTGTATGGGAATCCTACAACAAAGGATGTGCCCATGTTGTCCTTGTTCTCATGGGAGGTATTGAGAAGGCAAACACACAAGACTTGGAAAAGTGAGAAGGGACATGAAGACAATGGGAGTAGGAAAGTGGAAAAGGGGATAGCTATTGGCATAAAAAACATTGGAGGTTGAATAATTATTGGTGAGAAGTGATTGGGACAGAAGTACCCACAATCATCTTTCTAGTTTTCCTGCACAATGTGAGTGGGGAAGCTAGGTCATTGCAGGAGAAGAACAACAAAGTTTATGCGCAGGAGTGGGAGCATTTATATGACATACCCATTTTGAAAATTCCATCTTGTAAACATTGTAAATATTTAACCACAATTAACTAGCTAAGAGAAAGGGACATGGATTTCAGAGCTTGGGGAAGGATTTTGTTTAAGAACTTGGTTATTCAAATGTCAGTCATGGTGATTGAATGATTTGGTTTTAATGGGATGATATGAAATTAAATACTTCAAGGTTTCATAAAAATAATTCAAGTAAGTTTGTCTTGTGGGCAATGGATCAATTTGCAAAAGCACATAAACTTAGTGTTTTTAGTTAAGTTTTGCATAAATAAAATAGAGAAAATTAAACAATGAACAACATCACACAAACAAAAATTTGATGACGGAGTTCACCCCTCCTGGGCTACTCTCCGAGTCCAACTTCTAATGTTGGGCCTTTAAATTATATGCTCAAATATGAAGTTACATTATTTTACATAGCTCAAATTGCAAAAATGATACTACCATTGAGTTCAGAACACCAAAAAACCCCTATGTTGGCTCTTCCTGGGCTCAAAAAGACTGAAAAATGACCAAGTTAGGCCTTAATCTCCATATCTCTGCTATTTGTCTTGAAAATTGATAAAATTGTCTAACTACACAACGCTTCCTGGCTTTTCGGTTTGGTGAAGCGACAAATTTGCATGTTTTCGGCATGAATCCCATAAATAAAGGTGCAAAATGTTGTCTGTTTAAGCATGCCAAATAGGCCTTAAGTGCAAATTTATTAGGTACTGGTCCTAGTTATATGGGCCATATGGCCAGGGGCCGGGCTACATGCCAACATCGCCGGCTATGCGCCAGGTTTTTATCAATTGTCACCAATGAGACAAGCGTCAGCCCCCTCCACCTATCTCCTACTGACAGTTACGTTGATCTGTTGGAGCCAGGAGCCAGGGCCTATCCGCTTGCCCCTTCCACCATAACTCTTGCCTGTGGGCATTTGGGTTCGCGTAGAACCTAGGGCTAGGGCTAACCACCTCACCCATCTGCCCAAACGTGCCACCTATTCAAATTTAAATATATCTCTTCACCCCTATGATTATGAACCAACATAATGGAGTAATGGTAAGGTGCCCAATTAGTTTGGTGGAGGTCATGGGATTGAACCCCACCAAGGAACCTCACCGAGGCTCTTCAACCCTGTTGTAAAATTTTTGGGAAATAACAGACGGTCACATGGCACCCTCTCATTGGGCCATGTGGTGCCTCCTAATTGGGCCACCTAACAACCAATCAACCAATCAAAACATGACACCTCGTACAGTACGGTCATACCACATGGTTGTATGTGATTGGTCCACTTGTATGCCACACTTGCACATTCAACTGATGACACCATCGTACAACCTACCTGGTCAGTAGCCTAGTCAACCCTGCAAGTTAACTTTTAGTTTTTTCCCAAAAACTTTAGAGCACGATAAATTTCCCATACGATGTCAGATTGAGGCGATTCAAGTGGCTCTAGAATCAGAATGAAAAACACCATGATTTAGCACTTGTTTTGAGCGATTTTGAGCACTTTGATTTTAAGCATATTTTTGATCCCCTAGATCATTCCTCCCCACTGGAAGCTTTTGGACCACCAAAAGTTTGTTTTTATTCAAAAATTAAGTGAGGGTACAACTCCCTCACTTTCTCGATCTTAATCCACCTTGCTTTACTTGGATTAGTACATTTGAACCCCACTTGAAGATACTCCACAACACCTCTGCGCGAAGTCCCAATTCTCCTATCAAGAATTGTATCTTCTTACAAGTCATCTCAATATTCAGGAGATAAATATTTAATGGATGAAATCTGAACATTCTCTTCATGATCTTCAATCATTGGAGTCTCATAAAATCTTAGGTTTTCCAAATTCACAACAAAATAAATTTGCATATAAGGTGGAAATTCTAATTGGAAAGCATTGTTACCAATCTTCTCCAATATTTTGAAAGGACTATATCTGATTGACTTGATCTTTTTACCTTCACCTTGAAGTCTTTCCTTGTTGATATACAACCAAACTTAATGTCCCACTTAGAAATCATAATCAACGCAATTCTTGTCATGTCTTGCCTTGTATTTTGCCTTCCTTTTCTCAAGCTGCTCTTGTACTCTTTGATGCACTAGCTAAATTTGTTCAATGAAATTCTTGGCTTTGTCCACATCACTATTTCCATTTATTGCAATATATTTTCCAAAGATAAAATCTAAACGAGACTTCGGAAAATAACCCAAACAAGCTTCAAATGGAGATACTTGCGTAGATGAATGCTTGCAAATATTGTAGGCATGCTGGATGTAATGCAAATGTTCATCCCAAAGTTTAGGATGCTTACCACAATATCCACGAAGGAGATGCACTACTATTTTGTTTACCACTTCTGTCTGGCCATCGGTTTGTGGATGAAATGTTGTGCTCTTCTTCAACTTGGTGTCCATGAGTTCCCATAAGCTTGACCAAAACTTCTCAACAAATTGAGAATCTCAATAAGAAATAATAGAAGTGGGCAACCCAAAGTGTACCCATACATTTTGGAAGAACATATTTACGGTCTGTTCAACTATAACATGTTTCTTACATGGCATCAACACACACATTTTGCTGAAATGATCCACAACAACATAAAGATAATCATGACCTTTCTTTGACATTAGTAGTCCTCCTACAAAATCCATAGAAATACTTTCCCAAGGATGAGAAGGAATAGGAAGTGGAGTGTACAAACCCAATTTCCTATTGCTAGGCTTTCTAGTAGCACACATGGAACATCCTCTTACATATCTTGAAACACTTTCATTCATGCGGAGACAATAACAATATCTTTGAATTTGTGCAACTATTTTTCCTACACTGAAGTGAACAACAATAAGAGAAGTGTGGGATTCTTTTATAAAATTAATTATTTCACCCTGTGGAACACATAACTTGCCAAGATGATACAACAACTTGTTATGAGCATGATAATCCAACTCTTCAACATGATTTTCTTGAATTAAAGTTGCATAAACATATTTAAAATCATCATCTTGAGCATATTGTTCAATATAAATTTCATGCATGATTGAGTTATGCTTAAGAATGACAGATGCATTAACAATAGGCCTTGATAACATATCAACAACTTTGTCTTATATACATTTTCTTTACCTGATTACTAAATGAAATTGTTGTAAGAAACCCATCCACCTAAAATGTCTAGCTTGTTGTAGTTTAGTCTGCGATTGTAAATATTGCAAAGGTTGATGGTCAGTATGAATAATAATTTCCTTACCCATAAAATAATGCTTCCATTTCTTCACACTTTGTACCAAAGCATACAACTCTTTATCATAAGTTGGATAGTTAATTACTGCATTGGTAAATGTTTTAGAATGATAATAGATAGGATTACCATGCTGCATCAAAACTACTCCCATGGCATAATCACTTGCATTGGTTTGAATCTCAAATGGTTACTTAAGATCTAGAAGTGCTAGAATTGGTGTTGTACTGATTTTCTCTTTCAATGTATTGAAGGCTTTCTGTTGCTTTCCTCCCCACTAAAAGACTCGTTTCACACTTGTCAATGCATGTAATGGTGCTGAAATGAGAGAGAAGTTAGCTATAAATTTTGTCCAATATTGGGTTGCTCCCAAAAAGCTCCTAACTTCTGTTACATTATTGGGTTTAGGCCAATTCACAATAAATTCAAATTTTGAGGGATCAATTTTCAATTCACTCCCTCCTACAATATGACCCAAATAAACCAAGGAGGTTTTCCCAAATTCACACTTAGACATATTCAAATACAATTTCTCTTTCTTTAAGACATCTAAAACTTGTTTCACATGCTTGACATTCTCTTCTCGAGTCTTATTGAAAATCAAAATATCATGTAAGTAGAATATGACATAATCATCCAAGAATGGTCTCAACACATCATTCAAAACTCTCATGAACTTTGCAAGTGAATTGCAAAGACCAAATGACATAACTAACCATTCAAACAAACATTGTTTTGTCTTGAAAGAAGCTTTCCAAATTTGGCCTTCAACAATCATTTTCTGGTGATAACCACTTCTCAAATATAACTTAGTGAAATATACAATGTCCTTTAACTAATCTAGCGAATCATCAATAAAAGGAAGAGGATAACGATTCTTTACAATTCTTTTATTCAAAGCTCTAAATTCCACACACATACACCATGTACCATCCTTCTTTGGAACCAAGACAATATGAGACCCACAAGGAGATGTGATAGGCCCAAAGACCCCTTTGTCAAGCAACTCTTGAGTTAGCTTCTTGATCTACGTATTCTCCAAAACTGACGTTCTACACATGCCAATGTTTGGAAGAGGTGTATCCTGCTGCAATTGAATCTCATGTTGGATTCCTGTTTTAGGAGGCAACCCTTTAGGTTCATGAAGCATCTTATCATATGTGTTAACAACTTCAACCAAATCATGCTTGAATTTTGAATCACATATTTGGAAAGCTTCAGATTCAGCATAATCTTTTGGTTTGATCATCAACAATACAAAATTATTACTAGCATTAACAAGCCTTTTCATCTGACCACACTTACAATAGATAAGTTCATTTTCTTCCTATGTTCTCTAAAAATATACTCAATTCTATATTTAAAAAGATGATATTTGTTCTCATGACGATAGAATATAGCTTTTGGGTCATACAAGTATGGACTCCCTACAACAGTTCCACATATGTCAAGAGGTACAACATCAAGCTCTACCTCATCTATAAAGTTTGCAGTAATAGTGAATTTAAGTTTACATTTTCTTGTCACTTGCAATTTGGAATTTTCACATACCCAACCCAAAGGGTAAGGTTTAGGATGAGGTGTAGTTTCTAAGTTTAGTTTCTTGACAATAACTTAAAAAATAAGGTTAACTTGGGATCCACTATCAAACAAGTATCAACTTTGGTATGTTTTGTAATGACCGTAACAAACCTTGGTTTATTTCATATGTAAATAAATAAAAATAAGACTAAGGTCACGGGACACATATTACAAGTTGAATGTTAGGAAAAAACATAGTGATGGGGATCACTGGTGATTAAATAAATGGCTATGGAAATTGGAAAAGGAACTGGCAAAGAGAAAGAGGCATTAATTGGCATTTTATTTACAAAAATAATGGAAAATAGGATAAAAGGGAGATAAAAGGTCACCAATTTGCATGAGAGGGAAATTGAAGGAAAATTAAGGAAAAATGAAGAAAATAAAGGCCTCAATGATAAAAAGTCTTATGAGGATCAGTTCACAACCTTTTGTCAGTTTTATCTTGGAGCTCTCTTCTATTCTCTCACTCTCTCATACTCTTGCACACTTAGAGAATTCTTGGAGCATGCTTGGAACACTCTAGTATTCACTTGGATTTGGAGACACAAGGCAAAGGAAAGTAGGAAAGTGCAAGGGAACAGTTGGATAATCCGCCACAGTTGGATTTATTTACAGGTAACAGGTTGCATATGTGTTTTCCTTGTTGATTTATGGATGCATGGTGTATGCAAGTGATGATTTGGTTATGTACTATTATTGGCATGGATGATTTCCTATATTGACAATTGTTTTATCCTTGCCTTGCCATTTCCTGGATAACCATGATGTTGTGGGTTTTACCATTTGATTTTTGTCTGGTTGGTGCTCAGAATTCCTTATGGTTGTGGGTTGGAACAAAGAAACTGGAAGCCATGGAACAACTTGGGTTGAGTTACTAGTCCTGGAGCCTAGTTTGGGACGAATTATCTGGAGCCCTTGGTGGGATGAGTTACTAGTCCTTGGAGTCGGGTTGGACAAATGCTCTGGAGCCCTGTAAAGCTGTGGGTTGAGTTACTAGTTCTCGGAGTCCTGGATAGCTTGGGTAAAGGCCGATCTAGTTGGTGTTGGTGATGTTCGATTGTGAGGTGGAATCATTGGTTGAGGGTTGAGGTAGTTTGGCCTCTGGAAGCCCTGGTTTGATTTATTCCATGAGATTCTGCATTCATGCTTGGAATATGGTGCGGGGGTGATTGGTTGAAAGAGAGATTTGGTTCAACTTAATTTATGGCCGAGTGGTATGTGGAAGTCCCTAACTTGGTTGGTATATATATATATATATATATATATTAATAATATCTATTCTTATATTTTCATTCATGCATATTTGTAGCGAATATGTTGGTGATATTATGGCTGAGTTTCCATGGTTCCTATGCTAGTTATTTGTTGGTTACATGATGTATGTTTTTTATGGATCCTGCCATGAATGGTTTAGCTATTGATTGGTTGATGAATGTATAGAATAATAAGTGTTGTTGCAGCTATGTGGAGAGGGCATAGGGCCTTTTGGTGATTCTCAAATGAATCTCAAACTTTTATGATCAGATATGCATTCATGACTTATAGCTTACATGTATGTCATGTGTTTGACGAAATGCCTAGTATGTTATGGTCAGTCTAGGTCAAGTTCTGAGTTGAGATTGAATGTTTAGCTTTTTCATTGTGTCAATTATGATTCTTTGGTGAGCTTATTGAATTAATGAACATATATGTATTTATAACCTACATGTACTATGTACACAAAATGTTTTTATAAATGAGTAATTCAGACCTCCAACTTCACGAGGTCATAACTTTAGAATAATATCTCCGTTTCACTATCATAATACATTGTTTCGAATATCTCCTTAAGGAGGACGAATAAAAAGTAATAAATAGGCCTAGCACTTTTCTAGTTTCTCAGTTTTCGCTAAAAATTTCATTTAGGCCCTCAAAATGGCCTCAGAAGTTTAGAACCCGAGAAAATTGCCAAAAACAGAAAGTTCTATTAAATTTAAGGAAATGAAATTGAAAATAAACAATGTGATCATGCGTCACTGAGTGTTTGCAGTCAATTCAGGACATGTGAACCCCATTTTCCATGAGTTCATCTTGGAAATCATAACCAAATCATGTTTAGAATTGGAGCTTATATCTATTCATTGATTCAATAAGTGTTTAGAATTGGATATGTATTTTTCTTGTCATCTCATGGTGTAGTTGAAGGTTGTGCATTGATTGCAGACAGTTCAGGGGAGGTTGTCTCTTTTGCACAAATGAGTCAAGAATAGCATTAAAGGGTAAGGTATTTGGAATTTTCACATAACCAACCCAAAGGGTAAGGTTTAACATGAGGTGTAGTTTCTAAGTTTAGTTTCTTAACAATAGCTTCAGAAATAAGGTTAACTTGGGATCCACTATCAAACAAGGTATCAACTTTGGTATGTTTTGTAATGACCCTGATATGGAAAATCTCAATTCTTTTTTTATCATTTTGAGACTCAATAGACTTACTAGAAGAACTTGTACTTGCAATAGAAACTTTACCTTTTAATCCCATGGCTTTGATTTTGGTTTCATCACCTGAATCAGATCCTAGATCTTGTTGATTTGTTGCAGAATTATTTTGTTTCCCTTTGTTATGGAACTTATTTTGTATCATTTCTGGATGTAGTTTCCAACAATGGTCTTCATCATCGTCTTCTTTAGAGAAATGTTTACAAGTAATTTTCTCTCCCTCTTTCTTGACTACATCTTTCTTTTTGCCTTTTCCTTTAAACTTCCCCTTTCCTTTGTCTCCAGATTTTAAATGGCTTCTTGATAGTCTCTTGAGGAACATTCTTCCCTCTTGCTTCTAAATGAGTTGCTCGAACACACCCTTCATCTGTAGTGGTGGGATTAAACATAAGAATTATATGTCTCAAATAAATATGTAATCCACCTATGTATTTAAGGATCTTCTTGTGTGTAACTTTGAACACTTTGACCTTTAGCTTGTCTAAAATTTTTCCAATCCATAATTGCTTTTTGCATATAAGTTAATGGATAAAATTGCCTTCTTAATGTAACTATAAAATCATTCTAAGAAGAGATAATTTTACCAATTTTTTTTTTTTTTTTTTTATCTTCTTGAGTTATGGCCTCCCACCAGATGAGAGCTACACCTTTCAACAGAAGATAAGCAAGATGGATCTTGGTCACATCATCCTCAATCCTTTGAATCCTGCAATATACTTCAATTTTACGAACCCAATCATCCAACTTTTCAGCATTTACTTCCCCATTGTACATAAGAAATTCAAACTTGACATCAATCTTAAGCAAAGGAGACTTAGCATGTGATTTTGGGGATCTAGGAGGAGTATGTGTAGGTCTTGAAGGAGGGGAAGAAGGAGGTGAGAATGGAGGTGAAGATGGAGGTGAATGAGGATGTGGTGGTGGAGGCTTTCTCCCATCACCACCATTACCTTTTGGATGATTTGAACTCTCTCCTTGCAACCTTGTTGTCCTCTATTCATACAAAACTTTCACCATTTCAGACATATCATAGAAAGCCTTTCTAAAAGCTCTTTCACCTCATAAATTATCTCTTGTCCTTCTTCTTGTGCCATGATTGGTGGAGTTTTAGGAGTTTTTTACCTCATTGAGCTAATTTAAGTGTTTGGATCTTCAAACACTCCTCTTTTCAACTTTAACCTTGTAATAATCAAGAAAACACTTGCAAACATAGTCAAACCTTCAAAACAACAATGCTTTGATATTAAACTAATATGAAATTAAAAACTTGAAGGTTTCATAAAAAGTTTGCAAGTATGTTTATGTCTTGTGGACCATGGATCAATTTGAAAAAGCACATAAACTTAATGTTTTTAGTTAAGTTTTGCAAAATAAAATAGAGAAAATTAAACCATGAAAAACATCACAAAAACAACAATTTGATGACAAAGTTCATCCCTCTTGGGCTACATCTCCGGGTCCAACTTCCAATGTTGGGCCTTTAAATTATATGCTCAAATATGAAATTACATTAGTTTACATAGCTCAAATTGGAAAAATGATACTGCCATTGAGTTTAGAACACCCAAAAACCCTTGTGTAGGCTCTTCATCAGCTTAAAAAGACTGAAAAATGACCAAGTTAGGCCTCAATCTCCATTTCCCTCCTATCTGCCCTACAAATTGACAAAACTGTCTAACCAGGAAATGTTTCCTGCCTTTGGAATTTCAGTGAAGCAACAAATTTGTGTGTTTTCAATGTGAATCCCGCCAATAAAGGTGAAAAATATCACCTATTTAGGCATGCCAAATAGGCCTTAAGCACCAATTTCTTAGGCACCATCATCAATTTCTTAGGCACCATCATCATTATATGGGCCGTGCGGCCAGGGGTCAGGCTACGTGCCTGCCCCCTCCACCTATCTCCCGCTAACAGATACATTGATCTATTGGAATTGAGGGTTAGGATACGTGCCTACCCACTTTGATTATCTCCCACTAACAGATACGTAGATATGTTGGAACCAGGGCCTGGGGCCTATCTGCCCGCCCCCTCTGCCATAACTCTTGCCTGTGAGCATGTGGGTTTGCGTAGAACCTAGGGCCACGGCTAACTGGCCTGCCCCTCTGCCCAAATGCATCACCTGTTCAAATTTAAATATGTCCCGCCAACCATTTGGTTAAGAACCAATGGACTATAATAATGGTAAGGTGCTCGATTAGTTTGGTGGAGGTCATGGGGTTGAACTCGACTGAGGCCATTTGACCTTGTTGCAATTTTTTTTGCCAATAGCAAAAGGCCACGTGGTGCCCTCTCATTGGGCCATGTGATGCCTCCTAATTGGGCCACCCAACAACCAATCAACCAATCAAAATGCGACATATCGTATAGTATGGTCATGCCATGTGGATGTATACGATTGGCCCACTTGTTTGTCGTACCTACATAGTTAGCTGATGACATCATGATACAACCTGCTCAGTTAGCAGTCTAGTCAACCCTGCAAGTTATCTTTTAGTTGTTTACCAAAAAATTTAGAACACGATAAATTTCACATGCAATGTCAAATTGAGGCGATTCAAGTGGTATTAGAGTCAAAACGACGAACACTATGATTTGGCATTAGTTTTGAAAGACTTTGAGAACTTTATTTTTTTAGCATATTTTTGATCCCTTGGATCATGGGATGACTATGATTTTTTTCAATTCAGCTAGAAAAGAAAGGCATGCCCATGTTTTTATTGGGAGAAATTGCAAGCAAGAAAGGAAAAAAATTTAATGAGAAGAGTGGGCTGTGCTATCCAAAAAATTGGTTCATGTAGACCATGAAAGGAAGTAGACATTTGGTCTATTGTCAAAATAATAAGTGGAGGCCAAGAAGTCTTCGTGGAGACAAGGATTCACAACTCATTCATTCCAACAAAGGAAAGGTAGAAAGAAGAAGGCATTGCGGGATTGAGAAAAAGTAACTTCCTTACGAGAGAAATGTTGTGAATATTAATATGCATAGGAGAAAAATATGTTGGTAATTGGATGAGGAACCCAAGAGGGCTAGTTAGGTGAATATTATGAAGTAGTGTCTTTCCTTAAGGTTGAAGAACCCATTAGAAAGCTTGTAGATTGATGAGCCTACTGGCCAGGAGAGAGGCACTCAGGCATTTGTGAGGGTTGATAAACCACCATGTGTAGTCTTGGGGTTGCAACACTAGTTCTTGATTCACTGATGAACTTCCTGGAAGGGTGACCTATTTACTCCATGGTAGCTTTTCCAATTGATGAACCTTCCCTTGGATTTCAGGCATCTGTGGTTCATTTCTTTTAATTGAATCTCGAAGCACCCACAGTAATGATCATACTTGTCAACATTTCAAATCCCAACAGGGATCCATCATCAGGACAATTACTGAATGATGATAGAAGAAGAGCTTAGTGAGAGTATAAATAGTATTAAGATAATTTGATTTCAAGGAGATGAGGTCGGCTTTTTAATTTTCTTATGTTTTTTATTTTTATTATTTTATTTTTATTTTTTTATCTATAACAATTATTAACCAAGTTTAAAGTTTTATTATAATTTTTATAAATTGTATTTAAATATTTTTATTCTTGTTATTAAAAGATTAGTTTTTATTATTATGTATAATGTTATTATAATGTGCCAAATTTTGTAATGTTTAATTAGATTAACTAGTTAAATAGATTTTATTAAAGATTTTTATTTATTTATTATTATATCTCAATTCTAATTAATAAGTTAATTAATTGATTCATAATTATTATAATAACCAAATTTATATTTAATAATGATAATTAATTTATATTTTTTATATTATTATTAATAAAAGATAAATTTATTCTATTTAAATTATTATAATAATATAGCTAATTTTACTAGATTTAATTAATTAATTAGTTACTAGATATTGTGAAGAATCCCCTACAGTTGAGTTGTAACTCTCTATGTTGTGAAGAATCCTTGTGTCGATGCCATTATGTTTTTAGCTGCTTCAGTAGTTGGTGGGTGGATGTGGTGTAGCCTTGGGACGTTCTATTTCAACTAATGATATTGGATTAGTCCCCGCCTTGACATTGACTTTGTGCAAGTGAAGTTGCATTGTCTACAATATGATTGTTTTAATAACTGGTGGGTGGAGGTGGTGTAGCCTCAGGACACCCTGTTTCACTGATAATATCAGTTTATTTCTCTGAAAGCACTCTCTCTCAAGCTATGAAATATGTATTGGGGGTGATAGTTGCAAGAAAGAATAGGCTGCAACTCATCTAAGGTTAGGTCGAGAGTTGAAGTCACAATCTCAGTTGCTAGTTTGTACATTATATAAGACAAATATTCATTATACTTCTTGCATTTGAATGATTTGTGCATGTTTAATGTGTTGGTTAAATTCTTATGTTGGTAATGAAGAATGTGCATTCGTGTGTGAAAGTGGGATGTTGGCTCCCTATATAAATTTCCGAGGAATGGTTAGATTCTTTTACATGTTGAGAGCTTAAATCTCAGGAATTTCCTGCCTTGAGGATATAGTGAGCCTTTGTGTTATTTTATGAACTTTGTTGTACAAGGTTTGTTGCAAGTATTGCTATTATATTCCATTATATGCTCTATGTATGTGAGTTGTTGTGATTTGAAGGGAATGCATACTTACGATATGTTTGGGGGTTGGTTAAGTTCCTTATGATTCTGAGTGAACTCAAATTTCACCTTCGCTATGCGTTTTTATTGGGAGAGTGATGCCCTAAGTTTTTATAATTATTCCAACAAAATTTGGAAATGAATTTCATCTATGCGCATTGGCATGTTTAGTTGATTTTTTTGGCACATAAATTATGGTTTCCATGGATAAGGCCAGTGTAAAAACTCAGAAAGAAATTAAATTTTTTTCTAAGTATCACAACACTAGTAAAGCGGGTCGGCTCTACTGGCGAGACCCTCAAGTCGAGGATAAACAATTTAGAAAGGTTGGTCGTAGGGTGGGACCTCCATTTCGGGGCCCCAGTTTAAATCAAGTTCAATAGATTCGTCGAATAGGCCAAATTCTGACTACAAGGTGGAATGCACCTATTTCATGTAGATCCGTCCACGATGGTGGATTGGCCACGGGGGGATCATGTGCAATGCCATGTGGGGGCCACTAATACCATGGCAAGATTTTAAATGGCCTATCTTAATATGGTCATTAATTTTGATCTATAAGTCAAATTGAGGTAAATTTTATATCTCCAGAAAGGTCTTGCGAAGACTAACATGATGGTAATGTTTATTTCTTGTTTTGAAGAATTTGAAAAATGAGGAAGTTTATGACCTCGTTTCCATGAAAAGAATATGGAGTTAGGGTCCATGATAGTAATGCACTCTTTTACCCTTAATATAGGCTCAAGGTGGTGAAGGGGGTGTGTTATAGTGTGCTATTAGCGCCCCAGGTTCAAACACTAGACCTTTCAAAAGGGAAATTGAAATCCTACTATAGGATGTCAAAGAAAAAAGGTTTCAACACTCGATCTTTGGGAGTAAGATAAGGCTCTAGAATAGTGTGATATGTATTAAAACCTATTATCAAGAATGTTGTGCTACTTTATGTATTTATTTACGATGTATGAATATAGTATTTTAGACCTCATTTTGATAGGTGTACTAACTGGAAGTGTAATGTTTCAGCTAGCCTGATACCTATAGACCACAATGACAAGCGAAGGTGATGATTTACATGGTGCATCTATATTTTGGTTAAATAAAACAATTATGTGTGCATATGACAACACATAATAATACACTAAGAGCCATGACAAATGAGGACCGGGATGGTGCAATATAGTACTAACAGGTCACAACTTGGACATGAAGAGGAAGAATCATTAGAGAAGAGTGGAGGGAAAGACTCTTCAGATTTGAGGGATACCTTGCGAAGCTTAAGGGATAAAATAAGAAGCTACAAAGTTGACAATGAGAAGCTTGTCAGGGCACAAGAGAGGCAAGTTGAGGTAAACACAGTTATATTGCAAACTCTCTTAGACCTACGAAGACAAATGAAAAATGAGTGGGAGTTAGCCATGGGATTAGGAAAATATCAAGAGACCACTATCATTATTTACTGTTGTGTTGGTGTGATCCTCCATTTCCTCTTTGCTAAGTTTTTTCATGACTTCCTGTTTGTTTCCCAAGGAATGAATCCATTGGCCATTGTGTTCCTAGGGCCATTTCTTTAGTTGCTACCTCATCTTTGATTTCTTTATTGGATTTCCTTCCCACTTTTTTTTGCTGATCCCAGGCTTGGGGGATTTCTTTGGCTTTGTTTCTAGTTAGAATGCAGTCCACTGAGGGAGGAGGAGGGGAGGATATTGGGTTGGGGGTGGATATGAGAGCTATAGGGTTTGAGGTTGGGGATCTGGGAGAGGGTGGATCAAAGGAGTCTTCTAATGGCTCAAAAGGATTCAGAGTTGTGTGATCAGGAGGAGTAACCTTCGCTGGAGGCTGAGAGGTTGTTTCATTTGCTTCTTGGGACTGATAAATATTTGACACAGTCTGCTTATTGGTAGGTTTTTTCCTTTTCACTTGTTCCCATGTAGGTTCTTGCTCTTCTACATTTTCATGCTCTATTTTTTTAAGACACCTATTTGCAAAATGACCATACTCATGACATACCTTGCATTTAAATGATATTTGCTTGTAGTCCAGCTGCTGAATGTGTGTCCACTGGTCGACCTTGATCATTATTGCCTCTGGGAGGCCTTTTCCAAGATCTACTTCCACACATATTCTTGCGCATGCGTGCATGTTGTCTTTTGGCTCACTTCTATCAATATATTTGCCCACTGTGTTTCCTATAGCCTTTATAGATTCATCTCCCTAGCAGTGAAGAGGAAGATGTGGGAGCCTGACCCACATAGGCACTGCGTTTGGGACATCCATCTCCGGATCAAAATATGGCGTCCACCTGTTCAGGTATAAATCTCTGGAGTCGATGAAGTAAGGTCCATTTCTAAATATCAAATCTCTGTCCTCATTTGTTTCAAAGAGAAAGGTATAGTACCCCCTTCCACAGAATCATATTGCTATCTTCCCCCGTGTGGTTACATTCTAGTTTCTTTCCACCTATTTTTGCACTGATTTGGGTGAAGGCCATAGCCCTGTGGACTGTCCAACAAGTCCGCGTTCTGCCAGAGAGATGGTTGCTCTTGTTGGAAGTTCTGGATGGAGGGAAATCTTTGGGATACTTTCAAGTTTCTTTACAAATTTATTGACTGATGGCCTGTTCCTTGGAGTTCCATTCTCTGCGATCAAAGATGCGAAGGCTTCTGTATTTTCTTCATTCCCTGTCTGCGTGGAAGAGTGAGGATCTCCCTCCTAAGAGGGCTGCATGGTTTGGTTGGCCTCAACAGCAGGAGACTGCTGAGAGAAGGATCTATAGGGGCAGCGGCGGCTAGGTCAGCGCAGGCTCAGGCTAGGCTGTTACACGTGAACTCATTCTTTTCGAGAGTTTATATTATTGATGAAGGGTTTGGAAATGTATTTACTTTGAATGAGAACTAAAGAGCATATCCATATATATTATTGAAGTAAAAATTATATTTGATTGCATAAATAATATTTGACTATAGCTTGAAAGTCCTATGTACCTGTCAATTCCTATAAGTATATTTTTACAATTGCAATTAACCTTAAGGTTTGTAAATTGTTTTGGAAATTTTGGGGATTGGAGGTTTTTATCCCTAGCCCTTGGTCACATGTGCTTCCAGGTGCCGTAACTGAGAAATAAGCCACAAAAGGGCTTAAGTGTAGAAATCCTTAACCTGACCAACCCTTTATTCATCAAAGGAAATTCCTAGTTTTCTAGTGGCCAATGGTCAGTTAGTAGAATTGTCAATTGATAATCTTTTAGTGTTTCGCCAGTCAAAGTTCATCAATCAAACCAAGAAAATGTACAAGGAGTTTTTCTTATTACTTTTGGTGGCATAACTTTTCAATGAGTAGGTTATCCAAAGAGCCTAGTTAAGAGAACATTAATTGATGGAAGTGCGCTCTTTAGTAAAAATATGTTAATAAACCAGGTGAACTTACAAAGTACATTTCTTGATTCATCTAGTGGTTTTTTTTCCCAATGGCTTAGTTAATGAGAATGTAAGCTAATGGTGCTGAAGTATTTCATGTGACAGGGATGGTACCTAAATCTGTCATGGGTGGAAGACCAAAAATCTAAAAAAAGAGGAAATAACTTATAAATGAAAATTTTGGATCTAGATGTCAGTAAAGTAAACCATGTGCAAGTTACGAGGAGTTGATATGAGCACTTCCAATAGGTGGATTCTAACATGGCATGATGATGTGGCACAAATGGCAGATCCGTGATGACATGGTATACTAACATGGCGTGGAAAAATAATGTGAATATAAGGCACTGAATTTATAAGAAGGTGATGTGGAACCCTTGTGGTGCGGATGACATGGAGGTGATGAAGTGGGACTTGGGATCCATAAATATAGTTTTTCATTAAAATGAATTATTATTTCTCCAAATATGGATGGACTAACATAATTAAGATCAAATTTTGTCGTTTCTAGCACCGTGGAATATTCTGATCTTGTAATGAAAGTTGGATATGGAATCCATTAATCTTGAAATCTATCTTCTTGAAAAATGGTCATTTAATATTTTTCCCAAATCTAGATGTGGCTAAACAAGTTGATGTGTCTGACTTACGGAGGTGGTGCAATGACGTGGTGACTTGTGGGCACTTCATCACGTGTAAGTCATGTTAGATGACGTGGAATAATATGGCAATGAGATGTAGGCATAGGTTGCGACATGTCAAATGTACCACTATTGATGTGGCATAATATAATGAAACTTTTGAGGACCATAACTTTGTTTTTAGAATGTAAAGCTCTTAATGAGTAGAACATGACAATGACCTTAGATAAGAAGTTTGAAATGATTCAAAGGAGAGAAATTTTGATAACCTCATCTCCTTAGGATAGATTAAAGGGTTGGGACTTGAAAATATAAATGGAATAATAGCAAGACCATTTCCTATTGAATTTTGTATATTGTCCTTCCTCATCACATATTTGTTTATATTTATAAATTTTACACTTTAATAAGTAGGGTGTCTTTTAATAGGAACATTGATGAATCCAAAAAGCATGATTGACAATTCCAAAATCCCAATTTGGTTTTGGATATTGTTTTCCATGTATTGGCAACATTAATTTGAACATGATGAAATACCAAGTGCATGCGCAATCATTGAGAAAATATTCAATGGAAACTAATAGATATATGTTTTTAACAACAATTTTATTCAACACTCTATAATATGCCATCATCATTCCTAGGATTCCTCCTTGGGAAAAGTAATTCCATTGAACCACATGGGGAAGTATTGGGTTTAATTCATAATGTAAACAACAATGATGAGATATAATTACCTATTTCTACACTTATAGTGAGGTATGATTATTAAGCAAGGGCATTTGGTAATAAGACACCCTATAAGAGTTTGATTTCATGTTGGATGTCATGGGGTGGAGGTATCCCTTAGGTTTCCAAAAATACATGATCTTAGTATGATTTGAGGACATTCTAGTGTGAAATTTGTATTGGATGAGTTGTATTTACAAGTTTCTCTTAATGTATGTCGAAAAGGCGAAGCTTGTGGAGGCCTACTTTGTGGACTACTATATTATCAGAGATGGTTGGGGATCTAGTTCATTGGGGTTTTTGTATTTCTAGAACAAAGTCAAGTTCAAAAGCGGTTGAAGGAATAAGATGTAGTCTTGAAAACAAAGTATTCATGGATTGTTGGCATTAGATATCGCAACACGCAAAGGTATTACACAGAGCACTCTTATGAAAACTACAAGGTTGGCTAGGTCATTGAGAGGAAAAAATATTAGTTGGAGTAGATGTAGTTCGATAGGGAGGCCTATAAAGAATTTCAAGATGGATGTAGGCTTAATGACATATTTAGTAGTTTGTGTTCCACTATTAGGGCATATTCAAATGTAAAATATAGAGACAAGGTAGATATTATAGCTACTTCATGACACAAAGGCAATAGTAAATTAGAATTGAATCAAACAATAAGTGCTTTTCCCAAGACTCAAATCGAGGGTTGGGCTTGAAGTTTGCATAATGTCTCACTGAACTATTCATTGTCTAATATGGAATTGTCGCTAGTGTGCTAAAATTCCTTCACTATAGCTATGGTGGGGCTGGGTGGGGGTGGCAGCTGTTGCATGCAATTGCCACCATTGCCCAAGCCCCTCCGCCCCACGACCCTGGGCGGAGGAGTCATCGAACTCCTCCGCCCATGTCCGTGGGTCGACGGGGATGGGAGCTGCACGTAGCTCCCACTCTGCCCAGCCCAGCCGCCCCATGACCATGGGCGGGGGGAGTCTAATCCCCGAGAATCAGACTCCCCCTGCACAGAGCCGTGGGGCAGGGGTGCTAGGATCAGACTCCCCCGCCCCATATCCGTGGGTCGACGGGGATGGGAGCTGCACGTAGCTCCCACTCCTGTCCAGCCCAGCCGCCCCACGACCATGGGTGGGGGGAGTTTGACCCCCCAGAATCAGACTCCCCCTGCACAGGGCCGTGGGGCAGGGGTGCTGGGCAGGGGCAACAATAACTGCGTACAACTCCTACCCCCGCCCCATGGGCCTGGGTGGGGAAATTTGATTCCAGGATTCCCCACCCAGGCATGTGGGGCCACATTTTCAATTCCGGGAATTGAATTTCCCCACCCAGGCCCGTAGGGGCATGTTTTATTTTTTAATTTTAAATGTATTTTTTTTGTTTAATTTGTTTTTTTAAATGTTTTTTGTTTTTTTATTTAATTTATTCATTGTATTTTTTAAATGCATTTTCATTTTAATTCTTATTTATTGTTTTTTAATGTGTTTATTTTTTAAACCTAATTTTTTAATAATTTTTTTTTAAAATTGTTCTAATGTTTTTATCATTTTCTATGTTTTTAATTTTCCATGTTTTTTTTAATGTTTTAATCATTTTAATGTTTCTAATTTTCATTTTTTATTTTTCATTTATATTTAATTCTATTTTTTATGTTTTTAATTTTTATTTTCAAGGATATTGTTTGTATTTTTTTAATTGTATGTTTATTTTTTTTAACAATTTTTTTGTTAAAAATGTTGAAAATTTACCTCGGGAAAAAAGAAGTTATTCTTGCATGAACATTTTTTGTTTTCAGGGTGTTTTTTTTACAAAAAATTGATTTTTATTGGCTTTTACTGTCATTTTTAAAAAATGTTGAAAATTTACTTTGAAAAAAAGGAGATGTTATTCTAGCATCAACATTTTTTGTTTTCAGAGTATTTTTTGCACAAAAAAAATTGGTTTTTATTGGCTTTTACTGTCATTTTTAAAAATTGTTGAAAATTACCCCGAATATTCCAGCATATTAAAAAAGAAAAGAAAAGAAAACCTTATCCCAACATAAACTCTTTTTGCTTTTAGGTTGTTCTTCATGTTTTTTGGGTTTTTTTGGCTAGAGTTCTCGTTTTGAGCTTATAGCTCCCGTTTCAAAGTTTACATTGTTGAAAATTGAAAGCATGCAAAAAAACTACTACATAAGGAATTCAAGAGACGTGAGGAGATCTAAGTGCAATGTTACATGAATCTTAACATAACATGGAGCAAATATGTTATGAATAACACAATTAAGAACCAACTCATATGGGTTGAAATGTGAAACAAGATTATGAAAGCAACCCAAGGACCCATGGAAGTAAAGGTTATGCCATGTATGTGGAAATGAAGAAGGAGAAATTAACCAAAACTTTCTCATACAATGTCAAACATGCTCACAAATAAGAAACAACTAGAATTTACTTTTTCAAAATTAAGAATCAAAATTCTAGAAATATCTAGTGAAAAATACAATAAAGTAAGCCAAAAAATAATAAAAGCAAGAAGTAAAAAAATTCAAAATAACAATCAATGTAATAACAAAGGGTTAATTTATAGAGAAAAAAACTAAAACCAATTAAGTAAATTAAATTTATGATTTGGGTCTTGCCATTATTCATTTTCTAGTGATTTCCTATTTTATTTACCATAAAATTTAAAAAATATAATATAATTTTCCTTGTCCCAAATAAACTTAAACTTTCAATCTTGTAGATTTAATAAACTATATTTAACTTATATGCTTAACCATTTTTCCATATGATTATTTAAAATAAAGAAGGTAACTTATACTTAAATATTATACCATATAAATTATATTTCTCTATCAAATTAAATATTTTAAACTTTATATTTTCATTTAATAAAAAAAATATTTTTTATTTTTATATTTTTTAATAAATTATTATAATTTTTTTTTGATCATTTCGAAACCTAAGATAATTGAAGATCATAGGATTAATATAATATAGGTCATATGCTAAACCACTTTTATAAATATGTGCACACAAGTATATTCGAAGGAAAAAGGATGTACATTATAGGTAATCATTACATCGTATCACCTTATCTTTCTTTACAAAGTAAAGAGGCCATCAAACCTCCATCACGACAAATTCGTAAACATCACTCCATCTACATCTACATCTACTTCTTCTACCATTCCTTTACTGTGATGTGATGTTTAAGACGGGATATGTTTATTTAGTGTTTAAGGTTTACCCATTGATTTTAGAGTTTAATCAAGATCAAATATATATTATCAGCTACATGTTTTAGAGTAATTTTTTAGGATCTTTTTAGAGGTGGAATCGGCTAAAATGGGTTAGTTTGTATCCCTAAATGAAATAAAAGAAGTCTTGAATCCTTTCACCAAGGATAAAAGTCCAGATGGTTGGTTGGACTATATAGTTTTATTTGATTGGATATGACATATTAAGAGTAATTGAGGAGGCAAGGGTGTCTAGAGCAATCAATTCTACCTTTTTAGTATTGTTTCCTAAATCATCCAAGCCTCATACTTTCAATGATTATCGACCCATATCTCTGTAATCTTATATACAAGGTGATCACTAAGGTTTTGTCCTTTAGGATGAAAGATGTCCTTTCTTCTTCCCTCTCCAAGGAACAATTTGGTGTCCTCTCGAGTCGTTCGATACATGATGCTATTGGCTTGGCCTAAGGATCTCTCCATTCAATCAAATTTAGGAAGCGATGTGCACTTATCCTCAAGATGGATCTTATCAAGGCATATAACAAGGTGAAATGGAATTTCCTTCACCTAATTCTTCTCCATATAGGACTAGACCTATTGACGAGTAACTGGATAATGGGATGTATTTCGTCTGCAAACTTCACAATGTTAATTAATGGGGCCCCATCTGCTTTTTTCTCATCTTCAAGGGGTTTAAGGCATGGATGCCCACTATCCCCACTTTTTATTTCTCTTAGTCATTGAAAGACTGAGTCAAATGATTATTGAAGTGAAAAAAGAAGGACACCTTAAAGGAGTCAAGGTGACAAACTTTATACATCTTACTCATCTTTTGTTCATTGATGACATCCTTATTGTTGGTGATGGATTTGAACCTAAGTGAAACGCCTTTAACAACATTTTTTTCTATCTTATGTTCAGCCTCTCATATGCAGACCAGTAACCAAAAATCTACTTTCTTGCATAATTATATTCCTGCATAGGATATTCTATATATTGAATCTTTGCTTCCATATAAGATGGTTGTTGTAGATGAAGGTTTTTTTGTACATAGGCTATTTTAGCAAACCAAACTATTATCATGTGGAGGAATGGAATTGGTTAGTAAAGAGAATTGAAGGCAAAGTTAATAACTGGCATTATAGATGGATCTCAATTGGTGGTAGAATGACCCTTATAAAGTTGGTTCTCGAAAGCATCCCTATGTATTGGTTATCTCTTGCAAAGATTGCAAAATATACAACCCATAAGATCTGCCAATGTATGAGAAATTTCCTATGGAATAGGATAAGAAGATGGGCATTTCGTCATTTGGTCAAGTGGGTTATCCTTGCCTAGCCAAAGCATCAAGGTGACTGTGGTTTTAAGAACCTACATCATTTTAGTTTGGCACTAGCCATGAAGTGCACCTGGCGGGCTATAATAGGTGATGGTATTTGGAGAAACATTATTTTAGAGAAATGCCTTCATAAAAACTTTGTCTTGGATTGGCTTTAGTCCTTCAGGCCTCCAAAGTACAGTGTTGGATCAAACATATGGAGGGGTATGCTAGCCACAATACCTTGGATCACCAAATGGTTGATGTGGAAAGTAGGTAATGGGAAGCAGGTCAAATTGGGCATTGATCCATTTGTTGGGGGAGCTATCTTCTACCAATTATCTTCAAAACTTATCTTCTTCCTTAATGCCCAGGGCACTTCGAGGTTGTGCCACACTTTCATGCCCTCCTTGTGGCAGCCCTATAATGGCATATGGATTAATGATTTATATTGGGGTCTACAAGGTCCTCTCATCATTGAATGGGACAACAACATCAATAATATTATTCTTAGTGGTATTATATGATCTGAGGAGGATGATACAATAGTTTGGTCCTAGAATTCATCATCTGGGCATATTACAACTCACCTTTCTTATAATGCTGTATCTTATAGTCCTTTTGTAACACCCTCATCCCACATCTACCCAAGTAACTAGCCAACCAGGATAAATATGCGACGAAATTCCACTATAATGAGATTCAACCTCCTAGGTGACCTTAAGGAAGTAGAATCGATGGAAACATACCACACAAAACCTCCACATCAGCTACAAGACTCCCAGGGGTCAACCCAACCACTCAGATAACCAGCCTCTGAGACCAACTGAAGTTTAAGACCACCAAATCCTCAGACGCTCCCTTGATATGGGCAAGCATGGGTCCATGAGGCTCCAGACACTACCACAACATGGGTATGCATGTGTCCAAGGAATTTTTTGCTCAGTGTTGTGCCCACGTCTCTAGGATTTGGGCCACTTTTTTAGGCTCAGAGCACAGGTCACTGCTCAGAACTCAATGACATTTTCGAAAATGAATTTACACAACATAACAATGATTCATTTTCAAAAACAAGGACAAGGTCGAGACCGGACCCCTACTAGCCATGGCAGGCATTTCGTCAAACATGTCACAAATATGTAATCTACAGGTGTAAACAATAGATCTGAGTATAGGGATCTCATACTTATGTGAGAATCATTAAGAAGTATTGTTCCTTTATATCATTAGCTGCATTATCACCTATTAGGTCATAGATACATTATTCATTCATTTGCAAATCAAAACTTGAGGAGCGCAATACATCATCACTGTCATAAAACATGCTTATAACCAACATAATAACAAAAATATCAAAGATACATTAACCATAGAATCCACATATACACCAATACATTTGCACATAAGATGTGAAGGAAAGAACATCTTATTAATGAATTCAAAAGGCAATCCAGGATGGGACTACCACATTCCACCCAACCATAGAATGGCTGAGCCAATTATCTCTTCATCCATTCACCCCCGTGCCATTTCCAAGCATGAATGTGGGATTCAAACCAAAATAACCAACTAGGGCATCCTGAGGCTAAACCACCTCACCCTCATCAATAGAAGTCAAGCTTTGCCTCAATCCACACCGGATCACTAGGCCAAATCAAGAAAAATGTAATAACAGGCTTAACCATGATCTCCACCCAATCACTAGTTCAAAAAAAACATGGATCCCACTAGATTTATCCACCTACACCGTGAGGAGTTTTCCTGTCTCCTAGTTTCTCAGGTTTTACACAATCCACAGTCCGATCTAGGGATCACTAAGCCCTAAACCAAGACTCCATCCTCTAGGATTTAACTTATATCCTGCCATTCATCAACAAGGATTCCTAGGCCTAATCAAGGGCAACTACCTCTAGGTTTTACCGTATATCCAACCATTCACCGGTTGAGGATTCCTAGGCCCACCGAAGCAACATAAAATACGGCTTTACTGCAACCCATGGTCTGGTTCAAGGGTTACTAGGCCATGTGTTCTATTATTCAAAGATCCACCTCACCCAACTTTAAATCCATCCAGAAATCAAGCTCAACCAAAACATGATAACCCCATCACACCATGGCTATCCGGAAATGGAAAGGCTAGGCTAAAAACATTATCACACCTGGAAAAATCCATGCCATAACAACAAAGAACAACATGCAATACCATGCATGCCAAATCTAATAAGGAAAACACACATGAAAATCGATACCTGTAAAGAATCTTGTTGTAGCTGCTTGATCCTGCTCTTCCTTTCTTTCTCCTTCCTTCTTCTTGCCTTCTTTGCCTTTCTTGATCCAATGCCAAAGTTCTCCAAGAAAACTCTAAGTGTCCAAGAGTGAGAGTGATAGAGAGAGATTAATGAGAGAGCTCCAAAAATGAACTGACAAAATGTACCAACTGATCCGCAGAAGCCTTTTTATCAGTTAGGCCTCTATTTTCTTTGTTTTCCATTATTTCCCTTCATTTTCCTCCTCACATGAAACTTATGACCTTTCACCTTCATTTTATCCTAATTTCCATTATTTTCATAAATAAATGTGCCAAAATTCCATTTTTCCTTTCCAAAGCCTTAGCGATTGCCTTTTCCAATTTCCTTAGCCATAATAAACCAATGAACATCCACACTAGGATGTTGTTCCCAACATTTAACTTGGAATAAGTGCCCCATCAACTGTGGTTATTATTTTTCATTTCTTAACTTTAATTACATGGAATTTTCACTAGGGAAGTTACACCTTCTTTGCCTAAGGAAAACTGGTTGTACAAGAAAATATGGGACTAACCTATTGCTTCGAAGTTGAAGTGTTTCATGTGGCTAACCTTAGAGATCTGAATTCAAACTTGGGACCTATTGTTGCACAAAGCTTTATCTGGGCCAAACATTTGTGTTCTCTGTTCTTAGAATTTAGAATCTATTAACCACTTATTTTTTAGGTGTGACCTTTTCAGAACAATATGGACAACAATCCTCGAGTTATTAAACATTTTTGACTTTGGTCTAGTGTTACCTCTTGACGAAAGCCTTATCTGGTGATTCAGGGAATAAAAAATATGCTCAAAAATAAAAATTCTCAAAATATTATGAAACCGATGCCAAATTATAGATCTCATTGTTTCGATTTCGACAACCCTTGAATCACCTCAATTGGACACCATATGTGAAAGTTATTACGTTATGAAGTTTTTGGCAAACAACTAAAAAGTCAGCTTGTAGGGTTGAATGGGCAGGCCATACAATGATGTGGTGCTGACATCAGAAATATGGCTGTGCAGGTATGTTGGTCAGATAGGCCAATCTTGCGCTGACATGCGACACGATTGTACAGGTAAAATTGGTGAAGTTTTATTGGCTATTGTGATTTGGGATAGGCCAATGGGAGGCTGCCACATGGCCTAATGGGACACCACCACATGGCTTATGCTCATTGGATAATTTTTTTTTTAATGGACCGATCGACCTCGACAGGGTTCAACCTTGCAATCTCTAGCAGGCTAACTGTTGGACCACACATTGGTTCTTAATATATATGGTGGGCCGTTTATATTTAAATTATAATGGTATGATGGTTGGAGGGGGGGGGGGCAGGCTAGTGAGCTTACATGACCAAACCCAACCTTGGGTTATATGGTATAACATGCGACCAAGTGTGGAGATGGAGGGGGCGGGGCATGTGGCACCCTGCCTACGCCCCTGCTTGTGGACATATTGCCACCCTTGTAGCTTGGATTAGGGAGTCAACAGGTGCGTGGCCTCTAGCTTCTGCCTTGTCCACATTATTACCACATGACCAGAACTAAGGGCGGAGGAACATGGGTGTGTCCCTATTGGCATGCTTAACGATTCAAAAAAAATGCACCCTTTTCGATGGATTTTTTGCCATTTCCACACAAGTTTATCACTTAGCGATTCCGCCAAAAGGAGAATTCGTTGCCAGTTTTGCCACAAGTACGAATTTACAGAGCAGATAGTAGGGAAATGAACAAGGAGGCCTAACTTGGCCATTTTTTAGCCCAAGAAGAGTCTAAGTAGGGGTTTTTGGTGTTTTGGACACAATGGCAGCACTATTTTTGTGATTTGAGCATTGTATGTTGATGTAATTGAAATCTTGAATATATAATTTAAAGGGCCAACATTGGAAGCTGGACCCAAAGATGTAGCCTAGGAGGGTTGAACTCCGTAATCAATTTTTTGTTTTGTGATGTTGCATGTTGTCTATTTTTCTCTGTTTAAATATGCAAAACTTAACTAAGTTTAAAAAGTTTATGTGCTTTTGCAATTTCGATTCATTGCCCACAAGACATAAAGTAGCTTGCAAACTTTTTCAAGAAACCTTCATTTATAATTTTCAGTTTAGTTTGGTATCAGAGCATGGTTGTTTTGAAGGTTTGATAGTTTTTTCAAGTGTTTTCTTGAATGATTACAAGGTTTAAATTATTGAGAAGAGGAGGAGTGCTTGAAGAACCAAACCCTTAAATTGGTTTAAGGAGGTCACAAACATCAAATTGGTTAGATGTCTTGAAGAAAGAAATGTTTTATTTGAAGATGTCTAAGTGTGAATTTGGGAAAACCTCTTTGGTTTATTTGGGTCATATTATAGGAGAGGGTGAATTGAAGATTGATCCCTCAAAAGTTGAAGTGATTATGAATTGGCCTAAACCAAACAATGTAACAAAAGTTAGGAGCTTTTTGGAAGAAACCCAATATTGGAGAAAATTTATCGCTAACTTCTCAATCATTGTAGCACCATTACATGCTTTGACAAGTGTGAAACATGTCTTTCAATGGGGAGGTAAGCAACAAAAATCCTTCAACACTTTAAAAGAGAAAAACAATACAACACTAGTTCTAACACTTCCATATCTTAAGCAGCAATTTAAGATCCAAACTGATTCAAGCGATTATGCCATGGGAGTAGTTTTGATGCAACATGGTAAGCCTATTTATTATCATTCTGAAACCTTTATCAATGGAGTAATTGAGTATACAACTTATGATAAAGAGTTTTATGCTTTGGTACAAAGTGTGAAGAAGTGGAAACATTGTTTGATGGGTAAAAAACGATTATTCATACTGACCATCAAACTTTGCAATAATTACAATCACAAACCAAGCTACAACAAGCTAGACATTTCATGTGGATGAGATTCCTACAATAATTTCATTTGGTTGTCAGGTACAAGAAAGGCATATACAACAAAGTTGTTGATATGTTATCAAGGCCTATTGTTACTACATTTGTTATTCTTAAGCATAACTCAATCATGCATGAAAGTTATATTGAACAATAAGCTCAAGATTACAATTTTAAAGATGTTTATGCAACTTTGAGTCAAGGCCATCATGTTGAAGAGTTGGATTATCATGTTCATAACAAGTTGTTGTATCATCTTGGAAAATTATGTGTTCCAAAGGGTGAAAGAGTCAATGTCATAAGACAAGCCCACACTTCTCTTATTGTTGGTCATTTTGGTGTAAGCAAAATAGTCTTAGAAATTTAGAGGTAATGTTATTGGCCTCACATTAATGAAATTATTTCAAGATATGTAAAAGGATGTTCCATGTGTGCTACTAGCAAGCCTAGTAATATGAAATTGGGTTTGTACACTCCACTTCCTATTCCTTCTCACCCTTGGGAAAGTATTTATATGGATTTTGTCGGGGGACTACCAATGTCTAGGAAAGGTCATGATTATCTATATGTTGTTGTGGATCATTTTAGAAAAATGTGTGTGTTGATGCCATGTAAGAAACATGTTACAACTAAATATACTGCAAATATGTTATTCTAAAATGTATGGGTTCACTTTGGGTTACCCACTTATATTATTTCTGATTGAGATTCTCGATTTGTCGGGAATTTTTGGTCAAGTTTATGGGAACTCATGGACATAAAGTTGAAGAATAGCACAACATTTCATCCACAAACTGAAGGCCAGATAGAAGTAGTGAACATAACTGATCTGATTTAGAATATTAGATTGCAGTGCTAAGATCCTCCTTAGATTATAAACAAAATGCTTTCATTGTGCTTAAGGATTCATGAATTTTTGCAAGTGAAATGAAGAGTTGTAATGTTAATTCTATGAGAAATTTAACATAAATAAGAAACTTAATAGTAGCATAAACATGTACAAAACATCATCAAAAAAAAATTACAGCAAGCACATGATAAGGGAGTTCACCCCTCCTGGGCTACGTCTCCTTGTTCCAGCTTCCAATTGGTTGGGCCTCTCTATTATGCTCAAAAGTGTAAAAATATGTGTTTACAATGCTCAAAAGCTTTTGAAACCTACTCCAATAAGTTCAAAATATCCAAAAATGACTATCTAGCCTCTTTTTTCATCCAATTTGGTGGAAAAATGAAGAAGTTATGACCTCCCCTAGTTTTCCCATTATTTGGTCCACAAATTGCTCCAAATCGGGCATGATCTTACAAATTAGCTGCAAAAAGTGCTAACTGAGTGAAAGTTTCACCTTGCAGCGGTCCATAATCTATCGGCACCGACTGTCCCATCGCAAATCGAAAATTGGAGGAAAACCGATGGTCTTATGGTTTGTGAATGCGGTGGGGTGATGTGAAATTGTGATATGGCAGACCCTATGATACTATTAACTATAACCCTTAGTCACATCGCATCTGGGATCCTTTCAAAAATCACAATTGGCGGAGAAACGATGGGTAATATAATGTAGGACTCTGCCTTATGTGGTGTGTTATTGTGATCTGCGATTGTGATTATCGCATCGCAACTTGGGTACGCTGGGGGTCGATTTCTGCAATGCCTTCCTTGTTGCGAAGTGCGATTGTGATTTATCGTATCACAACCCTGAATTTCTTGGGGATGA
The DNA here is from genome assembly GCA_031772625.1 of Pinus tabuliformis. Classification (NCBI taxonomy): domain Eukaryota; kingdom Viridiplantae; phylum Streptophyta; class Pinopsida; order Pinales; family Pinaceae; genus Pinus; species Pinus tabuliformis. The sequence goes on along the minus strand of CM062812.1, from coordinate 544,297,020 downwards.
TTCTTTAACATGACCTGCCTAAGATATGCGATTTGAGAAATGCAGGGACCAATGGTGGCCTACCAATTGGTGCTTCCCCATTCGCCGAAGGGCCTTGCCACATCATCTTTTCTTGCCATCTGTCCAAGTCAAACCTGAACTTTGACTTGCTCTAACTTCTTCATACGAGCTCAGATTCGAGTGTCGTTCACACTGTTGGAATTAGAATGATGGTTTATTCGATCTGAAGCTAAGTTTATCAAGATTTTGACACTTTGAGTTTTGAGCCTAATTTTGAGCACTTGATCACTCCTCCCCACTAGAAGCCTTTTGGACCCCAAAAGGATCACTTTAAATTGTCCAACAGGTGAGGGTATAGTTCCCTCACCTTTCCAACCTCTATCCATTTTGATGTTAAAGGATTTGTAGCCTTGAGCCCCACTCGAAGATAATCGATACTTTCCCCTTTTTGATGTCCTTGCTCTTTTGCCAAGTATAGTGTCTTGCTGAAGCTCATCAAGGAATTTTGGAGAAAAGTATTCAATAGATGGAATTTGAATATTCTCTCCTTGATCTTCAATCAAAGGATGCTCATGCAACCTTAAATTATCAACATTAACAACAACATAAATTTGCATATATGAAGGCAAATCCAACTTGAAGGCATTGTTACCAATCTTTTCCAAAATTCTGAATGGACCATATCTAATTGGTTTTAGCTTATTTGATCTGTATTTAAATAGGAACGCAAAAAATTATAGATATAACCATAAATACAAATAAGCAATAGAAATAACACTTCATTTCATTAATATCAAATACTGAAATATTCTTACAAATAGAATGGAAATAAGACTAGCTCGGGCGATGGTAGCTTATCTCTGGGAAGAGACGTGGCGGCTAGATGCCTCTGAACTATGTCATGATGAGGCTCAAAGGCCTATTTATTATTTAGAAACAATGGAAAACCATAAACATCCAAAAACCTAACCCTAGGAGATGAAGCGCCAAACTATGGGTCCTATTTGGGTAAATTGGTACATCAACTTCCCAGGGTCATAACTTTGGCATATGATCTCCATTTGACCTGCACAATACCTCGTTAGAAAGATATATCTGAGGAATACAACTTTTGAATGACCTAAATTAGTCAACAACCCATGTTAATCCCATTTTCCCCCAAAAAATGTCGTTTAGGGCCTCAAAACAGCTTTGGAAGTTCAGGACCTGAAAAATTTCCAAAAATAGTAAATTGTGCTACAAATAAGGAAATTGAAAAACTAAAAGAAACAATGGTGGGGGTCCAAGTGGAATAGGCAGGTGGCCACGAATATCCACCTGGATCATTATTACCTTCTCCTTGGAGCCTCTCTTTGTTAATGTGAAGCCAAAGTTCATCACCAACCTAGAACTTTTGATCTTGACGATGCTTGTTGTGCCTTGCTTTGTACTTGCCTTGGCTTTTCTCAAGCTATTCTTGAACCTTTTGGTGTACTAATTGGATTTTTTCAATGAACTTTCTTGCTTTGTCTATGTTTCTATGACCTTCAATAGCAACATCTTTGCCAAAAATAAAATCCAAAGGAGATTTAGGCAAGTATCCCAAGCATGCCTCAAATGGAAAAGTTTGAGTTGAAGAGTGCTTGGCTCGGTTGTAAGCATGCTAAATATAGTGCAAATGTTCATCCCACAACTTAGGATTCTTGTTGCAATACCCACGAAGAAGATGTATCACTATTATGTTTACCACTTCTGTTTGACCATCTATTTGTGGATGAAAGGCTGTACTCTTTTTCATTTTGGTGTCCATGAATCCCCACAATCTTGACCAAAAATTCCCAACAAAGCGAGAATCTCGATCACTAACAATAGATGTGGGAAATCCAAAATGCACCCAAACATTCCAAAAGAATAACTGAGCAGTTTGTTTAGCTGTAACTTTCTTTTTACATGGCATCAAAATACACATTTTGCTGAACCTATCCACAACTACAAACAAATAATCATGACCTCTTTTTGACAATGGAAGACCTCCCACGAAATACATAGAGACACTCTCCCATGTTTGTGTAGGAACTGGAAGTGGTGTGTACAACCCTAAATTCCTATTGCTCGGCTTATTGTTTGCACATAATGAACATCCTTTAATAAAATGAGACACACTTTCAAGCATACGAGGCCAATAACAATACCTCTGTAGATGTGCCACCATCTTACTTACACCGAAATGACTGGAAATAAGAGAAGTATGCGCCTCTCTTATGATGTTAACTCTTTCTCCCTGTGGAATACAAATCTTGCCAAGATGGTACAACAAGTTATCATACAAATGATAATCCAATTCCTCTACTTCATTACCTTGGCTCAAGCTTGCAGAAACATCTTGAAAGTCATTATCTGATGCATATTTCTCAATATAAATTTCATGTAAAATTGAATTATGATTGAGTAAAGTAGCTGCACTAACAATAGGCCTAGAAATCATATCAACAACTTTATTGTAGATACCTTTCTTATACCTGATTACCAAGTGGAATTGTTGAAGAAAACCCATCCATCGGAAGTGCCTTGATTGCTGCAACTTTGATTGTGATTGTAGGTATTGCAATGGTTGATGATCAGTGTGAATGACTGTTTCCTTACCCATCAAGTAGTGTTTCCATTTTTTCACACTTTGCACCAATGCATACAATTCCTTGTCATATGTAGGATAGTTAATCACTACACCATTAAAAGTTTCCGAATGAAAACAGATAGGCTTACCATGTTGCATGAGGATTGCACCCATAGCATAGTCACTAGCATCAGCCTGAATCTCAAATGATTGTCTCAAGTCTGGAAGTGAAAGAACCGGAGATGTACTAATCTTTTCCTTCAATGCATCAAAGGCCTTTTGTTGTTTGCCTCCCCACTGAAAAGCCTTTTTCATGCTTGTCAACACAAGAAAAGGAGCTGCTATAAGAGATAAACTAGCAATGAATTTCTTCCAATATTGGGCTACTCCCAAAAAACTTCTTACTTTTGTAACTATCTTGGGCCTTGGCCAATTCACAATGATTTCAACCTTGGAGGGATCTATTTTCAACTGATCTCCTCCAACAATATGACCCAAGTAAACTAAAGAAGTTTTTCCTAACTCGCACTTTGACATCTTAAGATACAACTGTTAGTTTTTCAGGACATCAAGTACTTTTCTTACATGCATGACATGTTCATCATGATATTTAATGGAAATTAAGATGTCATCTAAGTAGACTATGACAAACTCATCAAGAAATAGCCTCAATACATCATTCATCACACACATGAATGTATCGGGAGCATTACATAAACCGAACGACATAACTAGCCATTCAAACAAACCCTGTATTGTTTTGAATGTTGTCTTCCAAATGTCTAGGCTTCAGCTATTCTAATTTGATGGTAGCCACCTCTTAAGTCCAACTTAGTAAAATACTTTTCATCTTTCAATTAATCAAGTAAATAATCTATTATGGGCAGTGGGTAACGGTTCTTTATTGTAATTTTGTTCAATGCACGAAAGTGTTACAGATCCATTTGGGCACATCAAACCCAACTTACAGATCAGTACTATTAGGGCTCATCAACCCCTAATTCAATTGTTACATTCCCTAAACAAGTCAACCATCAGAATTCCTAGCTTCCCAAGAAGTTCCATGACCAAAATCATCCAAAAACTGCCTCTAAGAAGATCAGCACAGGAAGGCCTTCATTAGGGTGCACTGCAATGCATACCATACACTGATAGGGTGCTATGCAACACACTTGGTCCCTCTTTGGCCTGCGCTGGGCGAATTTGAGCGAATTTCCATGAGGGTTTGAAAGATTCCTTATCCATTGGATGCCTCTAGAAGTTTCTCAAGGCTATCTACTCCTTTGAGCTCATATTTGGATGAGGAAGGGAGTTAAGGAACATCAATCCCTTATCCCTTCCTCCATGGAACTAAATTCTAAGTTTGGGAGGGCATTCATTATCACCATTTATGGCATAACTTCCTTCATTCACCTATAAAAAGACCACTCATCTAAGTGATCAGGGGCTGGAAATCATTGAATTATAGGGAGATTCTGTTAGTATGAGACTTGAGTTGATTTCAAGTATTGTAATGATGTCAAAATGTCTTGCTTGTTATGAGGAGAGGATGGGATTGAACTGGAGGAGTGATGCTGAATCGAGCAATGGGTTGTAACTCTTCCTTTTACTAATAAAGTGTTCAAAGCTTTTTCCATATGCTTGTGTTATTCATTTATGCTTTCATATGTGTATCATGTACTTGATTCCATGCTATGTTTAATCAATAGATCATTATCATATGCTTTGATCGGTTGTTGTCTTCTGTCTGTGTGAAGGCACTCTTCAAGAAAATTAAGTACAGAGAGGAGCTGCATAATTTATCAAGGAAGACAAGGAGTAAGTGAAAGCTACCGGTAGGCTTCTTTACCTCTTATTTAATCTGTTGATCATAGAAAAAGTAGAGAATGCTTTGCACTGTTGTTCTAGACTTAGCTACTAGTCTAGGGGTTTAAGCGTTTATCCGTAGACACTAAAACTTCCCAAAACAAATTGGCGACTATACTGGGGAGGGATCATCCAGCTTAGTAGATTATCAACCTCTTAAGACATTTCTACATACTTTACTTGTGGTTGTTGATTAAATTTCAGTCTTCTTTCATTGAAAATTGAGCCAAAACTGTGCCAAATTGTCTTCAAAATTGCTTAATATCATTAGCGCAGCCTAATTAAGGACACAGTGCACTGCAATGCACTTCCTGCATAGATCCAGTGCACTTCAGCGCACTATCTCTCACTGCTGCCTGTGCTGATCCCTTGAGGATCAGTTTCCCATCTAGGAGCTGAAGTTTTTGAGCCAATTTTCTCCTGTTTGAAAGATTTGCTGAATGTCAATGATGTCTTGTCTCTGAAAATACTGTTTTATCTCCTTATCTGGCCCTACTTATACTAGGATTAATAAATGTTTCTTATGTATTTACTTTGTCATTTTCAATCTATAGTCGAAAGTTAGTTTTTGATCAATTGATCTTTAGCAAAAAAAGTGTCGTAAAATCATCTTTTCCTTGAAAATTGAATTGTCATAAAATCTTCATTCATGAAAGATCGATTGATTGATGTGTGCAAATGGTTAGTATTTTTGTTGAAAGTGTTGTAATTCCTCATTTCTTTGAAAACGAAAGTGTCGTAAAGTCTTCCTTTCCTTGAAAAGAAATTGTCGCAAAATCGTCATTTTTTATGAAAAGAGTTTATTGATCGATTGTGCATTAGTTTTCCTTTTGTTCATCCACATTAAGGGAAACTGAAAAGAAATACATGCATGTTGCATTGAAAAAGTTTGTGTGTGTTAATAAGGAATAGTGTAGGGAATTTGCATTTAGATTGTGCTTTTTGCTCTTTGATAAAAAGAAAATTTGATTTCTCTATCCTAAGTAGCTAGGATTTTCATCGTTAAATTGAATGGAAAGAATGCTTATCATGATAGTTGAATTCCTTGGAATTTCAGAATAAATCACATGGTGAACTTGAAAGGAAAATTCCTAAGCAAGATCAACTTAAAATAAACATCAATTTACCTAATGGAGCATTGTCATTAACACAAACATTTAGTGGTTCTAGGCTAGAGACGTGTTCCGACATCGTAAAACAAAGCAACTGTCGCTAACTTGTCTGCAATACATCCCAAGTGTGATACCTCATTCCACATACGTGAGTATATCGTAGCTCGTCCACGTACCTTCGGGTATATTGGGTGGTGTTACAATATGTAAAGTATATGGGAATGCTCTCATTGTGCGGTTTTGCATTAGACATCACTTATACGGACTGGGCCTCCACGTACCTTCAGGTATATATGGGAGGACAAATCTAGGTTGCTATCCATCCTTAAATAATTGAGTCGGCCACCTTGTAAATTGGGTTACACCGAACACAACATTCTGGGAGATTGCCTGCTCGTACTTCTTGGTTTTCCAGGAGGTATTCTGCAGTTCACAGTTGCTTGGTAAACCTTGTGCCTAGTATACCCATTTTTGTTTATTTCTTATTTGATAATAAAATTAATCAACAATCATGGAGGAACATCAACCCATACCCCGTCGTTTGCGGAGAACAGTGAGCAAACTGCCTTTTCCTCTTGAAGCAACACCAATTTTGGCAAAGCAGTCTCGCTTAACTGAGTCTGGTACATCAAGAACTCCTAGTTCTTCATCTGAGTTACCTGAATCATATATTTCGATAAGTACAGAGCCTCTAGTTACTCCAACTATTTTTGGTACATCTGTTACTGAAGAAGAAGTTTCACAAATACCTGAGGACATTAACATTGATCCTAGTGAAACAGTAACTGAAGTTGTTCAACCACAAGTTGATCCTCAACTTGAAATTGCTCAACAAGAAAGTACTTCTGAATTTGAATCAGTTCAACCAGAAGTTAATCCAGAAACTATCCTAGTTCAAACAGAAGTTACATCCGAACCTGAAGTTGTTCAGGCACCTCTTACTAAAAGTGTTGTTCATTTACCCGAACATCTAGACTTCGATTTTGAACATTCGGAAGTTGTTACTTTACCGGTTACCCCTAATACACCAGTAACTATTGAAACTTCAACTTCACCAACACTAGAAATCTTTTATGGACCTAACGGTGAAGTTCTTCCACCAGGTTTGATTTCCATAGAGGAGGAATTGGAAGAAGATTCCACACCTAGAACCCCATTTCACTTTGGAAATGGGCTTTATCTTTACCATAATACTCCTAATTTATTTGCTTCATTTGATTCTGCTTCTTTTCAAGTACCCATCAAATCTTTAGGAAAAATTTTGGGCCAGTTAACTATGGCTAAACAACTGTTAACATCTCAGATTGTATCATCTGATGTAGCTGCAGTAGATTCATCTGTTGTTACTTCTTTGATGTTCTCTACCACACCTGAGTCGCACCTGTATGGTGAATCGTCCGTCCTGGTTGGTTACCAATCATTTTCTAGAACCCACTTAGTGGTTGCTTCTACACCATGGTCATCACCCATGTCCTCAACCAGAATTTTACCTAGTTCTTCTCTAATGGGAACTCAATAGTTTGATCCTGCATATCAGTATCAAGCTGGGAAATCTGGTCAACAAAGACCTATGTATCCATTAAATACTAGATTGCCACCATATGGAGAGCAATATGCTTATTCACTATATCCTCCTTATTCCGGGGGACTACCATATGGTAATATCCCACAGTATTCAGGTCAACTTGGAATTAGAGTTTGTCAATGGCAACCAACAATGCTAGTTCAACCAAGGCTTGTGTATCCAACACAACCAATGCAAACTATGTCAGCTATTCCTACTACACCTATTGTTACTACTGTACCACAGTCACAAGTTCAAACTGTTGTATCTCAACTTGTTCAAACTGATCCTTCTACCTTGCAATCACAAGTTTCAAGTCAAGAAGTTCAAATTCCTCAAGTTGTTGTACAACAACCACTTGTTTTTGGAGTCCAACAACAACCTCAGGTTAGTGTACCCTTATTTGGACTGACCCAGGCTTACATTGGTATAGTTTATTCACAACCTGGCCAACCTTTCATTGCTGGACAACAACAACCGTTGAATCCACAACAATTATACCAACAATAACAACAGTTGATTCAACAACCATGGCAGCCTCAATTTCAACAACCCCAATTCCAGCAGTACCAACCTCAGTTTGGACCTGTTTCACAAGCTCAACCTGGTTTTTGTCAATCTCAAGCTTACCAAGGTCAAGGTCAACAAGGCTTTGTACGTTATGGACAACCACATATTCAACCTGGTTATCAACAACCACCTTATTCTGGTTTTGTTCAGCAACCATACCTAGGTTACCAAATGCAGATGCCCTATGTCGGTATGCAAAGACCTATTGCCCAAGCAATTCCATCATATCCTGGGTATGCTCAACCTGCCTTGAATCGACAGTTGCGATTTGTAGCAACTTTAGAATTACCAAATTTAAATCAGCTCACTAATGATCCAATCTTATATGCACCTTGGTGGCTGATAATTTCGCATAAGTTACCATTTGACATTCCGAAGTTTAACGGAAATCCTGGAGAAGACCCATCAAATCATGTTATGACCTTTCATTTTTGGTGTTCATCTAACTCCTTAAATGATGATTTGGTCAGACTTCGTCTTTTCCAAAGAACACTTACTGGTCCAGCTGCTAAATGGTACATTGAATTACCAAGAGCTTCTTTCGACAACTTCACCACTTTAGCCACTACCTTTTTGACCCACTTCCAGTTACCCATCAGATATGAGACTAGAACAGAACTCCTAACCAACTTTAAACAAACTATTGCTACCCATATATCAGATCATATTCATGAGTGGTGTCGTCGTCGTCGAATGGTTAAGACATATGTTCCCGATCAGCTTTTAGCTGAGTGGTTCATAAAATCCTTGTTGCCATCAATCACCGAGGATGTGGAAAAAGGTGGAGTCATCACAGAAGAGCAAGTCATTGCTCATGCCCAATACTTGGATTTAATTTACACACAATCCGGCACGCTTTATGATAAAATTCCCAATGCACCTCGACTAGCTTTCACTGTTCCACCTCCTCCACAATCGAGTAAGGACTCTCATGCTGACGACAGTGTGATTGGTTCTTCAAGCACACAATTAGCAGGAAGACCATCTGGTCAAACTCTTGTTGTTTCCAATAAAACTACCTATTCATCAGAAAATACTCTTGCCTCCGAGATTAATGCCGTGTCGTCTGACAAATGAAAAAATCCAAAGCAACTAGCAGGCAAGAAAAATGGGAAGAGCAAAAAGAAACAAGAAAATTCCCCTCCATAGAAATCATCTGATTCCTCTACCGTGACAAAGAAACCTTGTTATCCATGTCTGATATGTAATGACGAGAATTATACAAGATATTGTCCACATCGCTCTGAGGTCTCTAAACTTTTAAAGACTTCAAACACATCGGCAGTGTTGACAGATCTGTTTCCAACCCCGGAAACACATTTGGTTGCAACAGACCATGCTTCCACATCCCAAGTACTCATGTTATCCATCACAAAGTCTCAAAATGATGTTTTGGTGTAAAAAAGAAAAAAATATTACGGAAATTCGTCATCGTCGAATAATCAGGCCACTAATCAACCTAATCCTTCGACCTCGACTTCATCTGAAGTTGTTCCACCTATTGTAGCTGAATTGACAATAAAACCACCAAAGGGAGTTGTGCACAAATCGACATTCAACCCTCGGGCTTGAGCACCTCAAAACTATAACATAGTAGAAGATCTTGCTCAAGCACCTTCAGCTATGTCGGCACTCAAGTTGTTGCAAAACTGTCCCTCACAGAAACAAGCTTTACTGTCAGCAATAGGTGGAATAGATCCTACCGATTCAAATCTTGTGGCTTTTAACCATGTGGGATATTCACCACAGTTACCGGCACAATTAGCTTTCCTAATCCAAGTAAAAGCTCTCAATAAGAATGTTCACCGAACTATTATTGATTAAGGGGCATCTACTTGCATTATGTCCATGAGCTGTTGGAAAACACTTGGTTCACCACCATTGTCACGATCACCAACCATGTTGAAAGATTTTGATGGAAGAACATATACTCCATGTGGGATTTTGAGTAACCTGCAAATCGAACTAGGGGGAAAAACGATTACTATTGAAGTTGAGGTAGTTGACGGACCCCTCGATTACAACATTTTACTAGGAAGGCCTTGGGTATATGTTATAGTTGCTGTGGTTTCCACGTACTTTCTTACTATTATATTCCTTTTTAAGGGTGGAATCACAGTCATTGATCAGCTAGCCTTCTTTGCCAATAGTTCACAGGCTACAGGAAGCATTCCGTTCATACACGGACCCCCGCTGTCACTTCAAAGTGTTAGAGTAGGTCTCTTTAAAGATCCTTTCACAGGAAGAAGAACCTGATAGCTACAAAATCAATCAATTTCAGAGTATCTCATCAAGTGGAAGAACTTACGCGCTGAAGATTCCACATGGGAAGACAATAATTTTATACAGAAGCATCAAGAACTACTCAAGCATTGAGGACAACACTTTTTGAAGGAGAGGGGCATGTTAGGCCCCTATACTACTAGTGTAACCCCTTATTGTTATTAGTACAAACCCCTTATTATATTGTTGTACCCATGTAGTCCCCATATTGTTACTAATGTGCCCCATAGAAGCCCACTATTGTTATTATTGTGCCTTACATTATTATTTTTATGTCGGCTCTGATTATATTATGACCTCTTAGACTCCTATATATAGAAAGGAGGTCTTGTCATTTGTATCATCTAAGAATTGTTCATTTGTGTAATGTAAAGGAGGTTTCCCCCTTGTAGAGGCTTATTTCTAAGGTGTTGCTCTATCTTTTCTATCTTTTTGTGAGCTGGTTTCATAACATACTCTCCCGTCACCATTTGATTTGGCGGAAGTGGCAAGAGTAGAAACCTACAACATGATTTCATCCATCTCATCTGATTTAAGGAGATTTCCAACCAAATTGAAGTTGACGGTCATATTGAGGTATTGCCGTTAAGACCCATTCAATTATCATAGCAATCAATCTTTCAGGCTTGTGCAACAAACTCAAATTTGCACTCAACTTTTGTATGGGTAGATAGATCGTTAGAAAATGGCACCTCTTCGGATCTCTTTTCACGTATACATTCTATGGAGGAAGGAATCGTCCAATCAATGATGATAGGAGAGGAACCATGGGGAGATTATCATCATCATTCCCACCTTCCAGATGACAATGAAGATTATTCAAACGAACTAAACCACCCATCAATCATTGATTTCTTGTCGAATTCTATTAGAGTAGATGCTGTAGATTCTGAGCGTAATTTGTCAAACATAGAAGAAACAATTTCTATAAACATTTTGACCAAGCCTAATATTGTAGAGAAAATTCATGTCAGCAAATCTTATTCTCCATCGGAACTTGATAATTACCATGCTCTGTTTCGTGAATTTAGAGATATTTTTGCATGGTCTTACGAGGAGATGCTAGGAATTGACTCAAGCATTGTTGAACATGAGATTAAAATGTACCCTGATGTCAAACCAGTATGACAGCGGCTTCGACCTGTTCATCCTAAGAAAGTTGTTGCCATTAAAGCAGAGGTTGAAAAACTTTTGCACGCTGGCTTCATTTTCCCTGTACCTCTTATCGACTGGGTATCTAACATTGTTCTAGTTATGAAAAAACAAGGGACAATTCGAGTGTGCATCGATTATAGGGATGTAAATCAAGCATTTCCAAAAGACAATTATCCTACACCCTTTATTGACTAGATTATTAACAAATGTGCCGGATGTGAAATCTTTTCATTCATGGATGGATTTTCTGGCTACAATCAAATCAATATCCACCCACAGGACCAATCTAAAACAACTTTTATTTGTCCTTGGGGCACATTCGCCTACCGAAAGTTACCTTTTGGTTTGAAGAATGCAGGGGCTACATTTTAGAGGGCAATGAATTATGCCTTCCATGAAATCAATCACATTGTTCAACCTTATGTTGATGGTTTACCTGCTCATTCACGAAAGTGGTCTGATCACCTGCAACATTTGAGAGCAATATTTTTACGGTGTCAACACTACAAGATAAGACTCAATCCACACAAGTGTTTTATGTTGGCTTTGGTCGATTGCTTGGATTCATAGTCTCAAGAGATGGAATTCGACTCGATCCAATAAAGGTTCAAGCAATCGTTGACTTGCCTCCACCCTCAAACTTGTTACAGTTACAGGGACTTCAAGGGAAGGCAAACTTTCTGATGAGGTTCATTCCAAACTATGCTGAGTTGGCTAAAGGTTTTACACGTCTATTGAAGAAAGAGGTACCCTTCCATTGGGATCAGGTTGCGCAAGCTTCCTTTGATGCTCTTAAAGATTCCTTGATTAGAGCATCATTAATGTATGCCCCAAACTATCAAAAAGACTATTACCTGTATCTCGCTGCTGCAGATACAACCATTGGTATGGTTTTAGTCCAAGAAGAAAGTGGAATTGAACATCCTATTTATTACTTGAGTCGTAATCTCAACGATATAGAAAGTAAGTATTCTTATGTCGAAAAGTTAGCTTTGGCAGCTGTTCAAGCTGTATAGAGATTTCGTCATTACATCCTCCTCTGTAAAACTACCATTATATCGGATTGCAACCCTATGACATACATTTTGTCACGTCAATTTCTGGGGGAAAATATTCAAAATGGATAGTAATTTTGCAGGAGTTTGATTTAGAATTCATCAAGTCTAAATCAAAGAAATCTCTTGTCTTCGCCAAGTTACTTTGCGATCTTCCCTCATCCTCCAATGATTTAACATCAGAAGCATCAATCTTGGATGAGTCTCTATTTCTTATTTCATCAAGTGATCCATGGTATGGAGATATACTAGTCTATCTCTAGACCCAAGCTTTTCGGCCTAATACCTCTCACTCTGAACAACAACGTACTCGATACCAAGCCAAAGATTATCTGATCATTGCTGATACCCTTTACCATTGTGGTGTCGATACGATTTTACATAGGTGCCTCACTCATGAGGAAGCCGAAAAAACTTTGAATGAATGTCATTCAGGTGCTTGTGGTGGACATTTATTTGGTTACGCTACAGCGCAGAGAATATTTTGTGCTGGTTACTTCTGGCCAACTCTATTCAAAGATTACATTCTTGCTGTCAGAAGTTGCCATGCTTGCCATATATTTGACTGGAAAACCAGATTACCACTTGCACCACTACATCTAGTCATTGCTGTTGGCCCATTCGCCAAATGGGGCATTGAATTTATGATATGTAACCCCACCTCGGCTGGGGGGCATGTGTATATTATAGTTACCATTGACTATTTTACCAAATGGGTTGAGGCGATGCCAACATTGAACAATAGTGGTGAAGCGACTGCTTTATTTTTCTTCAGCCATGTGGTTGCCAGGTTTGGTGTACCACAAGCCATAGTTACAGATCATGGATCGCATTTTCGCAATCACATGATGGTTGAATTGATGCGAAGTTAGGACTGTCACATGATAGTTCTACTCCATATTACCCACAAGCTAATGGACAAGTTGAGGCTATCAACAAAGTCCTTAAGCGCATGTTGCAAAGAATTGTTGGAGTTCATAAATGAAATTGGCATTTAATCTTGTACTTGTCTCTGTGGGCATATCGAACCTCGGTGAGAAATGCAACTGGATTTACACCCTTTCAATTGGTGTAAGGTTTGGAAGTAGTCTTACCAATCCAGTGCAAAATCTCGTCTCTCAAACTCGCAATCGACTTGCTACCCGACACTTTTGAAGAAGAAGCGTGTTTCTTGGAGTCAATCCATCTGGATGAAACCCATCTGGATGAAACCCATCATGATGCTGCATTGGCTAACGAAGCGCACAAGAAACGTATTAAGGTGCAATATGATAAAAATGTCAAGCCTCATGTCTTCTTAGAAGGTGACATGGTCTTGCTTTACGATTAGGAGTCTGATAAACTTGGCGCAGGAAAATTTGAACCACTTTGGATGGGCCCTTATATTGTTAAGCGTGTTTTGACGAAAGGTGCCTACCAGTTATTGGACTATGATGGGATTCCATTGTCACAGCCCCGAAATGGGCTATACCTTAAACGTTACTATGCTTAGTTAAGTGTAGTAAAACTCACTATATATATGCTTTGATTGCATGTGTGTGTGTTTCTTTTAGAGTTCTTATTTGGTTAAGTAATCCACTTTGAATTTGTTGCAGATGTTGAACTTTTCGGAACCACTTTTTGGTTATGTCGATGGGGCTAGTTGTAGTATGCAGAATTTATCCTCTGCAGCATGGGCCATTTTCACTCCAAGCGGCGAGTTAGTGAGTTTTAGAGGGATATGTATTAGACGATCAACAAACAATATCATTGAGTATAGCGCATTGATTGAACTCCTCTCTGATTCCATTTCACTTGGCATACGTCGAATCATCATTAGGCTAGAATCACAACTCGTTGTACTACAACTTATTGGCATTTATACTGTCTGAAACCCGGAAATTCATCACATGTTCCTCAGAGTTCGTATTTTGGAAAGGTATTTTGAGTTTATTCAATATCATTATATTTCCAAGAATCTAAACACATTCAATGATTCTCTAGCTAATTATGTGTTAAATAGACATTTGCGACATATGTAAAGTAAATATTTTCAATTCACATCATCAATTGAATAGGATTGCATCACTTAACCATAATAAAACTCTGAAAGTAAAATAATAGTTGTTTTAAAAGTTTTTACAAACAGTTTGTGTCCAAGACAAAAATTGGTCATGTGACCCAAAAGCTCAAAATGTATGCAAAGAACATCTAAGTAGACTAGTGTTGCTCATGATAACAGGTCACAACTTGTGCTATCATATGTTAAAGTCTCATCCAACTACTCGGCACACCGATGGTGTGGCGCTGTATTCGCATATGCAGCTCCTCGATCCGGACATTCGGAATGCTTAGGGTCAAACCCTCTATGTGGTCCTGTAGCTCAGCTAATGTCTCAACTAAATCTAAGTCTCGGAGAACTGCTCTCCCAACAGGTCTTTGTGCTAGCCCCCCTGCCTCTCGTGGGTGCCCCATAGGTCAGACAGGTCCAACATCTGCATACATTAAAAAATGTTTTGTTTATTCTTGGAAATAATAAAAAAACACAAAAAACATAGAAACTTTAAGATCAAAAACACTTTGGTCAAACAATTTACCTATAGCACTCCACTATGCTCCAACTGGTAACATCAAGTTTGGATCACCACAGAAATCCATTCCTGAATATGGATATTCTGCGACAACCATATCCTGTTGATCAAACCACTCAAAGAATGCAAGAGTAAATGAGATTAATGACTGACCAGCATGTCTAGCCATAATATCTACCCATCTTTGCATCCATGGATCTCTAGGTGCAAGTACACCCAGTGAAACAAGTTGTGGCTCCATAAGTGGTATTCTCTCCAAGGGAAAAGAAGTTAGGATCGACCCATAGAAAAAATTATTTGTTTTTCCACTCTTCACCTTGGTCAGTTGTTCTTTCGTGGATGAAAGAACTGCTCACACCAGTTGAACACTTTTGGCTCTAAATACTCTAAAGCATATTACATGTATGATCTGTTTGCCAAGTGTAATGTCAGACTGCCAGCCAGTTTGGAAAGGGTGAAGAGGATCGTCCTTAACGGTAAGTCACTAACATCCCTGATGTTAATCTTTCCACCTCTACTACGTTGAGCTCCTTCCCGACAGAACTGTCGTATATAGTCTCTCACTGATTCACCTCCTCTGGCAAATCCTGATAGTGAGA
Organism: Pinus tabuliformis; assembly: GCA_031772625.1. Lineage (NCBI taxonomy): Eukaryota > Viridiplantae > Streptophyta > Pinopsida > Pinales > Pinaceae > Pinus > Pinus tabuliformis. Next base: position 544,281,653 of record CM062812.1, on the reverse strand, counting down.
TGGGGGCACCCTGCCTCGACAGTCTAGTCAGAAAGTAGATGTCATTGATGGTAAATGGGATCACTTTGTCCCTAATGTGAAAGGCCTGATCAGTAGGATCCCAAGAACGAACAAGGAACTGTAAAAGCTCAATCTGCTGCCGCATGCTAGATAATCATAAATACTTGAGTAACCCGCAGTTCCTTAGGGCCTCAACCGTACCCTGATTATTTAGTGCAATCATATCTTTTTCTTCATCCTTTCGTTCTCTCCATATTATCACCATTTTGATTCGATGAATGTTTGTAATGCAATCATTAAACAAATTAGGATCAATTTTTTGCAAAAAATAGCGGAAAATTTGGGAGAAAATAGCTATGTAAACTTGGGTTTTTCACCCAATGCACCCCTCCCTTAGAGACAGTGTGCTGCAATGCATACAACCTTTTGGGTGTGTGCAATGCAGTGCACCTTTCGATATTGAAAGGGTGTGCTGATTCTAAAGTTCAAAATTGAAACCCTAGGGGCCTCAAAAACTCAAAATTTTTGCTTAAAACTGAAAATAAATGGAATGAAATGAAAGAGAACAGAGATAGCTCCTACCTAGTCTGGATGGCACGAGGAAAGGTCCATGGAATCCTCCGCAATCAGCGAGTGAACTTCAAGGTAAAAACTGCTCCAGAACACGAAAATCAAAGGATAAATGTGAAATGGTAAAACTTGTTTTTATGTTTATTTCTTGCACATTAATCGAGTAAACATTAGTTTTATTCATTTTTATCCATGGAACAGGTATTTTTAATCTATTTTGATGGTGTTTTGAGTAGGTTTAACAACTGAAATGTAGAATTTCACGTGCTCAAATATAAATTGAACATCTTTGACCGCAAAGCAAACTTTTATCTCTTTTTCGAGATTTGTTAAAAACAAAAAAGGAACCCCCTTGGAGTCATCTTTAAGCTCTTTTAGGACTCCCTAAATATGAAAATATTTCCAAGCGCTTGTCCATTGCATCTCGTTACAGGATTGGAAACGATATCTCTCTTGTATTATTTTATGTTTTTTCAGACTTGAGAGATTACTTTACGAAAAATAACTTGTGGAGTTTTCTTTTCGTCCCTTTACAAACTCTCTAAACATGAAAAGGACTGAGTTATCTTTGTCATTAAACTCGTTAAAAACATCAAATAGTGACAAACTTGTCCATCTAGACAAGACCGAGTTCACCTTCGCTAGATTCATTAAAACATCAAATAGCGATGGATTTGCTTGAAGGGTGAAATTACACAACAAGCATATGTTATCCTCCTCAAGCTTGATAAAAATAAAGAGGTATTGGTCAATAATGACTGGGGAAAATTGGAAAAGGGGGAAAACACTTTATGGTAGCAAGTCACTCTTGAACGTGACACTTTCACCATGACTATGTGGGTTGGGTCATTCAGCTTGATGGTTATCACATCGTTGGTCTCTCATACCATCCATTACTTTGTTTTGGGTCAATGCTACCAATTCATCTTAGTGTCGCCGACATGTTCAAGAGAAGTCATTCAGTTCAAACTTCATCCTTTACAGTACCATAAACCTTCATTTTCATGACCGCTATTCCTGAACCTTGTGTCATCAGTCGATTTTTCATCTCCAAAATCATTTACCTTGTTTCGTGTCATTGATGTGGGTTACATCAAGGCCCTCCTGTGGTGAGTCGCTTCTTGTCGACATCAGCACATCATCCAAGAAGTTGACTTAGAAACACCCATTCAATACCTTGAGGCTTGCATACATCAATGGCAGGTTTCTCGCTTCCGGCGATATGTTGGCATCAATGGCCTTCGACCTAAAGATTTTGTATGGTGTTTGACATCAAATAATTTATTCACACCATGAAAAATGTATTGTAGTACCATGAGGGCCATTATCATTATCGGTGATTCCTCTCGCATCTGTTAACAACTTACATCATTGGCTGGTAATCAGACGATGTCTTTCCATGTTTGACTTCAGATCATCTATTCACATGGTTAGACTTGTACTTGAGCAAACGATTGAACGAGATTGAAGACCCTGGATCTAGTTTTATCCATCTGGGTTGCGATATTTTTAGGAGTACTAAATCAAATTTACAATGGCCTTACATTCATGGTCATCCATTCATGGGTCTATATCTGTAAATGACTATATTTGTACATGTAATGAAAGTTTATAAGTTGAGCATGGGTATGCCTTCCCTCAACGAGTTCATGAGAAAAATCAAATTATCATGATTTATGTATTGTAATTGATGTAGGTCACCTTCCGCTTCGAAACCTCCTCTCCACATGATAAAGCATTTCACTCGACATACATATTTACGACTTCATGCTTTAGGGGGAAACTGTTACAGATCCATTTGGGCACATCAACCCCAACTTACAGATCAATACTATTAGGGCTCATCAACCCCTAATTCAGTTGTTACATGCCCTAAACAAGTCAACCATTAGAATGCCTAGCTTCCCAAGAAGTTCCATGACCAAAATCATCCAGAAACTGCCTCTAAGAAGATTAGCGCAGGTAGGCCTTCATTAGGGTGCGCTGCAATGCATACCATACACTGATAGGGTGCTATGCAGCGCACTTGGTCCCTCTTTGGCCTGCGTTGGGCGAATTTGAGCGAATTTCCATGAGGGTTTGAAAGATTCCTTATCCATTGGATGCCTCTAGAAGTTTCTCAAAGCTATCTACTCCTTTGAGCTCGTATTTAGATGAGGAAGGGAGTTAAGGAACATCAATCCCTTATCCATTCCTCTATGGAACTAAATTCTAAGTTTGGGAGGGAATTCATTATCACCATTTATGGCATAACTTCCTTCATTCACCTATAAAAAGACCACTCATCTAAGTGATCAGGGGCTGGAAATTATTGAATTATAGGGAGATGCTGTTAGTATGAGACTTGAGTTGATTTCAAGTATTGTAATGATGTCAAAATGTCTTGCTTGTTATGAGGAGTGTATGGGATTGAACTGGAGGAGTGATGTTGAATCGAACAATGGGTTGTAACCCTTCCTTTTACTAATAAAGTGTTCAAAGCTTTTTCCAATGCTTGTGTTATTCATTTATGATTTCATATGTGTATCATGTACTTGATTCCATGCTATGTTTAATCAATATATGATTATCATATGCTTTGATCAGTTGTTGTCTTCTGTCTGTGTGCAGGTACTCTTCAAGCGGATTAAGTACGGAGAGGAGCGATAGAATTGATCAAGGGAGATAAGGAGTAAGCGAAAGCTACAGGTAGGCTTCTTTACCTCTTATTTAATCTGTTGATCATAGAAAAAGTAGAGAATGATTTGCACTGTTGTTATAGACTTAGCTACTAGTTTAGGGGTTTAAGCATTTATTCGTAGAAATGATCCCTTTGTTCAACAACTCTTGAATTTGATTCCTAATTTCTGCACTTTCCATCACTGACATCCTGTACATTCCAATGTTAGGAGGAGGAAAATCTTGCTGCAACTATATCTCATGTTGGATTCCTCTCTTGGGAGGTAATCCCTTTGGTTCTTGAAACATCTTATCATATTGGTTAACTACGTCAACCAATTCAGATTTCAAATTCGAATCACAACCTTTAAAAGATTGATTATCAACAACATTCTTGGGTTTGATCATTAGAAGCACAAAATTCTTGCTTGAATTCACTAGTCTTTTCATCTGCCCTGCATTAACAAGTGAAAGATTTATGTTCTTGCCATGAGCTCTCACAATATATTCTACTCCACCTTTGAATAAATGATATTTTTTTCATGTCTATGGAAGATATATTTTCTGTCAAAAAGTTACGGGCTGCCCAAAACTATGCCACATATATCTAATGGCACAACATCAAGCTCCACTTCATCTGTGAAATTTGTAGTAATAGAAAATTTCAGTTTACACTTTCTAGTAACCTACAATTGCGCATTGTCACACACCCATCCAAGTGGATACAGTTTATAATGTGGAACAATTTCCAAGTTTAAAACTTTGACAATGTTTTCAGAGATAAGATTGGCTTGAGAGCCACTATTGAAAATCATATCAATCTTATTGTGTTTTGATATCACCCTTATGTGAAAAAGTTCTATTATCCTATTTTTGTTTGCAGTTTCATTTTGCAAGTCTAAAGAACTAGTGATGGAAATGGATTCTTTTCCTTTTAACTCCATGGCTATGATTTTAGTTTCATCACCTGAATCAGATCCCAAATCCTATTGAGTGGTTGCAGTTGTTTTTTGTTTTCCCTTGTTGTTGTTTTTCTTTGGTCTCATTTCAGGATGAAGCTTCCAACAATGAGCTTCATCGTGATCTTCTCTCAACCAATGTTTGCATGTAACTTTCTCTCTTTATTTTTTGATAAACGCAATTTTCTTTTCCTTCCCTTTGAAAGCCTTTTCCTTTCCTTTACTCTTAAATGGATTTTTACTACCTTCTTCTGGAGTGTTTTTCCCTCTTGCCTCAAGATGAGTGGCTTGCAAACGCACATCATCTAGATTATTGGGATAAAACTTTAAGATAGTATGCCCAAGGTAACTGTGTAAACCCCTTATGTACTTTAGCAATGTGTCCTGTGATTGCGAATGTACACCTAACATCAAAGACATTTTTCTGAATTCTTGGGTGTAATCTTGCACATTTTGACCTTTAAGATGTCTAAAGTTATGCCAATTCATGATGGATTTCTGCATATAAGCTAGAGGGTAGAATTTTCTTTTGATTGCAACAATGAAATCATTCCAAGAAATTGAGATCTTATCATGTTTTTTAATCTCCTCTTGAGTCTTTGATTCCCACCATACCAGTGCTGCACCCTCCATTCTTAAGGAAGCTAACTGAATCTTTATGTCATCTTCTTGAGGGTTTTGAATCTTGCAATAAATCTCCAACTCACGAATCCAATTATCAAGCTTTTCTGCATTCACTTCACCATTATACATGGGCAACTCGACTTTAACATCAAATTTTAAAAAAGGTGATTTACGAGTTCCTTTTGAAGGACGATGATGAGTATGAGTAGGGGTTGTGTTAGTGGAAGAGGGTGAAGATTCTTGTGAAAAAGAAGATGAAGAAGATGGTGAATAGGGTGGAGGTTTGTATCCATTTCCCTTACCTCCTCCTGAAGAGCCTTCTCTTTTGGGAGGTTTGGAACTTTCCCCTTGCAACCTAGTATTCCTCTCTTCATAGAGGACCTTCAACATCTCTGTCACTATCAAAGAAAGCCTTTCTGAAGGTCTTCTCATATTCTATCATGTTTGTAGGTTCTCCTTCATGAGACATGATCTCTGGAGTGTCAACTACATATCGAGGCTGAATTGGTGTTGGAGATTGTGGAAACCTTTCTCTCCTTCCCCTTTACCCAACTTTAGGGCTTCCAACCAGCATTCCTTCACGTATTTTGAGTTTTAACCTTATAAGCATGACATAAACTTGCAATAAATTAAATCCTTCTTTCACAAAGAAAACCTAGTGCTCTGATACCAAATTGATCTGATTTAGAATATTAGATTTTAGTGCTAAGATCCTCCTCAGATTATAAACAAAATGCTTTCATTGTGCTTAAGGATTCATGAATTTTTGCAAGTGAAATGAAGATTTTTTATGTTAATTTTATGAGCAATTTAACATAAATAAGAAACTAAACAACAACATAAACATGTACAAAACATCATCAAAAACACATTACAACAAGCACATGATAAAGGAGTTCACCCCTCCTACGCTACGTCTCCTTGGTCCAGCTTCCAATGGCTTAGGCCTCTCTATTATGCTCAAAAGTGTAAAAATATGTGTTTACAATGGTCAAAAGATTTTGAAACCTGCTCCAATCAGTCCAGAATGTCCAAAAATGGCTATCTAGCCTATTTTTGCATCCAATTTGGTGGAAAACTGAAGAAGTTATGACCTCCCATAGTTTTCCCACTATTCGCTCCACAAATTGCTCCAAATCCGGCATGATCCTAGAAATTAGCTCCAAAAAGTGCTAATTGAGTGAAAATTTCACCGTGCAACGGTCCATAATATGTCAGCACCGATTGTCCCATCGTAAATCGCAATTGGCCGAAAAACGACGGTCTTATGGTTTGTGAATGTGGTAAGGCTATGTGCGATTGCGATATGGCGAACCCGACGATACTATTAACTGTAACCCTTAGTCGCATCACATCCAGGATCCTTTCGCAAATCAAAATTGGTGGAGAACCGATGGGTAACATAATGCGAGACTCTGCCTTCTATGGTGTGTGATTGCGATCTACAATTGCAATTATCGCATCGCAACTCGCATACGTTGGGGGGTGATTTCTGCAATGCCTTCTCTGTTGCGAAGTGCGATTGAGACATTAGGGGAATTTTGAGGTCTAAAATGGGCCTCCTAAGGAAATTATAAGATAATAGTGTAAATAATAAAATGAGATTACATTACAACATCAAATTTTAAAGGGAAAAAAGAAAAATCTATTTTTTCAACTCGTGTTTTTAACTTATCTCACTAAGGTTTTACTCAAATTTTGAGCGGGAGTACTTGTGGGATGCAAAATTTAATTCCTCATCCAAGGAATACCCATGTTGAATACTTTCTATGGATGCTGCTACATGAAAAATGAGAAATACATGTTATTGAAATCACGTTTTTTCATGTAATTCTCATTTTTCTTGTAGTAGGGTCCATCAAAAGTATGCAACATGGGTACTCCTTGGATGAGAAATTAAATTTTGCATCCAACGAGTACTACTGCTCTAAATTTGAGTAAAACCTTAGTGATATTAGTTGAAAATACGAGTTGAAAAAGTAGTTTTATTATTTTTTAATATTTTTACTTTTTTACTCCAAAAATGGTGAATCATCCCCCATGGTTGACATCATCATCTTGGATCCTATTAGTTCTTATAAAGTTTAATTTGGTTGTACAATTTTCTTAGGAGGCCCATTTTAGACCTCAAAATTCCCCTAATGTTTATTACATCGCAACCTTGACTTGCTTGGGGCTGATTCTTTAACACGACCTGCCTGCGATATGTGATTTATGAAATGTGGGGGCCAATGGTAGCCTGCCACTTGGTGCTTCCCCATTTGCTAAAGGGCCTTGCCACATCATATTTTCTTGTCATTTGTCCAAGTCAAACCTGAACTTTGACTTGCTCTAACTTCTTCGTACGAGCTCATATTTCAGTATCATTCACACCGTTGGAATCAGGATGATGAGCTCTTCGATCTGAAGCTAAGTTTATCAAGATTCTGACACTTTGAGTTTTGAGCCTAATTTTGAGCACCTGATCAATAACAATAGTGCATCTCCTTCATAGATATTGTTGTAAGCATCCTAAAATTTGGGATGAGAATTTATATTACATTTAGAATGCCTACAATCTTGCCAAGCATTCATCTATGCAAGTATATCCATTTGAAGCTTGTTTGGGTTTCATCTTTGGTAAAGAGATTGCAATAGATGAACATAGTGATGTGGAAAAAGCCAAACATTTCATTGAAAAAATTCAACTAGTGCATCAAAGAGTACAAGAGAAACTAGAGAAAATTAAATCAAAGTACAAATAAAATCATGACAAGCATTAAGTTGATCATGATTTCCAAGTGGGAGATCAAGTTTTGTTGTATATCAGTAAAGAAATACTTCAAGGTGAAGGTAAAAAGATCAAGCCAACCAAATATGGCCATTTCAAAATCTTGGAGAAGATTGGTAACAATGATTTTCGATTGGATTTGCCACCTTACATGCAAATTTATTCTGTTGTGAATGTGGAAAACTTAAGATTGTATGAGCCTCCAATGATTGATGATCATGAACAAAATGTCCAGATTCCATCTATAGAATATTTTTCTCCTGAATATTTAAATGAGTTGTAGGAAGACTTAATTCTTGACAGGAGGATAAGGACTTCATGCAGAGGTAATGTGGAGTATCTTCGAGTGGGGCTCAAAGGTACCAATCCAAGTAAAGCAAGGTGGATTGAGATTGGGAAAGTGAGGGAGTTTTACCCTCACTTACTTGCTAAATAGAAACAAAATTTTGGTGGTCCAAAAGATTCTAGTGGGGAGGAATGATCGAGGGGATAAAAAATATGCTTAAAAATAAAAGTGCTCAAAATATTCTGAAACCGGTTCCAAATCATAGACCTCGTTGTTATAATTCCAACGATGCTTGAATCGCCTCAATCTAACACAATATGTGAAAGTTATAACGTTATGAAGTTTTTGGCAAACAGTGAAAAAGTCAACTTGCAGAGTTGGCTGGGCAATTGACTGGGTAGGTCGTATGATGAAGTGGTGTTGATCTCAACAAGTTTAATTTTCAAGTACGATGGGTCAATATTGTACTGACACTTGGCATGATCATATAGGTCAAAACGACGAAGTTTGATTAGTTGTTGTGATTTGGGATAGGGCAATCGCAGGTCGCCACATGGCCCAATGGGAGGCTGCCACGTGGCTTATGCTCATTGGATAAAATTTTGTTAACAAACCAATTGACCTCACCGAGGTTCGACCCCACGACCTATGGCAGGCTAATCATTGGACTTATCGTTGGACCACATGTTAGTTCTTAATATGTATGATGGGTCGTTTCTATTTAAATTATAATGGTTTGACGGTTGGAGGGGGGGGTCTAGCCGGTCGAGCGACCCAAGTTATATGGTATAATGTGTGACCAAGTGCGGAGGCAGAGGGGGTTGGGAGTTGGCTCGAGATCTTGGTTTCCTTTTTAACTGTAACCAACAAAGAAATGATGGGAGGGCAGCGGGTTTGGCACCCTGCCCGCAGACATATTACCACCCATGTGACTTGGAGCAAGGAGCCGGCAGGTGCGTTGCCTTTGGCCTGTTCCCCTGACCACATTATTTCCACATGACTAGAATCAAGGGTGAAGGAACTAGGGTGTGGCCCTATTGGTTCACTTAACGATTCAACAAAATGCAATTTTTTTGGTGGATTTGTTGCCATTCTCATGTGAATTTGTCACTTGGCAGTTCTTCCAAAAGCATCATTTGTTTCCAATTTTTCCAGAAGTGCGAATTTGCAGAGCAAATAGTAGGGCTCTGCAAATTCGCACTTCTGGAAAAATTGGAAACAAATGATGCTTTTGGAAGAACTGCCAAGTGACAAATTCACATGAGAATGGCAACAAATCCACCAAAAAAATTGCATTTTGTTGAATCGTTAAGTGAACCAATAGGGCCACACCCTAGTTCCTTCACCCTTGATTCTAGTCATGTGGAAATAATGTGGTCAGGGGAACAGGCCAAAGGCAACGCACCTGCCGGCTCCTTGCTCCAAGTCACATGGGTGGTAATATGTCTGCGGGCAGGGTGCCAAACCCGCTGCCCTCCCATCATTTCTTTGTTGGTTACAGTTAGAAAGGAAACCAGGATCTCGAGCTAACTCCCAACCCCCTTTGCCTCCGAACTCGGTCGCACATTATACCATATAACTCGAGTCGCCCGACCGGCTAGAGACCCCCCCCCCCCTCCAACCGTCAAACCATTATAATTTAAATATAAACAGCCCACCATACATATTAAGAACTAACCTGTGGTCCAACGATAAGTCCAATGATTAGCCTGCCATAGGTCATGGGGTCGAACCTCGGTGAGGTCAATTGGTTTGTTAACAAAATTTTATCCAATGAGCATAAGCCACGTGGCAGCCTCCCATTGGTCCATGTGGCGACCTGCGATTGCCCTATCCCAAATCACAACAACTAATCAAACTTCGTCATTTTGACCTATATGATCATGCCAGGTGTCAGCATGATATTGACCCATCATACTTGAAAATTAAACTTGTTGAGATCAACACCACTTCATCATACGACCTGCCCAGTCAATTGCCCAGCCAACTCTGCAAGTTGACTTTTTCACTGTTTGCCAAAAACTTCATAACGTTATAACTTTCACATGTTGTGTTAGATTGAGGCGATTCAAACGTCGTTGGAATTATAACAACGAGGTCTATGATTTGGAACCGGTTTTAGAATATTTTAAGAGCTTTTATTTTTAAGCATATTTTTTATCCCCTCGATCATTCCTCCCCACTAGAATCTTTTGGACCACCAAAATGTTGTTTCTATTTAGCAAGTAAGTGAGGGTAAAACTCCCTCACTTTCCCAATCTCAATCCACCTTGCTTTACTTGGATTGGTACCTTTGAGCCCCACTCGAAGACGCTCCACATTACCTCTGCATGAAGTCCCTATCCTCCTGTCAAGAATTAAGTCTTCCTACAACTCATTTAAATATTCAGGAGAAAAATATTCTATAGATGGAATCTGGACATTTTGTCCATGATCATCAATCATTGGAGGCTCATACACTCTTAAGTTTTCCACATTCACAACAGAATAAATTTGCATGTAAGGTGGCGAATCCAATCGAAAATCATTGTTACCAATCTTCTCCAAGATTTTGAAATGGCCATATTTGGTTGGCTTGATCTTTTTACCTTCACCTTGAAGTATTTCTTTACTGATATACAACAAAACTTGATCTCCCACTTGGAAATCATGATCAACTTAATGCTTGTCATTATTTTATTTGTACTTTGATTTAATTTTCTCTAGTTTCTCTTGTACTCTTTGATGCACTAGTTGAATTTTTTCAATGAAATGTTTGGCTTTTTCCACATCACTATGTTCATCTATTGCAATCTCTTTACCAAAGATGAAACCCAAACAAGCTTCAAATGGATATACTTGCATAGATGAATGCTTGGCAAGATTGTAGGCATTCTAAATGTAATATAAATTCTCATCCCAAATTTTAGGATGCTTACAACAATATCTATGAAGGAGATGCACTATTGTTATTGATCAGGTGCTCAAAATTAGGCTCAAAACTCAAAGTGTCAGAATCTTGATAAACTTAGCTTCAGATCGAAGAGCTCATCATCCTGATTCCAACGGTGTGAATGATACTGAAATATGAGCTCGTACGAAGAAGTTAGAGCAAGTCAAAGTTCAGGTTTGACTTGGACAAATGACAAGAAAATATGATGTGGCAAGGCCCTTTAGCAAATGGGGAAGCACCAAGTGGCAGGCTACCATTGGCCCCCACATTTCATAAATCACATATCGCAGGCAGGTCGTGTTAAAGAATCAGCCCCAAGCAAGTCAAGGTTGCGATGTAATAAACATTAGGGGAATTTTGAGGTCTAAAATGGGCCTCCTAAGAAAATTGTACAACCAAATTAAACTTTATAAGAACTAATAGGATCCAAGATGATGATGTCAACCATGGGGGATGATTCACCATTTTTGGAGTAAAAAAGTAAAAATATTAAAAAATAATAAAACTACTTTTTCAACTCGTATTTTCAACTAATATCACTAAGGTTTTACTCAAATTTAGAGCAGTAGTACTCGTTGGATGCAAAATTTAATTTCTCATCCAAGGAGTACCCATGTTGCATACTTTTGATGGACCCTACTACAAGAAAAATGAGAATTACATGAAAAAACGTGATTTCAATAACATGTATTTCTCATTTTTCATGTAGCAGCATCCATAGAAAGTATTCAACATGGGTATTCCTTGGATGAGGAATTAAATTTTGCATCCCACAAGTACTCCCGCTCAAAATTTGAGTAAAACCTTAGTGAGATAAGTTAAAAACACGAGTTGAAAAAATAGATTTTTCTTTTTTCCCTTTAAAATTTGATGTTGTAATGTAATCTCATTTTATTATTTACACTATTATCTTATAATTTCCTTAGGAGGCCCATTTTAGACCTCAAAATTCCCCTAATGTCTCAATCGCACTTCGCAACAGAGAAGGCATTGCAGAAATCACCCCCCAACGTATGCGAGTTGCGATGCGATAATTGCAATTGTAGATCGCAATCACACACCATAGAAGGCAGAGTCTCGCATTATGTTACCCATCGGTTCTCCACCAATTTTGATTTGCGAAAGGATCCTGGATGTGATGCGACTAAGGGTTACAGTTAATAGTATCGTCGGGTTCGCCATATCGCAATCGCACATAGCCTTACCACATTCACAAACCATAAGACCGTCGTTTTTCGGCCAATTGCGATTTACGATGGGACAATCGGTGCTGACATATTATGGACCGTTGCACGGTGAAATTTTCACTCAATTAGCACTTTTTGGAGCTAATTTGTAGGATCATGCCGGATTTGGAGCAATTTGTGGAGCGAATAGTGGGAAAACTATGGGAGGTCATAACTTCTTCAGTTTTCCACCAAATTGGATGCAAAAATAGGCTAGATAGCCATTTTTGGACATTCTGGACTGATTGGAGCAGGTTTCAAAATCATTTGAGCATTGTAAACACATATTTTTACACTTTTGAGCATAATAGAGAGGCCTAAGCCATTGGAAGCTGGACCAAGGAGACGTAGCCTAGGAGGGGTGAACTCCTTTATCATGTGCTTGTTGTAATGTGTTTTTGATGATGTTTTGTACATGTTTATGTTGTTGTTTAGTTTCTTATTTATGTTAAATTGCTCATAAAATTAACATAAAAAATCTTCATTTCACTTGCAAAAATTCATGAATCCTTAAGCACAATGAAAGCATTTTGTTTATAATCTGAGGAGGATCTTAGCACTACAATCTAATATTCTAAATCAGATCAATTTGGTATCAGAGCACTAGGTTTTCTTTGTGAAAGAAGGATTTAATTGTTTGCAAGTTTATGTCATGCTTATAAGGTTAAAACTCAAAATACGTGAAGGAATGCTGGTTGGAAGCCCTAAAGTTGGGTAAAGGGGAAGGAGAGAAAGGTTTCCACAATCTCCAACACCAATTCAGCCTCCAGTTGTAGTTGACACTCCAGAGATCATGTCTCATGAAGGAGAACCTACAAACATGATAGAATATGAGAAGACCTTCAGAAAGGCTTTCTTTGATAGTGACAGAGATGTTGAAGGTCCTCTATGAAGAGAGGAATACTAGGTTGCAAGGGGAAAGTTCCAAACCTCCCAAAAGAGAAGGCTCTTTAGGAGGAGGTAAGGGAAATGGATACAAACCTCCACCCTATTCACCATCTTCTTCATCTTCTTTTTCACAAGAATCTTCACCCTCTTCCACTAACACAACCCCTACTCATACTCATCATCGTCCTTCAAAAGGAACTCGTAAATCACCTTTTTTAAAATTTGATGTTAAAGTCGAGTTGCCCATGTATAATGGTGAAGTGAATGCAGAAAAGCTTGATAATTGGATTCGTGAGTTGGAGATTTATTGCAAGATTCAAAACCCTCAAGAAGATGACATAAAGATTCAGTTAGCTTCCTTAAGAATGGAGGGTGCAGCACTGGTATGGTGGGAATCAAAGACTCAAGAGGAGATTAAAAAACATGATAAGATCTCAATTTCTTGGAATGATTTCATTGTTGCAATCAAAAGAAAATTCTACCCTCTAGCTTATATGCAGAAATCCATCATGAATTGGCATAACTTTAGACATCTTAAAGGTCAAAATGTGCAAGATTACACCCAAGAATTCAGAAAAATGTCTTTGATGTTAGGTGTACATTCGCAATCACAGGACACATTGCTAAAGTACATAAGGGGTTTACACAGTTACCTTGGGCATACTATCTTAAAGTTTTATCCCAATAATCTAGATGATGTGCGTTTGCAAGCCACTCATCTTGAGGCAAGAGGGAAAAACACTCCAGAAGAAGGTAGTAAAAATCCATTTAAGAGTAAAGGAAAGGAAAAGGCTTTCAAAGGGAAGGAAAAGAAAATTGCGTTTATCAAAAAATAAAGAGAGAAAGTTACATGCAAACATTGGTTGAGAGAAGATCACGATGAAGCTCATTGTTGGAAGCTTCATCCTGAAATGAGACCAAAGAAAAACAACAACAAGGGAAAACAAAAAACAACTGCAACCACTCAATAGGATTTGGGATCTGATTCAGGTGATGAAACTAAAATCATAGCCATGGAGTTAAAAGGAAAAGAATCCATTTCCATCACTAGTTCTTTAGACTTGCAAAATGAAACTGCAAACAAAAATAGGATAATAGAACTTTTTCACATAAGGGTGATATCAAAACACAATAAGATTGATATGATTTTCAATAGTGGCTCTCAAGCCAATCTTATCTCTGAAAACATTGTCAAAGTTTTAAACTTGGAAATTGTTCCACATTATAAACTGTATCCACTTGGATGGGTGTGTGACAATGCGCAATTGTAGGTTACTAGAAAGTGTAAACTGAAATTTTCTATTACTACAAATTTCACAGATGAAGTGGAGCTTGATGTTGTGCCATTAGATATATGTGGCATAGTTTTGGGCAGCCCGTAACTTTTTGACAGAAAATATATCTTCCATAGACATGAAAAAAATATCATTTATTCAAAGGTGGAGTAGAATATATTGTGAGAGCTCATGGCAAGAACATAAATCTTTCACTTGTTAATGCAGGGCAGATGAAAAGACTAGTGAATTCAAGCAAGAATTTTGTGCTTCTAATGATCAAACCCAAGAATGTTGTTGATAATCAATCTTTTAAAGGTTGTGATTCGAATTTGAAATCTGAATTGGTTGACGTAGTTAACCAATATGATAAGATGTTTCAAGAACCAAAGGGATTACCTCCCAAGAGAGGAATCCAACATGAGATATAGTTGCAGCAAGATTTTCCTCCTCCTAACATTGGAATGTACAGGATGTCAGTGATGGAAAGTGCAGAAATTAGGAATCAAATTCAAGAGTTGTTGAACAAAGGGATCATTTCTACGAATAAATGCTTAAACCCCTAAACTAGTAGCTAAGTCTATAACAACAGTGCAAATCATTCTCTACTTTTTCTATGATCAACAGATTAAATAAGAGGTAAAGAAGCCTACCTGTAGCTTTCGCTTACTCCTTATCTCCCTTGATCAATTCTATCGCTCATCTCCGTACTTAATCCGCTTGAAGAGTACCTGCACGCAGACAGAAGACAACAACTGATCAAAGCATATGATAATCATATATTGATTAAACATAGCATGGAATCAAGTACATGATACACATATGAAATCATAAATGAATAACACAAGCATTGGAAAAAGCTTTGAACACTTTATTAGTAAAAGGAAGGGTTACAACCCATTGTTCGATTCAACATCACTCCTCCAGTTCAATCCCATACACTCCTCATAAGAAGCAAGACATTTTGACATCATTACAATACTTGAAATCAACTCAAGTCTCATACTAATAGCATCTCCCTATAATTCAATGATTTCCAGCCCCTGATCACTTAGATGAGTGGTCTTTTTATAGGTTAATGAAGGAAGTTATGCCATAAATGGTGATAATGAATTCCCTCCCAAACTTAGAATTTAGTTCCATAGAGGAATGGATAAGGGATTGATGTTCCTTAACTCCCTTCCTCATCTAAATACGAGCTCAAAGGAGTAGATAGCTTTGAGAAACTTCTAGAGGCATCCAATGGATAAGGAATCTTTCAAACCCTCATGGAAATTCGCTCAAATTCGCCCAACGCAGGCCAAAGAGGGACCAAGTGCGCTGCATAGCACCCTATCAGTGTATGGTATGCATTGCAGCGCACCCTAATGAAGGCCTGCCTGCGCTAATCATCTTAGAGGCAATTTCTGGATGATTTTGGTCATGGAACTTCTTGGGAAGCTAGGCATTCTAATGGTTGACTTGTTTAGGGCATGTAACAACTGAATTAGGGGTTGATGAGCCCTAATAGTATTGATCTGTAAGTTGGGGTTGATGTGCCCAAATGGATCTGTAACAGTTGTCCCCTAAAGCATGAAGTCGTAAATATGTATGTCGAGTGAAATGCTTTATCATGTGGAGAGGAGGTTTCGAAGCGGAAGGTGACCTGCATCAATTACAATACATAAATCATGATAATTTGATTTTTCTCATGAACTCGTTGAGGGAAGGCATACCCATGCTCAACTTATAAACTTTCATTACATGTACAAATATAGTCATCTACAGATATAGACCCATGAATGGATGACCATGAATGTAAGGCCATTGTACATTTGATTTAGTACTCCTAAAAATATCGCAACCCAGATGGATGAAACTAGATCCAGGGTCTTCAATCTCGTTCAATCTTTTGCTCAAGTACAAGTCTAACCATGTGAATAGATGATCTGAAGTCAAACATGGAAAGACATCGTCTGATTACCAGCCAATGATGTAAGTTGTTAACAGATGCGAGAGGAATCACCGATAATGATAATGACCCTCAAGGTACTACAATACATTTTTCATGGTGTGAATAAATTATTTGATGTCAAACACCATACAAAGTCTTTCGGTCGAAGGCCAGTGATGCCAACCTATCGCCGGAAGCGAGAAACCTGCCATTGATGTATGCAAGCCTCAAGGTATTGAATGGGTGTTTCTAAGTCAACTTCTTGGATGATGTGCTGATGTCGACAAGAAGCGACTCATCACAGGAGGGCCTTGATGTATCCCACATCAATGACACGAAACAAGGTAAATGATTTTGGAGATGAAAAATCGACTGATGACACAAGGTTCAGGAATGGCGGTCATGAAAATGAAGGTTTATGGTACTGTAAAGGATGAAGTTTGAACTGAATGACTTCTCTTGAACATGTCGGCGACACTAAGATGAATTGGTAGCATTGACCCAAAACAAAGTAATGGATGGTATGAGAGACCAACGATGTGATAACCATCAAGCTGAATGACCCAACCCACATAGTCATGGTGAAAGTGTCACGTTCAAGAGTGACTTGCTACCATAAAGTGTTTTCCCCCTTTTCCAATTTTCCCCAGTCATTATTGACCAATACCTCTTTATTTTTATCAAGCTTGAGGAGGATAACATATGCTTGTTGTGTAATTTCACCCTTCAAGCAAATCCATCGCTATTTGATGTTTTAATGAATCTAGCGAAGGTGAACTCGGTCTTGTCTAGATGGACAAGTTTGTCACTATTTGATGTTTTTAACGAGTTTAATGACAAAGATAACTCAGTCCTTTTCATGTTTAGAGAGTTTGTAAAGGGACGAAAAGAAAACTCCACAAGTTATTTTTCGTAAAGTAATCTCTCAAGTCTGAAAAAACATAAAATAATACAAGAGAGATATCGTTTCCAATCCTGTAACGAGATGCAATGGACAAGCGCTTGGAAATATTTTCATATTTAGGGAGTCCTAAAAGAGCTTAAAGATGACTCCAAGGGGGTTCCTTTTTTGTTTTTAACAAATCTCGAAAAAGAGATAAAAGTTTGCTTTGCGGTCAAAGATGTTCAATTTATATTTGAGCCTAAATTTGCCTTTTTCAGCCCAAGAAGAGCCTACACAGGGGTTTTTGGGTGTTATAGACACAATGGTAGCATTATTTTTGTGATTTGAGCTTTGTATGTTGATGTAATTGAAATTTTGAGTATTTTATTTAAAGGGCCAACATTGGAAGCTGGACTTGGAGATGTAGCCTAGGAGGGATGAACGTCGTCATCAAATTTTTGTTTTGTAAGGTTGCATGCTGTCTATTTTTCTATGTTTAAATATGCAAAACTTAACTAAGTTTAATAAGTTTAAGTGCTTTTGTAATTTCGATCCATTTCCCACAAGACATAAACTAGCTTGCAAACCTTTTCAAGAAACCTTCAATTTTAGTTTTCAAATCATCTGGTAGGAGTACAACATGGGAAACTACAAAGGCTTGCCTATATTCATCACTCGAGGCATATGGAAAACCAGGAACAAACATGTCTTTGAAGGAATACCTGTTGAAATCTATGGCATACTACCTTAGATCATTTTATTATTATTATTATTATTATTATTTTCCAGATAATGTCAGGCCTTGGAAGCCTCTGCGTAGTCTCTCCTTATGCTCCTTCCAAGCCCTCTTTCAACAAATATCGACTTCTTTGATGGAGCATATCATTCAGGTGTTTGTGGAGGGGGAGGGGGTGAGGGAATCTTGTTCACTCCCGAGAATATATCATATTATATCTAGTTGAATATTGGCCCAGGTTTAAATACTAAAGCGGAGTTGTCTGTTGTATGGTCTCTTTTATATTGGGAAGCATCATTGAACATTACCTCCCTTCATATCTACAATCACTCAAAGTGTGTGATGGATTGGCTTATTGGGAAGGGGCATTTGAAGGTTCTCTCTATCAAGCATTGGATGGATCATATTCTTTATCTCAAAGGACTCTTCCATAACTTTTTCTTCTAACGTATTTTGAGGGAATGAAATTATCAAGCGACTTTTCTATTCAAAAAAAACTTACAGGTGGAGGAAGGGTTCATTTTCTTTGTAGAATGAAAATTCTTACAATTACTAAGTTGGGGACATGTCCATATTCCTTGTGATCTCCAACTGGGTCACTTCCTTTGACAAGTCATAGAAAATGGATTTTCTGTTAGTTTTTTCATTAGTTAAAATTTGTCTATGCAGATTAATCACGTACAATTTTATTTATTTATTTATTTTTTCTCTGTGTACAAGACTTTACTGCTCTAGGATCTATTTAGGTACCCTTTCTATAATTTTTGGGCATGCACTACTATGCTCATCGGTGCACTTCTCATTTTCTCTAATCAGAAACTTTGTGATATTAATTTGATACTGTAGATGTTGATCTCCATTTTTGAATTTAAATTAATAATATTTTCTAAAATTTGAATTTAAATTTTATATTAATAAAAAATTTAAAATTATAAAGTGAATGTGTTACATTAAAATTATGAATAAAATTTGTTACACAATTAAATGGTTATGCACAAAACTCCTAAAACATGTTTTTAGGTTCCACCCTACATAGGGTTCAAAGTTTAGATCATATTAAAATTATAGTAAAATAATTAAAATCAATTTTGGGGAAATAAATTTTCTCGATAAAATAACGTTTCATTTATATATACATCAATTTAATATATTTAAAATGAGATGATAATTTGAGATAAAAAATTTAGGAGTAGTTTTTAAGTGCGAGTTTTTGGAGTTTTCAATAGATTTCTCGTTGGAATTCCATGAAAAAAATTGTGGCCAAATCTTGATTTGTGTAGTTTAAAGCGGTTTTTCTAATTGTATATAGGGATTCAACACCATCAAAAACCCCTAGGACACTTCAATTGGAAGAGTTCATCTGTCAAACTTGTGATTTCAATGAATCCTTGCCTTATTTTAGAAAAATTAAATAAGAAAATACACTGGAAAACTTTCCAAAAAATCGCACTTAAAGACTACGCGAAAATTTTATCATTAAAATACTCATTAGTTAAGGAGAACTATGGTTTCCTTTAAATTTTCTAAAATAGGTGGTAAATTTCTTTTGAAGATTGTTTTGGATCGGTATGTGACTTCATAGGACTGTTTTAGGGGATTGATCGATTACTTCATAGGTTTAGGAGGACTATTTGAGGTAATATTGTTTTGGATAGGTAACTTCAGAGCACTGTTCTAGGCAAGACATAGTGTCAAATCACCACGACTAGAACTATTTACTTCAATATCAAGATATTCAAATTTTCCCACCCCTTTATGGTTATAGGAATTAGATATTCAACTTGTTCAATTTTCTTCCACACAGTCTCACATGTCTTATATGAATACAACCCAAGTGAAGGAGGAATTAAACACACTAGCTACCACTTGAGCTATTGTCCTTTTACAATTTTATAAATATTTTAAATATACAAAAATACTCTTAATAATTCAAATATTAGATATTATATAGAGTTAACTTATTTTTTAAAAGGTTTTATTTATAAAGAATTTAAATATAATAAAATTTCACAATAATTCAAATATTAAATATTATGTATACTTAATTAGTTTTAAAAATGTTTTATCATATTTAAATGGATCCCAATATTTTATCAAAAATTTAAACTAATGAGACTTTTAATTTTTAGTGTCTAACTATTTTATGTTGTAGGTTTTTTAGTCCTTGCCTTGCTAGGGAATACAACATTTGCCTTGCGTCAAAGTGTGTCAACTTTCAATATTTTCTCGAGTTCTACGCAATTTTAACCAAAGTTTCCAGAAAATTCTTAATATTCCTATTCTCCCATAAATTCAAAAATAAATTTCTCATTTTCTGGTAATCTTATTTCTAATTTTCAATTGGATGAGAGAGATCTGATGATACATAATTCCCCTAGCGGAGGGCGTTTTATTTTTGGTATTTATCAGTGCCTGAGAAATAATTTTAAAATTAAAAAAAATGATACTTTTGTTATTGCTCTAACACTGACAATATTATGTTATTTCTCTATCGAATGATGCCATAAATGATACAATTGCAGGTTCTTTACATGGGCTGGGGGGGGAATGAATCTTTGAACATTCATAAATAGCCAAATAATGTGCAAGAATAGACCGAAAATGATTAACTATAATTAAACTAGATGCAATTATCCTTGTTTTTTTTTTTTTTTCAAGTATCGTGGCAACAACCATTAAACACTATATCTTTTATCGTAACAATTTCATGCTTATGTGCATTTTTTATGATCCTCCGCACGATAACTTTCCCACAACGAAAACATAAATATTATTATTAAACAAAAATGTTCACACTTCCGCACAACAAAAACACAAATATTATTATTAAACAAAAAAGTTCACATCTATGCACAACGAAAACACAAATACTATTATTAAACAAAAACACAAATATTATTATTAAACAAAAATGTTCACGCTTTTGCACAATGAAAACACAAATATTATTATTATACAAATTCCCATGGAAAAAGCACAAATATTATTATTAAACAAAATTGTTCACACTTACACACAAAGAAAACACAAATATTATTATTATTAAACAAAAATGTTCAAAATTTCGCACAATGGAAACAAAAATATTATTATTAAACAAAAATGTTCACACTTCCACACAACAAAAGCACACATATTATTGATTGGAGACTTCCACAGTTATTCATATTGTTGTGGAAGATTTCTGGAATAAAACTGTGTGGGGTTATTCATAGTATCGTTGAAAATTTATGGAATTGAACTGTGTGGTTTTTGTGATCAGTCCAACATTTCAGATGGTAACTCCATTCGATGAGTCCTTGATGATGGATGGAGTTACCATCCAAAACATTGGACTGATCACAAAAACCACACAGTTCTATTCCAAAAAACTTCAACAAGAAATATTATTATTAAACAAAAATGTTCACACTTTCGCACAATGAAAACACAAATATTTAAGTTAGATCTGTTGTGGGGAAGAACGAAGAATGGAGCAAGCACAAACATAATGAAATGATTTCAGGTGAAATTCGAGTTACTAAACAAGGTGCAGAGGAAGTTGTGCGAAGTTAGATGTGCGGAGGAAGCAATGCAAAGATGGCTGTGTGGAGGAAGCATGTGGGGAGACGAAAATGCAAACACTCAATCAATCAATTAACAATAACAGTAGAGATAGGGATTATGGTGCATTGCGGCTATTAATCTTGTTTGGTTAAAAAAAATTGTAATCTTTAATTGTTTAAAGTGTATTTTTTGACTATATAAATAAATTAGACATCTTAAAAAATATGTAAAGCATTTAAATTGTGTACAAGCCGGAATAAACTCCATACTGAAATAAAAAAATGAAAGAGAATTGTATTAATGATAAAATCACTTATTTATACATGTGCAATCTAGGTACACGACAATTGTGTCTTGGTGGGAATTCGAAGGGACATATGACATGCTGAGTAACATTATGTACTTTTCAAAATTTCACGTCCCAGTGCCTTTGTAAATATGTCTATGATCTGCTCTGAAGTAGGACAATGTGTCAGATGAATAACTTTGGCCTCTGCATAGTGTTGAATCAAGTGATATTTGTTTTTAATATGCTTGCTTCGATCATGAAACTTGAGATTCTTGGCCAACTGAATTGTAGAAGAGTTGTCAACCAGTAGTGGAGTTGAAGCCTTTTGTTTCTCTTGCAAGTCTTCAAGTATTTTGCAAAGCCAAATGATTTCTTTTTTAGCTTGAACTGTTGCAACATATTCGGCTTTGGTGGTAGAATCAATAGGAACAGACTGCTTGCATGATCTCTAACTGATGGCTGCTGATCCAAGATTCATCAAATAACCAGAAGTAGAGACTCCATTCTCCTTATCTCCATGAAAATCAGAATCTGAATAGATGGTGAGATGGAAATCTGAAAATTTGGAATATTTGAGTCCATATGTTTGAGTGCCTTTCAAATACTTGAGCAATCACTTTGTTGCATTCCAATGACCTTCACATGGCTGATGCATGAAACTAGAAAGTATGCATACAACAAAATCTATGCCAGGTTGAGTAGTAGTTAGAAAATTGAAACTTCCAACAAGTTTCCTGTACTTTTTTGGATCATAAAATGTACTTCCTTAAGTGGAAGTAAGCTTCAAATTCTGCTCCATAGGAGTAGCAACAAGATTACAATCTTGCATCCCAAATTTGTCCATAGTTGTCCAATATGATTCTTCTTAGAAATAAAAATGTATTTTGGTTTCTTGTTAACTTCAATCCCTAAATAATAATGCAATAAATCCAAATATGTCATGTCAAAAATTTTCATTAACTCTCTTTTAACGAACGCTATATAGTCATCATTATTTCCTGTAATCATCAAATCGTATACATAGACAACAAAATATACAAGTGACCTTCCAACATTCTTAACAAAAAGACTTCCATCATCCAGATCAAACAACTTATAATTCAACTTGAGAAGGTGTTCAGTTAGTTTTTCATACCATGCACATGATGCTTGTTTCATTCCATACAACTCCTTTACCAACTTACATACCTTTTTCTCCTTACCTTCAATACAAAAACCTTCAAGATGAAACATATAAACATCCTCCTTTAAATTGCCATTCAAAAAATTTGTTGTAATGTCCATATGGTGTATCTTCCATTTATTATGATATGAAAGAGAAATCAAAGTTCTAATTGTGCCCCATTTTGTTGTAGGAGAAAATGTCTCTGTGTAGTCAACACCTTCCTTCTAGGCGTAACCTTTTTCTACAAGCTTTGCCTTGTATTTATCAAGTGAACCATTTGCCTTATACTTGATCTTACACACCCATTTACAATCAATATGTCTGACACCAGCAGGAGGATCCACTAACCTCCAAGTTCCATTCTTAATAAGTGCATCATATTCCTTTTTCATTGAATCCTTCAATTCATCACAATTAGTAGCTTCTTCAAAACAACTGGGTTCACTAATTGTAGAATGATTGAATCCACAGTCATGAGAAATGTTACCTGAACTTGAAGTAACATCACCTTTAGAAGAACTTCCTATTTCAAAATCATCATACTTGCTTGGAAATATCCGAACACGTGGATCTTCATAAATTTTTTTGAAGTGGTTGTGATGGTTGCTCATATTGTAAAACAGGCTCAAGAATAGGCTCTTCAAGAGCAATTTCTGGTCCTGCAGAAACATTACTATCATCCAAATTTTATTTTAGAAATAACATTCTCATGAGTCAAAGATGGAACAACCACATATTGATCCAGAATTGGAACCCCCCCTTCAGTATGTGGAACATCATTATCATATTCAAAATAGAACTTTTTAGATGCAAATTTCTCCAAATGAGTCAATTGTCTATCAACTGTGGAATTATCCTTGTCACATTCAAGAAAAATATCATCTCTGGAAAGAATAAATTTCTTGTTCCTCATCATACAACCTGTAAGCTTTGGAAGTAGAAGAATATCCCAATAAAATACATTTGCGACTCCTAACACCCAACTTGTTGCACTGATGTTATTAATGCATAACATAGAGAACCAAAGACTCTAAAATGTTGAACAACAGGAAGATGATTATACCACATTTCATAAAGAGATTTATTATTGATGACAGAAGAACGACAACTATTGCGAATAGAAGCTGCACAAAGCACTGCTTCTCCCCAAAACATCAAATTAACATTCTTAAATAATATAATAGATCTAACCCTATTAAACAAAGTTCTATATTCATACATTCTGCAATGCCATTCTGTTGTGGATTACAAGGTATGGTAGGCTGATGTTTGATTCTATTTTCCTTTAAATACTGTTCAAAAGAATTAGAAATATATTCACCACCGTTATCAGTTCTGAGAATGCCAATGTTCAATTGAGTTTCATTTTTGACCATCAAATGAAAATTTTTAAAATTTTCAAGTACTTGTGACTTATCTTTCAACAAATACACCCAACACATTCTCGAATAATCATCAATAAATGTCAACATATATTTATTACCATTGGCAGCTGCAACAATCATACGGCCACATAAATCTGAATGTATGAGACCTAATTTTCTTGAAGCTTTAGAAGAACTATGAAAATGTTACCTAGAATGTTTTCCCAAAATACAAGCATCACACTATGTAAGATTTCTTGGAATTGCAGGCAATCCTTTTATACCTTGTTGTCCCATAATTCTGATACTGTCATAGTTAATGTGACCAAAACGAGAATGCCATAATAAACTGGAAGATATAGTATCATTTCGATGTGAAAGAGCAGAACTATCATGAGAATTCATTACAGTAGATGATGTGCCATTCAATTTTAAAAGCGTACCTTCTTCAACACTAGTTATATTGAATGCATTATTGGATGCTCTACGTATCTCAATGATGCCATCAAGTATATGTATGGAATGGCCTTGTTGTTGAATATGTATAAGAGACATTAGATTTATTTGAAAATGTGGAATGTAAAGGATGTCCTGTCAAACATAAGATGCAAGATTTAGTATCTTCAAACGAATGGATCCAATTCCTGAAGGCTTAATTTGAGATTTGTTAGAAAAATATATTACCCCATTAACTTGGTCACTAAAAGTTTCAAAAAAGTCTCTCCTAAAAGTCATATGACATGTGGCACATGAATCCAAAATCAAACTATCTTGCCATGAAGCAAATGCATTACTAAAAACATCATTAATATGAAAGTTGCAATGAGCAACAATATAATGTGCAGAATCTGATGATTTTCCCTTATCTGGTGGTGGTTGATATTTCTTTTCATTCAATTGTTCTCTCCTTTCACTGACTTTCTCCCAAGGAATTCTACAATTAGTTGCAGTGTGACCAACTTTTCCACATCTAAAACATTTGACATTTTGTTTTTCTCCTTGCTACCTATCACCTTGATTATTATGGTCCCTCTTTCCTCTAAAATTTCTTCTACTAACTATTGAAATCAATGAAGTCATGATTACTTGCACCCAAACAAATCCTTTTGCAAATATGAATTATGTGCAATATTCTTTAAAAAGAAAAACATAAATCTCTTTCTCCTTTTAATTTAAACAAAGATTTGGCTTAATGGTTTGTTGGTGAGCTCCAAAAATAACCTAGTAGAGAGTTAGGTTCAATCCTCATTGTTTCTCTTTCTCTTTTTCTCTTCAACTTTTAAAACTTATTTCAAATCAAAATAAAAACAAACTTGTCCTGGAATATTTCCACCACTTTTAACTCCAAGTTAATTAATTTCAGACTTAGCCACTTTTACTTTTACTTTCTCATTTCACTTTTCTTTAACCATTTTCTTTCTCTTAAATATATTTTATAAAAGAAATGAGAAATATTTTCTTTAATCAAAATTTGATACAATTTCCATTCACTTCATACTTACCAAATTTTTCTCCCATTATCTTTCACGTTTCTCTATTTCTTTCTCTGTTCACTTTCACCTTTTTGGATCTACCTCTTTCTCTGTTCACTTTCACCTTTCTGTCTCTGCCTCTTTATTTGTTCACTTTCACCTATCTACTTACACACAAATATGTTGTTTATGGAAGTAATATAAAATATATAGGAAATGTATTCACCTTACTTGTGGTCTCATATTCTGGAAAATGTCTCCATATTCATTTATTTTTTACAAATCCTTGTCAAAAAATTCTATAAATCATTTTTTACTTTCACTTTCATGAACCTTGAAGCATTCTCTACTTTCTAGTAATATGTGGATTAAATTCAAACACCAGATATGAAAAAAATATTCCACAAAAATAATTAATAATTCACCTCCAAAAAAATTCTTCAAAGCTTCGCTAATATTCAATGTTATTTATTCATTGTCGATTGTGACAACAATAAGAGTTACTGGTGTGTAATCACTTTTATCTTCGTTGATTTCAACTCGGTTTCCAGCACTCCAATAGTCCTGATTTCATGCCTTTGCAAGCAATGCACTCCTCATAATGCATTTTATGAAACTTGTACATTCTTCTCTCCATAAACTTCAAACCAGTGGCTCCTTAAAAACAAACTTAGTAGACATGGAGTTTATAAACAATTAACCGGGGCTCTGATACCACTGTACAAGCTTGAATAAACTCCATAATGAAATAACACAATGGAAGAGCATCGTATTAATGATAATCACTTATTTATACATGTGCAATCTAAGTACGAGATAGTTGTGCCTTGGTAATTTATTAACTATAAAAACGAAATATGAAACTAATTACATATTGTACAATAAAAATATTGAAGGATTAGTTAACAAATCGTAAAAATTATATTGGTTAATATTTGAAATTTTAACCAATATATTTCAAATTTCTTAAAAAAAATTGGAAAATATAACAAAAACTCCTAAACATAAAATAATTAAATCACATGAAAAAAATCATAAGTAAAACTCCAAAACATAAAAAGAATTAAATCACATAAAAAATAATAATAAAAAGTAAAACTCCAAAACATAAAAGAATTAAATCACATAAAATAATAATAATAATAATTAAAACTTTAATTGTGCATACTTCGATGGAGAATGGATTTTGGATCTCACAAGGGAATTCACTTTTGCATTTACCTGTTTGGGAAATGGAAACTGGAGGATTATTAGTTTGATATGAGATTTAGAGTTCAAGCTACTGGGTGAAGATTTTTTTGTTTTTAATGGCCAACACGGTATGTAAGCATTTAATTTAAGAGAATTAATGCTTGGGGATTTAATTTTAGAAGACGAGTAATTATTACTGAAACAACGCCAAAGTATCGAGGTTGTTCCTCTTAAATTAGTTATGTTTTTCCTCCAATTCTATTCCAAATTTGAGAGAGTGATCACAAGCTTTCTATTATCACATCATTGAAGCTTTGTATATCCAGTGTTTTTTGGAGACGTAAATTTAGCTGCACTTTGGTACAAGTAAAATATGAAGGAGTGGGCTAATAGTTTGACGAAACAACCTTCGTGTTTCACGCCCCCTTGCCGTCAACGAGGCTCTTTCGACCTTAATGGTTTGTTGGTGAGCTCCAAAAATAACCCAGTAGAGAGTTAGGTTCAATCCTTATTGTTTCTCTTTGTCTTTTTCACTTTTAAAACTTATTTCAAATCAAAATAAAATAAATAAATAAAAAAACTTGTCCTATAATAATTGCACCACTTTTAACTCAAGTTAACTAATTTCCGACATAACCACTTTTAATTTTACTTTCTCATTGCACTTTTCTTTAACCATTTTCTTTCTCTTAAATATATTTGATAAAAGAAATGAGAAATATTTTCTTTAATCAAAATTTGATACAATTTCTATTTGCTTCATACTCACTAACTTTTTCTCTTATTAGCTTACATGTTTCTTTTTTTCTTTCTCTATTCACTTTCACCTTTTTGCCTCTGCTTCTTTATCTGTTCACTTTCACCTTTTTGGCTCTTCCTACTTCCACACAAAGATGTTGTTTATGGAAGTAATATAAAATATATACACAAAGATGTTGTTTCCGGAAGTAATATAAAACATATAGGAAATGTATTCACCTTACTTGTGGTCTCATATTCCGGAAAATGTCTCGATATTCATTTTTTTTTACAAATCCTTGTCAAAAGCTTCTATAAATCTTTTTTTACTCTCACTTTCATGAACCTTGAAGCATTCTCTAATTTCCAGTAATATATGGATTAAATTCAAACACCAGATACGAAAAAAATAATCCACTAAAAATAATTAATAATTCACTTCCAAAAAACATGCTTCAAAGCTTCGCTAATATTCAATGTTATTTATTCATTGTCGATTGTGCCAACAATAAGATTTACTAGTGAGTAATCAATTTTACCTTTGTTGCTTTCAAATTGGTTTCTAGCACTCCAACAATCTTTATTTCATGCCTTTGCAAGCAATGCACTCCTTAGAATGCATTTTATGAAACATGTACATTCTTCTCTCTATAAACTTCAAACCAATGCCTCCTTAAAAACAAACTCAGTAGACATGGAGTTTATAAACAACTTAACCGGGGCTTTAATACCACTATACAAGTCCCAATAAAGTCCATAATGAAATAACACAATGAAAGAGCATTGTATTAATGATAAAATCACTTGTTTATACATGTGCAATCTAGGTACGAGACAATTGTGCCTAGGTAACTTATTAACTATAAAAATGGAATATGAAACTAATTACATATTGTACAATAATAATCCTGAAGGATTAGTTAACAAATTGTAAAAATTGTATTGGTTAAAATTGCAAATTTTAACCAATATATTTCAGATTTCTTAATTTTTTTTTTGGAAAATATAACAAAAACTCGAATAAAATAAAATAATTAAATCACATGAAAAAAATCATAAGTAAAAATCCAAAACATAAAAGAATTAAATCGGATAAAAAAATAATAATAAAAAGTAAAACTCCAAAACATAAAAGAATTAAATCACATGAAAACATAATAATAAGAATTAAACTTTAATTGTGCACACTCTAACAGAGAATGGCTTTTGGATCTCACAAGGGAATTCAATTTTGCATTTACTTGTTTGGGAAATGGAAACTAGAGGATTATTAATGTGGTATGAAATTCATAGTTCGGGCTACTGGGTGCAAATTTTTTTGTTTTTAATGGCCAACACAATATTTAAGGATTCAATTTAAGAGAATCAATGCCTGGAGATTTAATTTTACAAGACGAGTAATTATTATTGAAAAACGTATCTAGGTTGTTCCTCTTAAATTAGCTATATTTATCCTCCAATTTTATTCCAAATTTGAGAGAGTGATCGCAAGATTTCTATTAGCACATCATTGAAGCTTTGTACATCCAATGTTTTTTGTAGATGTCAATTTCACTGCACTTTGGTATGAGTAAAATATGGAGTGGGCTAACGGGTTGACCAAATACCCTTTGTGTTTTGTGCCCCCTTACCGTCGGTGAGGCTCTTCTGACCACCTGGTCCCAATGTCAACAACGAGAAGATAACGTCCGAAACATTAACGTTAACATCCGTGTCCAGCTCCCGCTGGTAGTTAATGTCTGTTTCAGGGTTCACTGTCCAACACCTGTATGTTGGTCAACTATGCCACGACAAATCACCGAAGGTACGCAACCACACACTCGCCGAAGTCACAAGCAGCCCATGTCATCCAATGGCGAACTGCGATATGTATACAGAGGGATAGGAGTGACAACTCCAATTTCGAATGGATTTCGAATTTGAATAAGAAAATCCATCCAAATCACTTAGAACTTAACCCCATTAACCATTGGAGGGTGGGGAGTAAATTACCATAAATGTTCATAAATCCTCAAATCCAATCGCATGTGGCAGGTCAGATAATGCCACGTACAATCAAATTTTTTCGTGTTCATTTCATTTCGAAACATGGGAGAGGGAGATGACTTTTCATTTCATCGAGCGAGGAGAGAAAACAATTAAATGGTTATGCACAAAACTCCTAAAACATGTTTTTAGGTTCCACCCTACATAGGGTTCAAAGTTTAGATCATATTAAAATTATAGTAAAATAATTAAAATCAATTTTGGGGAAATAAATTTTCTCGATAAAATAACGTTTCATTTATATATATACATCAATTTAATATATTTAAAATGAGATGATAATTTGTTAGGCCCCTATACTACTAGTGTAACCCCTTATTGTTATTAGTATAACCCACTTATTATATTTATGTACCCATGTAGTGCCCATATTGTTACTATTATGCCACATAGAAGCCCACCATTGTTACTGTTGTGCCCTACAATATTATTGTTATGTAGGCTTTGATTGTATTGGGACCACTTAGACTCCTATATATAGAAAGGAGGTATTTTCATTTGTATCATCCAAGAATTGTTCATTTATGTAATGTAAAGGAGGTTGCCCCCTCGAAGAGGCTGAATTCTAAGGCGTGGATCTCTCTTTTCTATCTTTTTGTGAGCTGGTTTCATAACATTTGGTATCAGAGCTTTGGATTCTAGGGTTTCGCTGCTCCAAACAGGTCATCGTGGCATTTTCGCTATAAATTTTTTTCTGTGACGTTTCAGAAGTCGCAAAAAAAAACCCATTTGAGAAGAATTGGCGCTGAACCTTGGGTCTGAATTTCAGATCGTTTCGCGCGATATTTTCGGATATATGATCTACGGAAGTTGGTCTTTTTGCAGACTCTTGAATTACACTCAAAACAGGTGACCTGGGGAAAATCGTCATAACTTTCTTTCTGAGCATCGGATTGAAATTTCGTAAGAAGGTACAGAAAGAGGACGGACTGTAGTTTCTGTTTATATATTTTTCAAAGTCAAAGGTTGAAACAGTGACACGTGGTGCTTCATACAAGTTCGCTCTACTGAACTAGTCTATAATCAGGTCACTGCGGGAGATTGTGCATAACTCTTTCTTGGAGAATCCAATTTGGATCAGACTTGTGGAATTAGAAAGAGGACAGAGGGCTACTACAGGTCACAATTTCAGAACTTAAAGATCCGAAAGTACAGAGTTACAGTCGTTTCAAGGTAGAGCTCCTAAAATCAAGAAAAAGCAAGATGAGGAAGTTTGATGGCAAGGATCCGGTAAATTGGATACTTCAGATGGAGCAATATTTTGATATACATGGTGTACAACTATTACAAAAGGTATGTATTGCATCTTCATATTTAGAACCAGATCAATTTTTATGGTACAAAGGGCTTTGTTCTCGTAAAAAACTTGTTACGTGGTCAATTTTCACGGAGGAAATGATAGCACATTATGAGGATACAAAGAGCAACACCTTCTTTAGAGCAACACCACAACAATTGGAAAGAGTAAAAGGGATTTGTGACATAATGGAAAGAAAAATTATGGAAACCATGAAGCATACCCCTCACAACTATAAAGATGGAAGTGTCGTTTCTCCCAACCTTCCACAACCTACAAGGGTTACACCACAACAATTGGAAGAAAAAAGAGAAAAAGGGGTTTGTTACAATTGTGATAGCAAATGCACTAAAGGTCATAGGTGTGCTGAGAATAAATTATTTTACATAGAATATGAAGAGGAGGAAGAAAAGGATCAAGAAACATCAAAAGAAGAGGATATACGTCAGGACACCACCCCAGAGAAAGAAGAAATGAATCAGACCATATCTTGTAAAGGATTGGCAAGAATTACCACTCCTCAAACTCTCAAGATAGAAGGACATATCAAGAAGAAAAAGGTGCAAGAAGTGAAAGGTCACATCGAGAAAGAAGAAATGAATCCAACCATATCTTGTAATTCAATGGATGAAATTACCACTCCTAAAACTATCAAGATAGAAGGACACATCAAGAAGAAAAATGTTCAAGAAGTGAAAGATCACATCGAGCATCAAGAAATGAATCCGACCATATCTTGTAAAGGACTGGAAGAAATTACTACTCCTCAAAAGATAGAAGGACATATCAAGAAGAAAAAGGTTCAAGCAGAGAAAGATCATATCGAGCATCAACAGCAAGTTCTCCAACTTTTAAAGGATAACGTCACTTCGGTGCAAAATCAAATGAAACAACAGGTAGATCAACATCGTAGTGAAAAATGTTTTGATGTAAGTGATTGGGTATTTTTACTACTACATCTCAAGCAAGCTATTTATGAGAAGGAAATGTTGGCAATATTACATGCACTTAAAAAATGGCGACCTTACCGAATGGGAAGACGCTTCAAGGATGAGGATGTGGAAGCATTGTTTTGTGCTATTTATATTATCCAACCAAATTGGATAAACGAAGCAACGGATGAATGGAAGAAGAACGAAGAAGTATGGCCACTTATTCAAAAGTTGCAAAAGATCCCAATTCAAGCAACATTGCCAGAAATTGAAGAGGAAGGAAAAATCATATTGGAACCTGGAGCAGTCACAGAAACAAGAACCCGACAGCTACGAAATCGATCAATTTCAGAGTATCTCATCAAGTGGAAGAACTTACCCGCTGAATATTCCACATGGGAGGACAAGAATTTTATATAGAAGCATCAAGAACTACTCAAGCGTTGAGGACAACGCTTTTTGAAGGAGAGGGGCATGTTAGGCCCCTATACTACTAGTGTAACCCCTTATTGTTATTAGTATAACCCACTTATTATATTTATGTACCCATGTAGTGCCCATATTGTTACTATTATGCCACATAGAAGCCCACCATTGTTACTGTTGTGCCCTACAATATTATTGTTATGTAGGCTTTGATTGTATTGGGACCACTTAGACTCCTATATATAGAAAGGAGGTATTTTCATTTGTATCATCCAAGAATTGTTCATTTATGTAATGTAAAGGAGGTTGCCCCCTCGAAGAGGCTGAATTCTAAGGCGTGGATCTCTCTTTTCTATCTTTTTGTGAGCTGGTTTCATAACATAATTTGAGATAAAAAATTTAGGAGTAGTTTTTAAGTGCGAGTTTTTGGAGTTTTCAATAGATTTCTCGTTGGAATTCCATGAAAAAAATTGTGGCCAAATCTTGATTTGTGTAGTTTAAAGCGGTTTTTCTAATTGTATATAGGGATTCAACACCATCAAAAACCCCTAGGACACTTCAATTGGAAGAGTTCATCTGTCAAACTTGTGATTTCAATGAATCCTTGCCTTATTTTAGACAAATTAAATAAGAAAATACACTGGAAAACTTTCCAAAAAATCGCACTTAAAGACTACGCGAAAATTTTATCATTAAAATACTCATTAGTTAAGGAGAACTATGGTTTCCTTTAAATTTTCTAAAATAGGTGGTAAATTTCTTTTGAAGATTGTTTTGGATCGGTATGTGACTTCATAGGACTGTTTTAGGGGATTGATCGATTACTTCATAGGTTTAGGAGGACTATTTGAGGTAATATTGTTTTGGATAGGTAACTTCAGAGCACTGTTCTAGGCAAGACATAGTGTCAAATCACCACGACTAGAACTATTTACTTCAATATCAAGATATTCAAATTTTCCCACCCCTTTATGGTTATAGGAATTAGATATTCAACTTGTTCAATTTTCTTCCACACAGTCTCACATGTCTTATATGAATACAACCCAAGTGAAGGAGGAATTAAACACACTAGCTACCACTTGAGCTATTGTCCTTTTACAATTTTATAAATATTTTAAATATACAAAAATACTCTTAATAATTCAAATATTAGATATTATATAGAGTTAACTTATTTTTTAAAAGGTTTTATTTATAAAGAATTTAAATATAATAAAATTTCACAATAATTCAAATATTAAATATTATGTATACTTAATTAGTTTTAAAAATGTTTTATCATATTTAAATGGATCCCAATATTTTATCAAAAATTTAAACTAATGAGACTTTTAATTTTTAGTGTCTAACTATTTTATGTTTTAGGTTTTTTAGTCCTTGCCTTGCTAGGGAATACAACATTTGCCTTGCGTCAAAGTGTGTCAACTTTCAATATTTTCTCGAGTTCTACGCAATTTTAACCAAAGTTTCCAGAAAATTCTTAATATTCCTATTCTCCCATAAATTCAAAAATAAATTTCTCATTTTCTGGTAATCTTATTTCTAATTTTCAATTGGATGAGAGAGATCTGATGATACATAATTCCCCTAGCGGAGGGCGTTTTATTTTTGGTATTTATCAGTGCCTGAGAAATAATTTTAAAATTAAAAAAAATGATACTTTTGTTATTGCTCTAACACTGACAATATTATGTTATTTCTCTATCGAATGATGCCATAAATGATACAATTGCAGGTTCTTTACATGGGCTGGGGGGGGAATGAATCTTTGAACATTCATAAATAGCCAAATAATGTGCAAGAATAGACCGAAAATGATTAACTATAATTAAACTAGATGCAATTATCCTTGTTTTTTTTTTTTTTTCAAGTATCGTGGCAACAACCATTAAACACTATATCTTTTATCGTAACAATTTCATGCTTATGTGCATTTTTTATGATCCTCCGCACGATAACTTTCCCACAACGAAAACATAAATATTATTATTAAACAAAAATGTTCACACTTCCGCACAACAAAAACACAAATATTATTATTAAACAAAAAAGTTCACATCTATGCACAACGAAAACACAAATACTATTATTAAACAAAAGTGTTCACACTTTCACACTAGGAAAAACACAAATATTATTATTAAACAAAAATGTTCACGCTTTTGCACAATGAAAACACAAATATTATTATTATACAAATTCCCATGGAAAAAGCACAAATATTATTATTAAACAAAATTGTTCACACTTACACGCAAAGAAAACACAAATATTATTATTATTAAACAAAAATGTTCAAACTTTCGCACAATGGAAACAAAAATATTATTATTAAACAAAAATGTTCACACTTCCGCACAACGAAAGCACACATATTATTGATTGGAGACTTCCACAGTTATTCATATTGTTGTGGAAGATTTCTGGAATAAAACTGTGTGGGGTTATTCATAGTATTGTTGAAAATTTATGGAATTGAACTGTGTGGTTTTTGTGATCAGTCCAACATTTCAGATGGTAACTCCATTCGATGAGTCCTTGATGATGGATGGAGTTACCATCCAAAACATTGGACTAATCACAAAAACCACACAGTTCTATTCCAAAAAACTTCAACAAGAAATATTATTATTAAACAAAAATGTTCACACTTTCGCACAATGAAAACACAAATATTTAAGTTAGATCTGTTTTGGGGAAGAACGAAGAATGGAGCAAGCACAAACATAATGAAATGATTTCAGGTGAAATTCGAGTTACTAAACAAGGTGCAGAGGAAGTTGTGCGAAGTTAGATGTGCGGAGGAAGCAATGCGAAGATGGCTGTGTGGAGGAAGCGTGTGTGGAGGAAGCATGTGGGGAGACGGAAATGCAAACACTCAGTCAATCAATTAACAATAATAGTAGAGATAGGGATTATGGTGCATTGCGGCTATTAATCTTGTTTGGTTTAAAAAAATTGTAATCTTTAATTGTTTAAAGTGTATTTTTTGACTATATAAATAAATTAGACATCTTAAAAAATATGTAAAGCATTTAAATTGTGTGCAAGCCCGAATAAACTCCATACTGAAATAAAAAAATGAAAGAGAATTGTATTAATGATAAAATCACTTATTTATACATGTGCAATCTAGGTACACGACAATTGTGTCTTGGTAACTTATTAACTATAAAAACGGAATGTGAAACTAATTACATATTGTACAATAACAATATCGAAGGATTATTTAACATTGCCCCCTTAATTCGAAATTGACATCGGACATGCTGAGTAACATTATGAACTTTTCAAAATTTCACGTCCCAGTGCCTTTGTAAATATGTCTACGATTTGCTCTGAAGTAGGACAATGTGTCAGATGAATAACTTTGGCCTCTGCATAGTGTTGAATCAAGTGATATTTGTTGTTAATATGCTTGCTTGGATCATGAAACTTGGGATTCTTGGCCAACTGAATTGTAGAAGCGTTGTCAACCAGTAGTGGAGTTGAAGCCTTTTGTTTCTCTTGCAAGTCTTCAAGTATTTTGCAAAGCCAAATGATTTCTTTTTTAGCTTGAACTGTTGCAACATATTCAGCTTTGGTGGTAGAATCAATAGGAACAGACTGTTTGCATGATCTCCAACTGATGGCTACTGATCCAAGATTCATCAAATAACCAGAAGTAGAGACTCCATTCTCCTTATCTCCATGAAAATTAGAATCTGAATAGCTGGTGAGATGGAAATCTGCAAATTTGGAATATTTGAGTCCATATGTTTGAGTGCCTTTCAAATACTTGAGCAATCACTTTGTTGCATTCCAATGACCTTCACATGGCTGATGCATGAAACTAGAAAGTATGCATACAACAAAATCTCTGCCAGGTTGAGTAATAGTTAGAAAATTCAAACTTCCAACAAGTTTCCTGTACTTTTCTGGATCATAAAATGTACTTCCTTCAGTGGAAGTAAGCTTCAAATTTTGCTCCATAGGAGTAGCAACAAGATTACAATCTTGCATCCCAAATTTGTCCATAGTTGTCCAATATGATTCTTCTGAGAAATAAAAATATATTTTGGTTTCTTGTTAACTTCAATCCCTAAATAATAATGCAATAAATTCAAATATGTCATGTCAAAAATTTTCATTAACTCTCTTTTAACGAACGCTATATAGTCATCATTATTTCCTGTAATCATCAAATCATATACATAGACAACAAAATATACAAGTGACCTTCCAACATTCTTAACAAAAAGACTTCCATCATCCAGATCAAACAACTTATAATTCAACTTGAGAAGGTGTTCAGTTAGTTTTTCATACCATGCACATGATGCTTGTTTCATTCCATACAACTCCTTTACCAACTTACATACCTTTTTCTCCTTACCTTCAATACAAAAACCTTCAAGATGAAACATATAATCATCCTCCTTTAAATTGCCATTCAAAAATTTTGTTGTAATGTGCATATGGTGTATCTTCCATTTATTATGATATGAAAGAGAAAGCACAGTTCTAATTGTGCCCCATTTTGTTGTAGGAGAAAATGTCTCTGTGTAGTCAACACCTTCCTTCTAGGCGTAACCTTTTTCTACAAGATTTGCCTTGTATTTATCAAGTGAACCATTTGCCTTATACTTGATCATATACACCCATTTACAATCAATATGTCTGACACCAGCAGGAGGATCCACTAACCTCCAAGTTCCATTCTTAATAAGTGCATCATATTCCTTTTTCATTGAATCCTTCAATTCATCACAATTAGTAGCTTCTTCAAAACAACTGGGTTCACTAATTGTAGAATGATTGAATCCAAAGTCATGAGAAATGTTACCTGAACTTGAAGTAACATCACCTTTAGAAGAACTTCCTATTTCAAAATCATCATACTTGCTTGGAAATATCCGAACACGTGGATCTTCATAATTTTTTTTGAAGTGGTTGTGATGGTTGCTCATATTGTAAAACAGGCTCAAGAATAGGCTCTTCAAGAGCAATTTCTGGTCCTGCAGAAACATTACTATCATCCAAATTTTATTTTAGAAATAACATTCTCATGAGTCAAAGATGGAACAACCACATATTGATCCAGAATGGGAACCTCCCCTTCAGTATGTGGAACATCATTATCAGATTCAAAATAGAACTTTTTAGATGCAAATTTCTCCAAATGAGTCAATTGTCTATCAACTGTGGAATTATCCTTGTCACATTCAAGAAAAATATCATCTCTGGAAAGAACAAATTTCTTGTTCCTTGTCATACAATCTGTAAGCTTTGGAAGTAGCAGAATATCCCAATAAAATACATTTGTGACTCCTAACACCCAACTTGTTGCACTGATGTTATTAATGCATAGCATAGAGAACCAAAGACTCTAAAATGTTGAACAATAGGAAGATGATTATACCACATTTCATAAAGAGATTTATTATTGATGACAG
The DNA here is from genome assembly GCA_031772625.1 of Pinus tabuliformis. NCBI lineage: Eukaryota > Viridiplantae > Streptophyta > Pinopsida > Pinales > Pinaceae > Pinus > Pinus tabuliformis. The sequence goes on along the minus strand of CM062812.1, from coordinate 544,244,010 downwards.
AAGAACGACAACTATTGCGAATAGAAGCTGCACAAAGCACTGCTTCTCCCCAAAACATCAAATTAACATTCTTAAATAATATAATAGATCTAACCATATTAAACAAAGTTGTATATTCATACATTCTGGAATGCCATTCTGTTGTGGATTATAAGGTATGGTAGGCTAATGTTTGATTCTATTTTCCTTTAAATACTGTTCAAAAGAATTAGAAATATATTCACCACCGTTATCAGTTCTAAGAATGCCAATGTTCAATTGAGTTTCATTTTTGACCATCAAATGAAAATTTTTAAAATTTTCAAGTACTTGTGACTTATCTTTCAACAAATACACCCAACACATTCTCGAATAATCATCAATAAATGTCAACATATATTTATTACCATTGGCAGCTGCAACAGGCATACGGCCACATAAATCTGAATGTATGAGACCTAATTTTCTTGAAGCTTTAGAAGAAGAACTATGAAAATGTTACCTAGAATGTTTTCCCAAAATACAAGCATCACACTATGTAAGATTTCTTGGAATTGCAGGCAATCCTTTTATACCTTGTTGTCCCATAATTCTGATACTGTCATAGTTAATGTGACCAAAACGAGCATGCCATAATAAACTGGAAGATAGAGTATCATTTCGATGTGCTAAAAGAGCAGAACTATCATGAGAATTCATTACAGTAGATGATGTGCCATTCAATTTTAAAAGCGTACCTTCTTCAACACTGGTTATATTGAATGCATGATTGGATGCTCTATGTATCTCAATGATGCCATCAAGTATATGTATGGAATGGCCTTGTTGTTGAATATGTATAAGAGACATTAGATTTATTTGAAATTGTGGAATGTAAAGGATGTCCTGTCAAACATAAGATGCAAGATTTGGTATCTTCAAACGAATGGATCCAATTCTTGAAGGCTTAATTTGAGATTTGTTAGAAAAATATATTACTCCATCAACTTGGTCACTAAAAGTTTCAAAAAAATCTCTCCTAAAAGTCATATGACATGTGGCACCTGAATCCAAAATCAAACTATCTTGCCATGAAGAAAATGCAGTACTAAAAACATCATTAATATTAAAATTGCAATGAGCAACAATATAATGTGCAGAATATGATGATTTTCCCTTATCTGGTGGTGGTTGATATTTCTTTTCATTCAATTGTTCTCTCCTTTCACTGACTTTCTCCCAAGGAATTCTACAATTAGTTGCAGTGTGACCAACTTTTCCACATCTAAAATGTTTGACATTTTGTTTATCTCCTTGCTACCTATCACCTTGATTATTATGGTCCCTCCTTCCTCTAAAATTTCTTCTACCAACTATTGAAATCAATGAAGTCATGATTACTTCCACCCAAACAAATCCTTTTGCAAATATGAATTATGTGCAATATTCTTTAAAAAGAAAAACATAAATCTCTTTTTCCTTTTAATTTAAACAAAGATTTGGCTTAATGGTTTGTTGGTGAGCTCCAAAAATAACCTAGTAGAGAGTTAGGTTCAATACTTATTGTTTCTCTTTCTCTTTTTCACTTTTAAAACTTATTTCAAATCAAAATAAAAACAAACTTGTCTTGGAATATTTCCACCACTTTTAACTCAAGTTAATTAATTTCAGACTTAGCCACTTTTAATTTTACTTTCTCATTTCACTTTTCTTTAACCATTTTCTTTCTCTTAAATATATTTGATAAAAGAAATGAGAAATATTTTCTTTAATCACAATTTGATACAATTTCCATTCACTTCATACTCACCAACTTTTTCTCCTATTATCTTTCACGTTTCTCTATTTCTTTCTCTGTTCACTTTCACCTTTTTGGATCTACCTCTTTCTCTGTTCACTTTCACCTTTCTGTCTCTGCCTCTTTATTTGTTCACTTTCACCTATCTACTTACACACAAATATGTTGTTTCTGGAAGTAATATAAAATATATAGGAAATGTATTCACCTTACTTGTGGTCTCATATTCTGGAAAATGTCTCCATATTCATTTAATTTTTACAAATCCTTGTCAAAAAATTCTATAAATCATTTTTTACTTTCACTTTCATGAACCTTGAAGCATTCTCTACTTTCTAGTAATATGTGGATTAAATTCAAACTCCAAATATGAAAAAAATATTCCACTAAAAATAATTAATAATTCACTTCCAAAAAAATTCTTCAAAGCTTCGCTAATATTCAATGTTATTTATTCATTGTCGATTGTGACAACAATAAGAGTTACTGGTGTGTAATCACTTTTATCTTCGTTGATTTCAACTCGGTTTCCAGCACTCCAATAGTCCTGATTTCATGCCTTTGCAAGCAATGCACTCCTCATAATGCATTTTATGAAACTTGTACATTCTTCTCTCCATAAACTTCAAACCAGTGGCTCCTTAAAAACAAACTTAGTAGACATGGAGTTTATAAACAATTAACCGGGGCTCTGATACCACTGTACAAGCTTGAATAAACTCCATAATGAAATAACACAATGGAAGAGCATCGTATTAATGATAATCACTTATTTATACATGTGCAATCTAAGTACGAGATAGTTGTGCCTTGGTAATTTATTAACTATAAAAACGAAATATGAAACTAATTACATATTGTACAATAAAAATATTGAAGGATTAGTTAACAAATCGTAAAAATTATATTGGTTAATATTTGAAATTTTAACCAATATATTTCAAATTTCTTAAAAAAAATTGGAAAATATAACAAAAACTCCTAAACATAAAATAATTAAATCACATGAAAAAAATCATAAGTAAAACTCCAAAACATAAAAAGAATTAAATCACATAAAAAATAATAATAAAAAGTAAAACTCCAAAACATAAAAGAATTAAATCACATAAAATAATAATAATAATAATTAAAACTTTAATTGTGCATACTTCGATGGAGAATGGATTTTGGATCTCACAAGGGAATTCACTTTTGCATTTACCTGTTTGGGAAATGGAAACTGGAGGATTATTAGTTTGATATGAGATTTAGAGTTCAAGCTACTGGGTGAAGATTTTTTTGTTTTTAATGGCCAACACGGTATGTAAGCATTTAATTTAAGAGAATTAATGCTTGGGGATTTAATTTTAGAAGACGAGTAATTATTACTGAAACAACGCCAAAGTATCGAGGTTGTTCCTCTTAAATTAGTTATGTTTTTCCTCCAATTCTATTCCAAATTTGAGAGAGTGATCACAAGCTTTCTATTATCACATCATTGAAGCTTTGTATATCCAGTGTTTTTTGGAGACGTAAATTTAGCTGCACTTTGGTACAAGTAAAATATGAAGGAGTGGGCTAATAGTTTGACGAAACAACCTTCGTGTTTCACGCCCCCTTGCCGTCAACGAGGCTCTTTCGACCTTAATGGTTTGTTGGTGAGCTCCAAAAATAACCCAGTAGAGAGTTAGGTTCAATCCTTATTGTTTCTCTTTGTCTTTTTCACTTTTAAAACTTATTTCAAATCAAAATAAAATAAATAAATAAAAAAACTTGTCCTATAATAATTGCACCACTTTTAACTCAAGTTAACTAATTTCCGACATAACCACTTTTAATTTTACTTTCTCATTGCACTTTTCTTTAACCATTTTCTTTCTCTTAAATATATTTGATAAAAGAAATGAGAAATATTTTCTTTAATCAAAATTTGATACAATTTCTATTTGCTTCATACTCACTAACTTTTTCTCTTATTAGCTTACATGTTTCTTTTTTTCTTTCTCTATTCACTTTCACCTTTTTGCCTCTGCTTCTTTATCTGTTCACTTTCACCTTTTTGGCTCTTCCTACTTCCACACAAAGATGTTGTTTATGGAAGTAATATAAAATATATACACAAAGATGTTGTTTCCGGAAGTAATATAAAACATATAGGAAATGTATTCACCTTACTTGTGGTCTCATATTCCGGAAAATGTCTCGATATTCATTTTTTTTTACAAATCCTTGTCAAAAGCTTCTATAAATCTTTTTTTACTCTCACTTTCATGAACCTTGAAGCATTCTCTAATTTCCAGTAATATATGGATTAAATTCAAACACCAGATACGAAAAAAATAATCCACTAAAAATAATTAATAATTCACTTCCAAAAAACATGCTTCAAAGCTTCGCTAATATTCAATGTTATTTATTCATTGTCGATTGTGCCAACAATAAGATTTACTAGTGAGTAATCACTTTTACCTTTGTTGCTTTCAAATTGGTTTCTAGCACTCCAACAATCTTTATTTCATGCCTTTGCAAGCAATGCACTCCTCAAAATGCATTTTATGAAACTTGTACATTCTTCTCTCCATAAACTTCAAACCAATGCCTCCTTAAAAACAAACTCAGTAGACATGGAGTTTATAAACAACTTAACCGGGGCTTTAATACCACTATACAAGTCCCAATAAAGTCCATAATGAAATAACACAATGAAAGAGCATTGTATTAATGATAAAATCACTTGTTTATACATGTGCAATCTAGGTACGAGACAATTGTGCCTAGGTAACTTATTAACTATAAAAATGGAATATGAAACTAATTACATATTGTACAATAATAATCCTGAAGGATTAGTTAACAAATTGTAAAAATTGTATTGGTTAAAATTGCAAATTTTAACCAATATATTTCAGATTTCTTAATTTTTTTTTTGGAAAATATAACAAAAACTCGAATAAAATAAAATAATTAAATCACATGAAAAAAATCATAAGTAAAAATCCAAAACATAAAAGAATTAAATCGGATAAAAAAATAATAATAAAAAGTAAAACTCCAAAACATAAAAGAATTAAATCACATGAAAACATAATAATAAGAATTAAACTTTAATTGTGCACACTCTAACAGAGAATGGCTTTTGGATCTCACAAGGGAATTCAATTTTGCATTTACTTGTTTGGGAAATGGAAACTAGAGGATTATTAATGTGGTATGAAATTCATAGTTCGGGCTACTGGGTGCAAATTTTTTTGTTTTTAATGGCCAACACAATATTTAAGGATTCAATTTAAGAGAATCAATGCCTGGAGATTTAATTTTACAAGACGAGTAATTATTATTGAAAAACGTATCTAGGTTGTTCCTCTTAAATTAGCTATATTTATCCTCCAATTTTATTCCAAATTTGAGAGAGTGATCGCAAGATTTCTATTAGCACATCATTGAAGCTTTGTACATCCAATGTTTTTTGTAGATGTCAATTTCACTGCACTTTGGTATGAGTAAAATATGGAGTGGGCTAACGGGTTGACCAAATACCCTTTGTGTTTTGTGCCCCCTTACCGTCGGTGAGGCTCTTCTGACCACCTGGTCCCAATGTCAACAACGAGAAGATAACGTCCGAAACATTAACGTTAACATCCGTGTCCAGCTCCCGCTGGTAGTTAATGTCTGTTTCAGGGTTCACTGTCCAACACCTGTATGTTGGTCAACTATGCCACGACAAATCACCGAAGGTACGCAACCACAGACTCGCCGAAGTGACAAGCAGCCCATGTCATCCAATGGCGAACTGCGATATGTATACAGAGGGATAGGAGTGACAACTCCAATTTCGAATGGATTTCGAATTTGAATAAGAAAATCCATCCAAATCACTTAGAACTTAACCCCATTAACCATTGGAGGGTGGGGAGTAAATGACAGTAAATGTCCATAAATCCTCAAATCCAATCACATGTGGCAGGTCAGACGATGCCATGTACAATCTAATTTTTTCGTGTTCATTTAATTTCGAAACAGGGGAGAGGAAGATGATTTTTCATTACATCGAGCGAGGAGAGAAAACAATTAAATGGTTATGCACAAAACTCCTAAAACATGTTTTTAGGTTCCACCCTACATAGGGTTCAAAGTTTAGATCATATTAAAATTATAGTAAAATAATTAAAATCAATTTTGGGGAAATAAATTTTCTCGATAAAATAACGTTTCATTTATATATATACATCAATTTAATATATTTAAAATGAGATGATAATTTGTTAGGCCCCTATACTACTAGTGTAACCCCTTATTGTTATTAGTATAACCCACTTATTATATTTATGTACCCATGTAGTGCCCATATTGTTACTATTATGCCACATAGAAGCCCACCATTGTTACTGTTGTGCCCTACAATATTATTGTTATGTAGGCTTTGATTGTATTGGGACCACTTAGACTCCTATATATAGAAAGGAGGTATTTTCATTTGTATCATCCAAGAATTGTTCATTTATGTAATGTAAAGGAGGTTGCCCCCTCGAAGAGGCTGAATTCTAAGGCGTGGATCTCTCTTTTCTATCTTTTTGTGAGCTGGTTTCATAACATTTGGTATCAGAGCTTTGGATTCTAGGGTTTCGCTGCTCCAAACAGGTCATCGTGGCATTTTCGCTATAAATTTTTTTCTGTGACGTTTCAGAAGTCGCAAAAAAAAACCCATTTGAGAAGAATTGGCGCTGAACCTTGGGTCTGAATTTCAGATCGTTTCGCGCGATATTTTCGGATATATGATCTACGGAAGTTGGTCTTTTTGCAGACTCTTGAATTACACTCAAAACAGGTGACCTGGGGAAAATCGTCATAACTTTCTTTCTGAGCATCGGATTGAAATTTCGTAAGAAGGTACAGAAAGAGGACGGACTGTAGTTTCTGTTTATATATTTTTCAAAGTCAAAGGTTGAAACAGTGACACGTGGTGCTTCATACAAGTTCGCTCTACTGAACTAGTCTATAATCAGGTCACTGCGGGAGATTGTGCATAACTCTTTCTTGGAGAATCCAATTTGGATCAGACTTGTGGAATTAGAAAGAGGACAGAGGGCTACTACAGGTCACAATTTCAGAACTTAAAGATCCGAAAGTACAGAGTTACAGTCGTTTCAAGGTAGAGCTCCTAAAATCAAGAAAAAGCAAGATGAGGAAGTTTGATGGCAAGGATCCGGTAAATTGGATACTTCAGATGGAGCAATATTTTGATATACATGGTGTACAACTATTACAAAAGGTATGTATTGCATCTTCATATTTAGAACCAGATCAATTTTTATGGTACAAAGGGCTTTGTTCTCGTAAAAAACTTGTTACGTGGTCAATTTTCACGGAGGAAATGATAGCACATTATGAGGATACAAAGAGCAACACCTTCTTTAGAGCAACACCACAACAATTGGAAAGAGTAAAAGGGATTTGTGACATAATGGAAAGAAAAATTATGGAAACCATGAAGCATACCCCTCACAACTATAAAGATGGAAGTGTCGTTTCTCCCAACCTTCCACAACCTACAAGGGTTACACCACAACAATTGGAAGAAAAAAGAGAAAAAGGGGTTTGTTACAATTGTGATAGCAAATGCACTAAAGGTCATAGGTGTGCTGAGAATAAATTATTTTACATAGAATATGAAGAGGAGGAAGAAAAGGATCAAGAAACATCAAAAGAAGAGGATATACGTCAGGACACCACCCCAGAGAAAGAAGAAATGAATCAGACCATATCTTGTAAAGGATTGGCAAGAATTACCACTCCTCAAACTCTCAAGATAGAAGGACATATCAAGAAGAAAAAGGTGCAAGAAGTGAAAGGTCACATCGAGAAAGAAGAAATGAATCCAACCATATCTTGTAATTCAATGGATGAAATTACCACTCCTAAAACTATCAAGATAGAAGGACACATCAAGAAGAAAAATGTTCAAGAAGTGAAAGATCACATCGAGCATCAAGAAATGAATCCGACCATATCTTGTAAAGGACTGGAAGAAATTACTACTCCTCAAAAGATAGAAGGACATATCAAGAAGAAAAAGGTTCAAGCAGAGAAAGATCATATCGAGCATCAACAGCAAGTTCTCCAACTTTTAAAGGATAACGTCACTTCGGTGCAAAATCAAATGAAACAACAGGTAGATCAACATCGTAGTGAAAAATGTTTTGATGTAAGTGATTGGGTATTTTTACTACTACATCTCAAGCAAGCTATTTATGAGAAGGAAATGTTGGCAATATTACATGCACTTAAAAAATGGCGACCTTACCGAATGGGAAGACGCTTCAAGGATGAGGATGTGGAAGCATTGTTTTGTGCTATTTATATTATCCAACCAAATTGGATAAACGAAGCAACGGATGAATGGAAGAAGAACGAAGAAGTATGGCCACTTATTCAAAAGTTGCAAAAGATCCCAATTCAAGCAACATTGCCAGAAATTGAAGAGGAAGGAAAAATCATATTGGAACCTGGAGCAGTCACAGAAACAAGAACCCGACAGCTACGAAATCGATCAATTTCAGAGTATCTCATCAAGTGGAAGAACTTACCCGCTGAATATTCCACATGGGAGGACAAGAATTTTATATAGAAGCATCAAGAACTACTCAAGCGTTGAGGACAACGCTTTTTGAAGGAGAGGGGCATGTTAGGCCCCTATACTACTAGTGTAACCCCTTATTGTTATTAGTATAACCCACTTATTATATTTATGTACCCATGTAGTGCCCATATTGTTACTATTATGCCACATAGAAGCCCACCATTGTTACTGTTGTGCCCTACAATATTATTGTTATGTAGGCTTTGATTGTATTGGGACCACTTAGACTCCTATATATAGAAAGGAGGTATTTTCATTTGTATCATCCAAGAATTGTTCATTTATGTAATGTAAAGGAGGTTGCCCCCTCGAAGAGGCTGAATTCTAAGGCGTGGATCTCTCTTTTCTATCTTTTTGTGAGCTGGTTTCATAACATAATTTGAGATAAAAAATTTAGGAGTAGTTTTTAAGTGCGAGTTTTTGGAGTTTTCAATAGATTTCTCGTTGGAATTCCATGAAAAAAATTGTGGCCAAATCTTGATTTGTGTAGTTTAAAGCGGTTTTTCTAATTGTATATAGGGATTCAACACCATCAAAAACCCCTAGGACACTTCAATTGGAAGAGTTCATCTGTCAAACTTGTGATTTCAATGAATCCTTGCCTTATTTTAGACAAATTAAATAAGAAAATACACTGGAAAACTTTCCAAAAAATCGCACTTAAAGACTACGCGAAAATTTTATCATTAAAATACTCATTAGTTAAGGAGAACTATGGTTTCCTTTAAATTTTCTAAAATAGGTGGTAAATTTCTTTTGAAGATTGTTTTGGATCGGTATGTGACTTCATAGGACTGTTTTAGGGGATTGATCGATTACTTCATAGGTTTAGGAGGACTATTTGAGGTAATATTGTTTTGGATAGGTAACTTCAGAGCACTGTTCTAGGCAAGACATAGTGTCAAATCACCACGACTAGAACTATTTACTTCAATATCAAGATATTCAAATTTTCCCACCCCTTTATGGTTATAGGAATTAGATATTCAACTTGTTCAATTTTCTTCCACACAGTCTCACATGTCTTATATGAATACAACCCAAGTGAAGGAGGAATTAAACACACTAGCTACCACTTGAGCTATTGTCCTTTTACAATTTTATAAATATTTTAAATATACAAAAATACTCTTAATAATTCAAATATTAGATATTATATAGAGTTAACTTATTTTTTAAAAGGTTTTATTTATAAAGAATTTAAATATAATAAAATTTCACAATAATTCAAATATTAAATATTATGTATACTTAATTAGTTTTAAAAATGTTTTATCATATTTAAATGGATCCCAATATTTTATCAAAAATTTAAACTAATGAGACTTTTAATTTTTAGTGTCTAACTATTTTATGTTTTAGGTTTTTTAGTCCTTGCCTTGCTAGGGAATACAACATTTGCCTTGCGTCAAAGTGTGTCAACTTTCAATATTTTCTCGAGTTCTACGCAATTTTAACCAAAGTTTCCAGAAAATTCTTAATATTCCTATTCTCCCATAAATTCAAAAATAAATTTCTCATTTTCTGGTAATCTTATTTCTAATTTTCAATTGGATGAGAGAGATCTGATGATACATAATTCCCCTAGCGGAGGGCGTTTTATTTTTGGTATTTATCAGTGCCTGAGAAATAATTTTAAAATTAAAAAAAATGATACTTTTGTTATTGCTCTAACACTGACAATATTATGTTATTTCTCTATCGAATGATGCCATAAATGATACAATTGCAGGTTCTTTACATGGGCTGGGGGGGGAATGAATCTTTGAACATTCATAAATAGCCAAATAATGTGCAAGAATAGACCGAAAATGATTAACTATAATTAAACTAGATGCAATTATCCTTGTTTTTTTTTTTTTTTCAAGTATCGTGGCAACAACCATTAAACACTATATCTTTTATCGTAACAATTTCATGCTTATGTGCATTTTTTATGATCCTCCGCACGATAACTTTCCCACAACGAAAACATAAATATTATTATTAAACAAAAATGTTCACACTTCCGCACAACAAAAACACAAATATTATTATTAAACAAAAAAGTTCACATCTATGCACAACGAAAACACAAATACTATTATTAAACAAAAGTGTTCACACTTTCACACTAGGAAAAACACAAATATTATTATTAAACAAAAATGTTCACGCTTTTGCACAATGAAAACACAAATATTATTATTATACAAATTCCCATGGAAAAAGCACAAATATTATTATTAAACAAAATTGTTCACACTTACACGCAAAGAAAACACAAATATTATTATTATTAAACAAAAATGTTCAAACTTTCGCACAATGGAAACAAAAATATTATTATTAAACAAAAATGTTCACACTTCCGCACAACGAAAGCACACATATTATTGATTGGAGACTTCCACAGTTATTCATATTGTTGTGGAAGATTTCTGGAATAAAACTGTGTGGGGTTATTCATAGTATTGTTGAAAATTTATGGAATTGAACTGTGTGGTTTTTGTGATCAGTCCAACATTTCAGATGGTAACTCCATTCGATGAGTCCTTGATGATGGATGGAGTTACCATCCAAAACATTGGACTAATCACAAAAACCACACAGTTCTATTCCAAAAAACTTCAACAAGAAATATTATTATTAAACAAAAATGTTCACACTTTCGCACAATGAAAACACAAATATTTAAGTTAGATCTGTTTTGGGGAAGAACGAAGAATGGAGCAAGCACAAACATAATGAAATGATTTCAGGTGAAATTCGAGTTACTAAACAAGGTGCAGAGGAAGTTGTGCGAAGTTAGATGTGCGGAGGAAGCAATGCGAAGATGGCTGTGTGGAGGAAGCGTGTGTGGAGGAAGCATGTGGGGAGACGGAAATGCAAACACTCAGTCAATCAATTAACAATAATAGTAGAGATAGGGATTATGGTGCATTGCGGCTATTAATCTTGTTTGGTTTAAAAAAATTGTAATCTTTAATTGTTTAAAGTGTATTTTTTGACTATATAAATAAATTAGACATCTTAAAAAATATGTAAAGCATTTAAATTGTGTGCAAGCCCGAATAAACTCCATACTGAAATAAAAAAATGAAAGAGAATTGTATTAATGATAAAATCACTTATTTATACATGTGCAATCTAGGTACACGACAATTGTGTCTTGGTAACTTATTAACTATAAAAACGGAATGTGAAACTAATTACATATTGTACAATAACAATATCGAAGGATTATTTAACATTGCCCCCTTAATTCGAAATTGACATCGGACATGCTGAGTAACATTATGAACTTTTCAAAATTTCACGTCCCAGTGCCTTTGTAAATATGTCTACGATTTGCTCTGAAGTAGGACAATGTGTCAGATGAATAACTTTGGCCTCTGCATAGTGTTGAATCAAGTGATATTTGTTGTTAATATGCTTGCTTGGATCATGAAACTTGGGATTCTTGGCCAACTGAATTGTAGAAGCGTTGTCAACCAGTAGTGGAGTTGAAGCCTTTTGTTTCTCTTGCAAGTCTTCAAGTATTTTGCAAAGCCAAATGATTTCTTTTTTAGCTTGAACTGTTGCAACATATTCAGCTTTGGTGGTAGAATCAATAGGAACAGACTGTTTGCATGATCTCCAACTGATGGCTACTGATCCAAGATTCATCAAATAACCAGAAGTAGAGACTCCATTCTCCTTATCTCCATGAAAATTAGAATCTGAATAGCTGGTGAGATGGAAATCTGCAAATTTGGAATATTTGAGTCCATATGTTTGAGTGCCTTTCAAATACTTGAGCAATCACTTTGTTGCATTCCAATGACCTTCACATGGCTGATGCATGAAACTAGAAAGTATGCATACAACAAAATCTCTGCCAGGTTGAGTAATAGTTAGAAAATTCAAACTTCCAACAAGTTTCCTGTACTTTTCTGGATCATAAAATGTACTTCCTTCAGTGGAAGTAAGCTTCAAATTTTGCTCCATAGGAGTAGCAACAAGATTACAATCTTGCATCCCAAATTTGTCCATAGTTGTCCAATATGATTCTTCTGAGAAATAAAAATATATTTTGGTTTCTTGTTAACTTCAATCCCTAAATAATAATGCAATAAATTCAAATATGTCATGTCAAAAATTTTCATTAACTCTCTTTTAACGAACGCTATATAGTCATCATTATTTCCTGTAATCATCAAATCATATACATAGACAACAAAATATACAAGTGACCTTCCAACATTCTTAACAAAAAGACTTCCATCATCCAGATCAAACAACTTATAATTCAACTTGAGAAGGTGTTCAGTTAGTTTTTCATACCATGCACATGATGCTTGTTTCATTCCATACAACTCCTTTACCAACTTACATACCTTTTTCTCCTTACCTTCAATACAAAAACCTTCAAGATGAAACATATAATCATCCTCCTTTAAATTGCCATTCAAAATTTTTTTTGTAATGTGCATATGGTGTATCTTCCATTTATTATGATATGAAAGAGAAAGCACAGTTCTAATTGTGCCCCATTTTGTTGTAGGAGAAAATGTCTCTGTGTAGTCAACACCTTCCTTCTAGGCGTAACCTTTTTCTACAAGATTTGCCTTGTATTTATCAAGTGAACCATTTGCCTTATACTTGATCATATACACCCATTTACAATCAATATGTCTGACACCAGCAGGAGGATCCACTAACCTCCAAGTTCCATTCTTAATAAGTGCATCATATTCCTTTTTCATTGAATCCTTCAATTCATCACAATTAGTAGCTTCTTCAAAACAACTGGGTTCACTAATTGTAGAATGATTGAATCCAAAGTCATGAGAAATGTTACCTGAACTTGAAGTAACATCACCTTTAGAAGAACTTCCTATTTCAAAATCATCATACTTGCTTGGAAATATCCGAACACGTGGATCTTCATAATTTTTTTTGAAGTGGTTGTGATGGTTGCTCATATTGTAAAACAGGCTCAAGAATAGGCTCTTCAAGAGCAATTTCTGGTCCTGCAGAAACATTACTATCATCCAAATTTTATTTTAGAAATAACATTCTCATGAGTCAAAGATGGAACAACCACATATTGATCCAGAATGGGAACCTCCCCTTCAGTATGTGGAACATCATTATCAGATTCAAAATAGAACTTTTTAGATGCAAATTTCTCCAAATGAGTCAATTGTCTATCAACTGTGGAATTATCCTTGTCACATTCAAGAAAAATATCATCTCTGGAAAGAACAAATTTCTTGTTCCTTGTCATACAATCTGTAAGCTTTGGAAGTAGCAGAATATCCCAATAAAATACATTTGTGACTCCTAACACCCAACTTGTTGCACTGATGTTATTAATGCATAGCATAGAGAACCAAAGACTCTAAAATGTTGAACAATAGGAAGATGATTATACCACATTTCATAAAGAGATTTATTATTGATGACAGAAGAACGACAACTATTGCGAATAGAAGCTGCACAAAGCACTGCTTCTCCCCAAAACATCAAATTAACATTCTTAAATAATATAATAGATCTAACCATATTAAACAAAGTTGTATATTCATACATTCTGGAATGCCATTCTGTTGTGGATTATAAGGTATGGTAGGCTAATGTTTGATTCTATTTTCCTTTAAATACTGTTCAAAAGAATTAGAAATATATTCACCACCGTTATCAGTTCTAAGAATGCCAATGTTCAATTGAGTTTCATTTTTGACCATCAAATGAAAATTTTTAAAATTTTCAAGTACTTGTGACTTATCTTTCAACAAATACACCCAACACATTCTCGAATAATCATCAATAAATGTCAACATATATTTATTACCATTGGCAGCTGCAACAGGCATACGGCCACATAAATCTGAATGTATGAGACCTAATTTTCTTGAAGCTTTAGAAGAAGAACTATGAAAATGTTACCTAGAATGTTTTCCCAAAATACAAGCATCACACTATGTAAGATTTCTTGGAATTGCAGGCAATCCTTTTATACCTTGTTGTCCCATAATTCTGATACTGTCATAGTTAATGTGACCAAAACGAGCATGCCATAATAAACTGGAAGATATAGTATCATTTCGATGTGTTAAAAGAGCAGAACTATCATGAGAATTCATTACAGTAGATGATGTGCCATTCAATTTTAAAAGCGTACCTTCTTCAACACTGGTTATATTGAATGCATTATTGGATGCTCTATGTATCTCAATGATGCCATCAAGTATATGTATGGAATGGCCTTGTTGTTGAATATGTATAAGAGACATTAGATTTATTTGAAAATGTGGAATGTAAAGGATGTCCTGTCAAACATAAGATGCAAGATTTAGTATCTTCAAACGAATGGATCCAATTCTTGAAGGCTTAATTTGAGATTTGTTAGAAAAATATATTACTCCATCAACTTGGTCACTAAAAGTTTCAAAAAAATCTCTCCTAAAAATCATATGACATGTGGCACCTGAATCCAAAATCAAACTATCTTGCCATGAAGCAAATGCATTACTAAAAACATCATTAATATGAAAGTTGCAATGAGCAACAATATAATGTGCAGAATTTGATGATTTTCCCTTATCTGGTGGTGGTTGATATTTCTTTTCATTCAATTGTTCTCTTCTTTCACTCACCTTCTCCCAAGGAATTCTACAGTTAGTTGCAGTGTGACCAACTTTTCCACATCTAAAATGTTTGACGTTTTGTTTATCTCCTTGCTACCTATCACCTTGATTATTATGGTCCCTCTTTCCTCTAAAATTTCTTCTACAAACTATTGAAATCAATGAAGTCATGATTACTTACACCCAAACAAATCCTTTTGCAAATATGAATTATGTGCAATATTCTTTAAAAAGAAAAACATAAATCTCTTTCTCCTTTTAATTTAAACAAAGATTTGGCTTAATGGTTTGTTGGTGAGCTCCAAAAATAACCTAGTAGAGAGTTAGGTTCAATCCTCATTGTTTCTCTTTCTCTTTTTCTCTTCAACTTTTAAAACTTATTTCAAATCAAAATAAAAACAAACTTGTCCTGGAATATTTCCACCACTTTTAACTCAAGTTAATTAATTTCAGACTTAGCCACTTTTACTTTTACTTTCTCATTTCACTTTTCTTTAACCATTTTCTTTCTCTTAAATATATTTGATAAAAGAAATGAGAAATATTTTCTTTAATCACAATTTGATACAATTTCCATTCACTTCATACTCACCAACTTTTTCTCCTATTATCTTTCACGTTTCTCTATTTCTTTCTCTGTTCACTTTCACCTTTTTGGCTCTACCTCTTTCTCTGTTCACTTTCACCTTTCTGTCTCTGCCTCTTTCTTTGTTCACTTTCACCTTTCTGGCTCTATCTACTTACACACAAATATGTTGTTTCTGGAAGTAATATAAAATATATAGGAAATGTATTCACCTTACTTGTGGTCTCATATTCTAGAAAATGTCTCCATATTCATTTATTTTTTACAAATCCTTGTCAAAAAATTCTATAAATCTTTTTTTACTTTCACTTTCATGAACCTTGAAGCATTCTCTACTTTCTAGTAATATGTGGATTAAATTCAAACACCAAATATGAAAAAAATATTCCACTAAAAATAATTAATAATTCACTTCCAAAAAAAATGCTTCAAAGCTTCCCTAATATTCAATGTTATTTATTCATTGTCGATTGTGCCAACAATAAGAGTTACTGGTGGGTAATCACTTTTACCTTCGTTGATTTCAACTCGGTTTCCAGCACTCCAATAGTCTTTATTTCATGCCTTTGCAAGCAATGCGCTCCTCAAAATGCATTTTATGAAACTTGTACATTCTTCTCTCCATAAACTTCAAACCAATGCCTCCTTAAAAACAAACTTAGTAGACATGGAGTTTATAAACAACTTAACCGGGGCTCTAATACCACTGTACAAGCTTGAATAAACTCCATAATGAAATAACACAATGAAAGAGCATCATATTAATGATAAAATCACTTATTTATACATGTGCAATCTAAGTACGAGATAGTTGTGCCTTGGTAATTTATTAACTATAAAAACGAAATATGAAACTAATTACATATTGTACAATAAAAATATTGAAGGATTAGTTAACAAATTGTAAAAATTATATTGGTTAAAATTTGCAATTTTAACCAATATATTTCAAATTTCTTAAAAAAATTGGAAAATATAACAAAAACTCCTAAACATAAAATAATTAAATCACATGAAAAAAATCATAAGTAAAACTCCAAAACATAAAAAGAATTAAATCACATAAAAAATAATAATAAAAAGTAAAACTCCAAAACATAAAAGAATTAAATCACATAAAATAATAATAATAATAATAATAATAATAATAATAATAACTTTAATTGTGCATACTTCGATGGAGAATGGCTTTTGGATCTCACAAGGGAATTCACTTTTGCATTTACCTGTTTGGGAAATGGAAACTGGTGGATTATTAGTTTGATATGAGATTTAGAGTTCGGGCTACTGGGTGAAGATTCTTTTGTTTTTAATGGCCAACATGGTATGTAAGGATTTAATTTAAGAGAATTAATGCTTGGGGATTTAATTTTAGAAGACGAGTAATTATTACTGAAACAACGCCAAAGTATCGAGGTTGTTCCTCTTAAATTAGCTATGTTTTTCCTCCAATTCTATTCCAAATTTGAGAGAGTGATCACAAGCTTTCTATTATCACATCATTGAAGCTTTGTACATCCAGTGTTTTTTGGAGACGTAAATTTAGCTGCACTTTGGTACAAGTAAAATATGAAGGAGTGGGCTAATAGTTCGACGAAACAACCTTTGTTTTTCACGCCCCCTTGTTGTCAACGAGGCTCTTTCGACCTTAATGGTTTGTTGGTGAGCTCCAAAAATAACCCAGTAGAGAGTTAGGTTCAATCATTATTGTTTCTCTTTCTCTTTTTCACTTTTAAAACTTATTTCAAATCAAAATAAAATAAATAAATAAAAAAACTTGTCCTAGAATAATTGCACCACTTTTAACTCAAGTTAACTAATTTCTGACTTAACCACTTTTAATTTTACTTTCTCATTGCACTTTTCTTTAACCATTTTCTTTCTCTTTTTATATATTTGATAAAACAAATGAGAAAAATTTTCTTTAATCAAAATTTGATACAATTTCTATTCGCTTCATACTCACTAACTTTTTCTCTTATTAGCTTACACGTTTCTCTGTTTCTTTCTCTATTCACTTTCACCTTTTTGCCTCTGCTTCTTTATCTGTTCACTTTCACCTTTTTGGCTCTTCCTACTTCCACACAAAGATGTTGTTTATGGAAGTAATATAAAATATATACACAAAGATGTTGTTTCCGGAAGTAATATAAAACATATAGGAAATATATTCACCTTACTTGTGGTCTCATATTCCGGAAAATGTCTTGATATTCATTTTTTTTTTACAAATCCTTGTCAAAAGCTTCTATAAATCTTTTTTTACTCTCACTTTCATGAAACTTGAAGCATTCTCTACTTTCCAGTAATATATGGATTAAATTCAAACACCAGATATGAAAAAAATAATCCACTAAAAATAATTAATAATTCACTTCCAAAAAACATGCTTCAAAGCTTCGCTAATATTCAATGTTATTTATTCATTGTCGATTGTGCCAACAATAAGATTTACTAGTGAGTAATCACTTTTACCTTCATTGCTTTCAAATTGTTTTCTAGCACTCCAACAATCTTTATTTCATGCCTTTGCAAGCAATGCACTCCTTAGAATGCATTTTATGAAGCTTGTACATTCTTCTCTCTTATGCCTCCTTAAAAACAAACTGAGTAGACATGGAGTTTATAAACAACTTAACTGGGGCTTTAATACCACTATACAAGTCCCAATAAAGTCCATAATGAAATAACACAATGAAAGAGCATTGTATTAATGATAAAATCACTTGTTTATACATGTGCAATCTAGGTACGAGACAATTGTGCCTCGGTAACTTATTAACTATAAAAATGGAATATGAAACTAATTACATATTGTACAATAATAATCCTGAAGGATTAGTTAACAAATTGTAAAAATTATATTGGTTAAAATTTGCAATTTTAACCAATATATTTCACATTTCTTAATTTTTTTTTTTTGGAAAATATAACAAAAACTCGAATAACATAAAATAATTAAATCACATGAAAAAAATCATAAGTAAAAATCCAAAACATAAAAGAATTAAATCGGATAAAAAAATAATAATAAAAAGTAAAACTCCAAAACATAAAAGAATTAAATCACATGAAAACATAATAATAAGAATTAAACTTTAATTGTGCACACTCTAATAGAGAATGGCTTTTGGATCTCACAAGGGAATTCAATTTTGCATTTACTTGTTTGGGAAATGGAAACTAGAGGATTATTAATGTGGTATGAGATTCATAGTTCGGGCTACTGGGTGCAAATTTTTTTGTTTTTAATGGCCAAAACAATATTAAGGATTCAACTTAAGAGAATCAATGCCTGGAGATTTAATTTTACAAGACGAGTAATTATTATTGAAAAAAAGTATCTAGGTTGTTCCTCTTAAATTAGCTATATTTATCCTCCAATTTTATTCCAAATTTGAGAGAGTGATCACAAGATTTCTATTAGCACATCATTGAATCTTTGTACATCCAATGTTTTTTGTAGATGTCAATTTCACTGCACTTTGGTATGAGTAAAATATGAAGGAGTGGGCTAACGGGTTGACGAAACACCCTTTGTGTTTTGTGCCCCCTTACCGTCGGTGAGGCTCTTCTGACCACCTGGTCCCAATGTCAACAACGAGAAGATAACATCCGAAACATTAACGTTAATGTCCGTGTCCAGCTCCCGTTGGTAGTTAATGTCTGTTTCAGGGTTCACTGTCCAACACCTGTATGTAGGTCAACTATGACACGACAGCTCACCGAAGGTACGCAACCACACACTCGCCGAAGTCACAAGTAGCTTATCTGCACCAATGGTGAAGTACAATATGTATACAGAGGGATAGGAGTGACGACTTCAATTTCGAATGGATTTCAAATTTGAATAAGAAAATCCACCAATATCCATCAACAATTAACCCCATTAACCAGAGGAGGGTGGGGATTAAATGACGTAAATGTTTGTAAATCCTCAAATCCAATCGCATGTGGCAGGTCAGATAATGCCACGTACAGTCAAATTTTTTTGCATTCATTTCATTTCAAAACAGGGGAGAGGGAGACAACCTTTCATTATGTCGAGTGAGGAGAGAAAACAGGGGAGTATGCTACAATTTTGTCAAGAGGAAATAGGGGAGAGTGCAACCATTTCATCAAGAGGAAGAAGGGGACAGTGAAACAGTTTTGCCAATAGGAAACCTACGAGTGAAACCATTCCATTGAGCTCCCGATAAAATATGGGAGAGTTCCATCGAGCGAGAGAAAAACATGGGAGAGTTGCAGGCGATTTTCAGAAATTTTCCCAAAGGCCTATTGTTGCCTACTATTTTCAGAGGGAGAGTTTCCTACTGTTTTCAGTAATCCTACCGAGTGCATTTCTCTTCTGCCAAGTGAGACAGGGTGACCATTTGCAGAGGTAAATTTACTATTTTTTTAGCTCTAGAATTTACAAATTAGCTCTAGAGCTATAAATTACAAATTATATGCATTTTTCCTAAGAATATTTTCTCCAGGATGTTGTTCCAGGAGTTTACGCAATGACGACAAGTGAGTTGTTGCAATGGTGACCAGTGAGTTGCCGCTACGACACTTATCTAGGTCACCTACTATTTTCAGAGGGCGAGTTTCCTATTGTTTTCAACAATCCTACCAAGCACATTTCTCTTCTACTAAGCGAGACACGATGACCATTTTCAGAGGTAAATTTACTGTTTTTTTAGATCTAGAATTTACAAATTAGCTCTAAAGCTGTAAATTACAAGTTATATGCATTTTTTTTTAGAATTTTTTCTTCAGGATGTTGTTCTGAGACTCACCATAATGGTGACAAGTGAGTCACCACAACGGTGACTAATGAGTTGCTGCTACGACACTTATCTGGGTTGCCTACTATTTTTAGAGGGAGAGTTCCCTACTGTTTTCAGCTATCCTGTCAATATTTCTCTTCTACCAAGTGAGACAGGGTGACCATTTGGAGAGGTAATTTTACTGTTTCTTTGGTATCGAATTTTCAAATTATCTTTAGAGTTGTAAATCACAAGTTATATGCATTTTACCCCAGAAATGTTGCTCTAGGATGTTGTTCCAGAGAGTTTCCACAACGTTGACAAGTGAGCTTTCGCAACGGTGACCAGTTAGTTGCCACTACGACATTTATTTGGGTCCGTAAATTCATTGGTCACTGTTGTGGAGCAGCAGCATTAGTAGTGGTTGTTAGAGGTCAAGGCTGATTGTGGAAACTCTCTTGTCACTTTTCATTGTTTTTCTTTTCTTTTCTGAGTGAACTCAACTAGATAGATGGCAGTGAATGGTATGCAACTTATTTTAAATACATGAAATAATATATATATATATATATATATATATATATATATATATATATATATATATCTATATATATGACAATGAATGGTTTGCAGCTTATTTCAAAGGAATGCAATAAAATAATAGTGACCTTAGGTTGGTACTCATGTTGCAGCAAACCAAATCCAGGAAGCTCTTTTGATACACAACGACAAAGTAAAAGATAAGTAAATTTAGATATGAAAAAAAATGTCTCTACAACTTATTTTAAAAGAATGAAATAAAACAATATGGTGTGATATAAGTTGGTACTCATGTTGTAGAAACCAAATCCAAGAAGCTCTTTTAATTCACAACTACAAAGTAAAGGATAAAAGTAAATTAACATATGAGAATAAATGATTTGAAACATGGTTTAAAAGAGTAAAATGATATTAATAGTGTGTGATCCTAGTTTGGTATTATTGTTGGCACCAAACCAAGTCCAAAAATATTTTTTGATGTAAAATTATAAAGTAAAATATAAAGTAAATTAACCTATCATGAAATCATTTTTTAAGATGTTTTGTAATAAATAAAGTAAATTAAATTATCAAATCATTTTAAGGTTCTTTTTAATATTTTCATGGTTGAGTAACAGTGAGTTGTTTCCACTGTAATATGGAGTTGCCGCCACTGTAACAATGAGTTTCTGCCACTGCAACAATGAGTTGCAACAACATCATTTTAACAATTTAACAATATTTCATTAAATTGGTTTTTTCATTTAATTATTTTGTTCTTTTGTAGATGGTGCAAAAGTGGATACTAATCATCTAGGTTTGGTGCCATCCAAATCCAGGCCAAGTACATAATAGATTTGTACTTCATAATGAAGTACTAAGAAAGTGTATCAAAATAGTACAGAAATACCTGGCACAACCACAAAAAATGAAGCCTATTATCTTGCAGTAGTTGATGGGCTGAGAGTAGCAAGGAGTTATGGTGCAAGTGACATTGTCACTTACACCAGTTCAAAGTTGACAGCTAATCAAATGATTAGAATTTACCAAGCCAGAAAACCAAATTTGAAACCCCTCCACAAACAAGCCAAAAACATTGCTACACAATTTTAGAGCTTTAACATAACTTACCGATAAGATGTCCAGAGGGTTGTTGATGATATACTCATTGAAGCATCATCCAATGGACGCAGATGTGCAAGATATGTGGAGGAGGCAGCATGTCCTCCAACAATTTTCATTGACATGCATTGATATACGTGGCATGTCAATGAATGGATTGTTCTTGTGATTGCTATTATGGTGGGAGTCCTATTATGGTTTTCTTATTTCTTACGATAGCTTGTAGTAAGATAAACATCCACTATGTTTATCATTTTTGATGTATATATATGAGCTCTTTATTTTATATATGGTCTCACTTTATTTTTTGGTACTTTTTTTATATCTCATTATGTGTGTGTAAAAATTGTATTTTTTAGTCATGCTATTAATGGAACTACATTTTCATTGCATTTCAGATGTCTCATTTTGATTATAGTTCAATTGTGTCTAACATTTCATTACAATTCAGTTTTGTCTATCACTATTTCCTTTTACAAATGTTATTTTATCACTTAAGAACACTTTGAACAGAACCAAAAAATGAATAGCAAAATAAATATTTTTATTATCAAATAGAGGACTTCAAAATATGTTCGAAAATGAGACCTTAGAATGCCTTCAATGCCTCTTCACATTTCCAACTTCTAGTAACATTCATTCATTCATTATCTATTAAAAGTCTCTAATAAAAGTCTAATGAGATCGAATTCTTAAAGAAGTCCCTTCAATAACAAATTATGTCAGATACCCTTGGTTACAAGCCAACCAAGATAGCTTATAGATAAATCATGATTTTCCCTTTATACATGGTTAAATGCAAAATGCAATTGTGATATCTTGCATTTTTCCAATCCATAGATCCAACCTCCAGGGACATAATTATATAAATATCCAAACAAACAATTCAATCGTTGTGAATTTCTCCATTATCAACAACTACAACCACAAGATTTGGTGATTTCAATTGAAGCATATTCTACAATACATGACAACAACAACAACTAAGCACACAAACAGTGAAAATAATATGAACAACCTGCAAATCAATGAAGTTAACTTGATAAGCATGCAAAATTATAATATGCATTCAAGGATAACTAATAAATTGTAACCAATACTTTTTAAGGCAAGTAATTTGAGTGAGTGTAATGCTACATGTGCCACGTAATCAAACTTTAAACTATTATGATGGAAAATCTCCCCTGACCACATCAACAATGAAAGGTTGGTGCCAAATGGAAGGCAACCATTGCGAAAACACCTGACTGCATACAATGGTAACAGATCACATTACAATGACAACTAAGAACAGTCGGTGGAAAATGGGGATGTAACCATTGCGGTAACACCTAAATGGGTACTACCACCACAATAGACGATGCCTACTGGACTCATTACCTCAACTCTTCCATGCGTTGTTTTACCACATTCAAACTATTGCAGACAATAAACACAACCATAGCCACTCCAAACTATGAATCAATATGGGAGGTGCAAGAGTTCATAGAGAAGGTAGTGAAGAATTGCTAGGTAAAGTCGGCCTCGTCGGCCTCGTCATGACGGACCGGTCTTGTGTTCGATCCCGAGCAAGGTCGTTGCTCGTCGTGCGAGTAGTTAGTCTAAACCGGGCCAAGCCCACTACCTTTCAAAGGTCGTGGAGGCGGCGTAGTGGTAAAGTCGGCCTCGTCATGACGGACCGGTCTTGTGTTCGATCCCGAGCAAGGTCGTTGCTCGTCGTGCGAGTAGTTAGTCTAAACCGGGCCAAGCCCACTACCTTTTGAAGGTCGTGGAGGCGGCGTAGTGGTAAAGTCGGCCTCGTCATGACGGACCGGTCTTGTGTTCGATCCCGAGCAAGGTCGTAGCTCGTCGTGCGAGTAGTTAGTCTAAACCGGGCCAAGCCCACTACCTTTTAAGGTCGTGGAGGCGGCGTAGTGGTAAAGTCGGCCTCGTCATGACGGACCGGTCTTGTGTTCGATCCCGAGCAAGGTCGTAGCTCGTCGTGCGAGTAGTTAGTCTAAACCGGGCCAAGCCCACTACCTTTTAAGGTCGTGGAGGCGGCGTAGTGGTAAAGTCGGCCTCGTCATGACCGACCGGTCTTGTGTTCAATCCCGAGCAAGGTCGTAGCTCGTCGTACGAGTAGTTAGTCTAAACCGGGCCAAGCCCACTACCTTCAGGAATTTGACGGAAGAGCTCTGCAAACGATTAGGGTTCCTCTGAAACCCGTGACGGCGCCTCAGACTGAACCGCTTACAGCACACCCTGACCCATTCCAGGCACGGTAACGGCATAGCCTCTGCACTGCGCAGGCCAGGCGCTATGGAAACACCACAGGGGGGGGCGCCAGGGCCCTCCCCAATGCAGACGGAGAAGGATTCGTATCTCCTGTTCGGTTCGATTAGCAAAGACGTAATAAACAATGAACACGCCACAGAGCAAGGGAATAGCAATACAGAAGATCAGCCAGGTCAGGAAAAAGGACCACAGGACAAAAGGAAAAATGACAAAGAAGAAATGCCAAAGGCCACCTCAGCCACCTGCAAACCTGTTGCTGCAGAGAAGCCCAGAATCGAACTACAAGGGCACGTGGTAAATGCTAGGATAGAATTTATGAAAGAGCATGCAATCATAGGAAAATTTATAGGCTTATGGCCAACAGAAAAAGCCCTCAACGGTTGGATAGCAGCCAAATGGAAACCAAAGGGAGATGTGCTGCTACAACTAGGACCAAAGGGCTTCTTCACAGTCATCTTCTATTGTGTGGAAGACAAACTCAGGGTGCTAGGTACAGGCCCACACTTCTTCAATGCTGCAGGGCTGTACATGCGAGACTGGAAACCCAGATTCAACCCGGATAAAGAAGACCTAACCTGGGCACCAGTTTGGATCCGGCTATATGGACTTCCTGATGAATATTGGGACGAAGATTCACTCAGAAGAATTGGAAATGGTGTGGGAGAATACATCAGGACAGCTGAAGAAACCAAATCCCGCAAATTCATATCATATGCTCGCATATGTGTCTTTATAAGGTTGAATGAAGCGCTGCCAGAGTCGATAATACTCTCCCACTGGGATGAGGAATGGATCCAACCGCTGGACTACGAACAGGTGCCCTTCCGATGTAGAAGATGCCACTCTCTAGGGCACTTATTCAGGGATTGTCCGCTAAATGCCCCAGATCTGTCTCAGAATCCCAATACCAAGTCAAATCATGATGGGTTCACCAAAGTAACCAGCAGAAGGCGATCGCACCGGAAAAATGCCAGTGGGCAAAAGTCTCAACCGAACATCCACAAAGACCAAGCATCCAAGAATAGTTTTGAAATCCTCAACAACATTCCGGAAGATAGACCCATGGAAAATCCCAGCAAATCTGACCACCCATCCTCCTCAAGCCGGCCCCCTCCCTCCTCCCCCCCCCCCATCTTGAAAACCCCTATCATTATTCCCACCATTTTATCTAGAAATCAGGAGGATCTGGTGACTACACCCAAGAATATGGAGATAGACGGAAAACAAAAACCTACCCAGACTTCAGAGCCTGCACATGAAGACAACAATGTCATAGAAATAATGGAGGAAGAAGCTGAAAACGTGGATCTTCATGGACTGGACATTAATGAACTAGAGTTAGCATGCAGGAAAAGGGCCTTTGAATCCATCGCTGAAACTGACCTAGAAAAGTTGGAGATGGTCATCTCCAAAGTCTACCAACAACAGCAGTTAGGGATTCAAGCAGGCAGCACCTGGGATGGCAGACTGCGTCCAAAGGATTTTAAAAAAAGAGGAAGGAAAACAGTTCTGCAAAGAACAATAGAGCTTGGAGAAGTCCTAGTGGATTCAGGACATTATGCGAAGCTTACGAAATACTTCAGTCCCTCTCAACCTAGTTATCAATGAAGCTCATCTCCTGGAATCTTAGAGGCCTTAACGGCCCTGCAAAATACAGAATGCTCAAAAACATGATAAAAATGGAGAAGCCGCACATATGCTTTTTTCAAGAAACCAAATGTAATAGCGATACTCTGGGACGAATACTCTCCAAAGCCTGGCCGGGCTGCCATTCGGTGGCGGTGGACGCGACTGGTGCCTCGGGAGGGCTTGCCATAGCTTGGAATACTCAAGCTATCACTATAACGGACTTCCATGCAAGCCACCATCTCATTCAGGCAGCCTTTCACATTATAGGCACTCAGGTACATGGGAACTTATCCAATGTTTACTTCCCACAGGATGGAGGCAGTAAAAAAATACTCCTCGACACCATCGAGGCACTCAGTAACAGCAGACAACATCCTCTCTGGATTGTGGCGGGAGATTTTAACATGATCACCCGACTAGAGGACAAAATTGGGGGAAGAACCAGATTGGAACCTGAAGTGGAACACTTCAAAGATTTCATCCTAAATGCCTCCCTTATTGATCTGCCCTTTTGTAATGGTATCTACACTTGGAGCAATCACAGGAAAGGGAGGCATCAGATTGCCTCCAAGTTGGACCGATTCCTGATATCGGACAACGCAGTGCGCATCGGGGGAGATTTCAATGCGGAGATTCTGGCTCACTCTGGGTCGGATCACTGGCCAATTGCCCTTCAATGGCAAAGACCAGGGAGTAGCACCAGGAAGCCATTTCGATTTGAAAAATTCTGGCTTACCCACCCAGCATTCAAGGACTTCGTCAAAACTACTTGGGCCTCCTTTGTTCCTCCAGAAGGCACCAAAATGTTCATTCTCCAGCAGAAGCTAAGGTACCTAAAAAGTCACCTCAAACAATGGAATAAGGAGACCTTTGGGAACATCTTCGAAGCCCAACAACATCTCAATCAGGAGCTCAAGCTTCTCCACCAAGAGGTCATCAATTCAGGGCATACAGAGGCTACACTTGAGAAAGAAAAGCACATCTACAATCAACTTGAGGAAAGAAGAAAACAAGAAGAAATTTATTGGAAACAGAAATCAAGGGTGAGATGGCTCAAAGAAGGAGAGCGTAATACCAAATTCTTCCACAACACTACAGTGCAACGAAGAATGCACAACAAGATCTCATTCATCCAGAACCAGGCAGGAGGTAAAGAGGAGGAGCATGAGAAAATTGAGGAAACCCTCCTCAATCATTTCAAACAAGTCCACCAAGAACAAATAGAGGATCGGACAGCAGCGATAGAGAAAATCACAAGCAATATTCCCAGGTTAATAACGGAGGAGCAAAACGATCTGCTCATGAGCCCGATTCTCAGCCACGAGGTGGACGAAGCAATGGCGCAACTTAAAGAAGGTAAGGCTCCTGGTCCTGATGGCTTTACCACTGATTTTTTTCATGCTTTCTGGGACATGATTAAGGTAGAGGTCTGGCAAATTGTGGAAGAATCTCGAGCCCTTCGATGGATGCTGCCCTCCCTAAACTCTACCTTCATCACTCTTATTCCCAAAGAAGAGAACTCCATCACACCCGACAAATTCAGGCCGATAGCCCTATGCAATGTTCTCTATAAAGTCATTACCAAAGTCATAGCCAACAGGCTCAAGCCCCTTCTCCCTCAAATCATCTCACCTGAGCAATCAGGCTATGTGGAAGGTCGTCAAATAATGGATGGTATAATGCTCTCCCATGAGATCCTTCACTCTCTCAAGCTCTCCAAAAAAGCGGGCATGTTACTCAAGCTTGACCTATCCAAAGCATTTGACAAACTCAGCTGGGCCTATATTCAGAACATGCTGAGAGCCTTCGGCTTCTGTGCCACTTGGGTAAGATGGATAATGAGCCTCATCTCCTCCTCTCACTTTTCCATTCTTGTCAATGGTCTGCCTTCCCACCCCTTCAAGCCCTCCAGAGGCATCAGGCAAGGGGATCCTTTATCCCCCTTCTTATTTGTAATAATGGCGGAGGGCCTAGGTCGGCACATCAAGCAAGCTAAGCAAGATAATCATATTCGGGGTATCTCAATCCACAACTCCCCTGCTTCCACCCACCAGCAATTTGTGGATGATACCATGCTGTATGGCCATCCCTCTGCTCAGGAAGCCTCTTGTCTGAAATCTTTGCTTAATGATTTCTCCAATGCTTCAGGCACCCAAATCAACAGCACGAAATCCGAAATTTTCTTCTTCCATACCCCTCCCTCGGTCAAGCGGGCTGTCTCTCGCATTCTGGGTTTTCAATCGGCCTCTCTCCCTTCCACCTACCTAGGAGCGCCTCTCACTGCCTCTGCCATAAAGCAACCAGCTTGGAGACGTCTTATTGAGAAAATGGAAGGCAAACTGAATCAATGGACTCACCGCTCCCTCAACTTAGCAAGTAGAGCTGTGCTCCTCAAAGCCATCCTTCAAGCCATGCCCCTATACTTGTTCTCCATCCTAGCTGCTCCAAAATGGGTCCTGAAAAGGCTGAGAAACTTACAGCGTAATTTTCTTTGGGGAAGTTCAGCTACCAATCATAAATGGGCGCTTGTCAAATGGGATACCACCAGCAAGCCCAAGCACAAAGGTGGAATTGGACTCCGAGACCCTGAACACAGTAATATCATCATGACCGCCAAAATCTGGTGGCAATGGTTAACAAATCCGGACAAACCATGGGCCAGAATTTGGAATGCCAAGTACACCAACAATATGCCGCATACAGAGCTTATACGATTCACCCCCACAAGTACAGGTTCACTCATTTGGAATTCAGCAAAGCAGCACCACCAATTGATTCAGAAACATAGTTTCTGGGAAATAAGGAATGGTCATCATGCCAGATTCTGGCAAGATGCATGGAACCAACTTCCCAAACTATCCAATGTACTACCAGCAGCTATTATTCCAGAAGGGCAAGAGCAACAGCACGCCAAAGTCCACCAATTCTGGAATTCGGACACGGGAAGCGGCTTCAGGAAATGGCTTGCTAGCAACCAAATAATAACCACCAACAGTCCGCAGGAAGCAGAAGCCCTTAGCACTGAATTGGCAAAAAGAAGAATTAAGCACAACATCAGTGACGACATCCTCAGATGGGGCTACCTCCCCAAGGGCGCTTACTCCACCTCTGAAGCCTACAATCTTTTGGAAGACCCTCCCATCAAACCTGATCCTTTATGGTCCAGGATATGGAGTTTCAAAACTTGGCCCAAAATTAATCACTTTTTATGGCTAGTGGGACACAAAAAAATTCTCACATGGGATAAATTGCAAAAACGCAACTTCCATGGGCCCTCAGTCTGCTACAATTGCTTTCAGAATGAGGAAACATTACAGCATCTTCTAGACTCATGTCCGTTGGCTACTCAACTATGGGAGAAGATAGAATTTAGGAGTCAAAGACGTTGCAGAGAAATGGGAAACATAATAAACACCATAAGGCAATGGTCTAAAAGCCCTTACAAAAGTGGCTTGCTTAATCATCTGTGGAATCTAATTCCAGGTTTTCTCCTATGGAATATTTGGAAGGAACGGAATAGGCGCATCTTCAAAAACAACAGCTTGAATAGGGAAGACATATGGAACAGCATGCACGCCAACATCCAAGAGACCATGTTACTGAAATCCTGGACCCAACAAGATCTCCCAACGGATGATAATGAGAAAAACATATTATCTAATTGGGGACTGCAACTGACTCAAGAACCAATCTCTCAGAGGGCAGCAAATAACAATGATAAGGGAAAGGTAAATTGGGAAGCCCCGCCTATCCATTCATCAAAACAAATTAATAATTCAAATATTAGATATTATATAGAGTTAACTTATTTTTTAAAAGGTTTTATTTATAAAGAATTTAAATATAATAAAATTTCACAATAATTCAAATATTAAATATTATGTATACTTAATTAGTTTTAAAAATGTTTTATCATATTTAAATGGATCCCAATATTTTATCAAAAATTTAAACTAATGAGACTTTTAATTTTTAGTGTCTAACTATTTTATGTTGTAGGTTTTTTAGTCCTTGCCTTGCTAGGGAATACAACATTTTCCTTGCGTCAAAGTGTGTCAACTTTCAATATTTTCTCGAGTTCTACGCAATTTTAACCAAAGTTTCCAGAAAATTCTTAATATTCCTATTCTCCCATAAATTCAAAAATAAATTTCTCATTTTCTGGTAATCTTATTTCTAATTTTCAATTGGATGAGAGAGATCTGATGATACATAATTCCCCTAGCGGAGGGCGTTTTATTTTTGGTATTTATCAGTGCCTGAGAAATAATTTTAAAATTAAAAAAAATGATACTTTTGTTATTGCTCTAACACTGACAATATTATGTTATTTCTCTATCGAATGATGCCATAAATGATACAATTGCAGGTTCTTTACATGGGCTGGGGGGGGAATGAATCTTTGAACATTCATAAATAGCCAAATAATGTGCAAGAATAGACCGAAAATGATTAACTATAATTAAACTAGATGCAATTATCCTTGTTTTTTTTTTTTTCAAGTATCGTGGCAACAACCATTAAACACTATATCTTTTATCGTAACAATTTCATGCTTATGTGCATTTTTTATGATCCTCCGCACGATAACTTTCCCACAACGAAAACATAAATATTATTATTAAACAAAAATGTTCACACTTCCGCACAACAAAAACACAAATATTATTATTAAACAAAAAAGTTCACATCTATGCACAACGAAAACACAAATACTATTATTAAACAAAAACACAAATATTATTATTAAACAAAAATGTTCACGCTTTTGCACAATGAAAACACAAATATTATTATTATACAAATTCCCATGGAAAAAGCACAAATATTATTATTAAACAAAATTGTTCACACTTACACACAAAGAAAACACAAATATTATTATTATTAAACAAAAATGTTCAAAATTTCGCACAATGGAAACAAAAATATTATTATTAAACAAAAATGTTCACACTTCCACACAACAAAAGCACACATATTATTGATTGGAGACTTCCACAGTTATTCATATTGTTGTGGAAGATTTCTGGAATAAAACTGTGTGGGGTTATTCATAGTATCGTTGAAAATTTATGGAATTGAACTGTGTGGTTTTTGTGATCAGTCCAACATTTCAGATGGTAACTCCATTCGATGAGTCCTTGATGATGGATGGAGTTACCATCCAAAACATTGGACTGATCACAAAAACCACACAGTTCTATTCCAAAAAACTTCAACAAGAAATATTATTATTAAACAAAAATGTTCACACTTTCGCACAATGAAAACACAAATATTTAAGTTAGATCTGTTGTGGGGAAGAACGAAGAATGGAGCAAGCACAAACATAATGAAATGATTTCAGGTGAAATTCGAGTTACTAAACAAGGTGCAGAGGAAGTTGTGCGAAGTTAGATGTGCGGAGGAAGCAATGCAAAGATGGCTGTGTGGAGGAAGCATGTGGGGAGACGAAAATGCAAACACTCAATCAATCAATTAACAATAACAGTAGAGATAGGGATTATGGTGCATTGCGGCTATTAATCTTGTTTGGTTAAAAAAAATTGTAATCTTTAATTGTTTAAAGTGTATTTTTTGACTATATAAATAAATTAGACATCTTAAAAAATATGTAAAGCATTTAAATTGTGTACAAGCCGGAATAAACTCCATACTGAAATAAAAAAATGAAAGAGAATTGTATTAATGATAAAATCACTTATTTATACATGTGCAATCTAGGTACACGACAATTGTGTCTTGGTGGGAATTCGAAGGGACATATGACATGCTGAGTAACATTATGTACTTTTCAAAATTTCACGTCCCAGTGCCTTTGTAAATATGTCTATGATCTGCTCTGAAGTAGGACAATGTGTCAGATGAATAACTTTGGCCTCTGCATAGTGTTGAATCAAGTGATATTTGTTTTTAATATGCTTGCTTCGATCATGAAACTTGAGATTCTTGGCCAACTGAATTGTAGAAGAGTTGTCAACCAGTAGTGGAGTTGAAGCCTTTTGTTTCTCTTGCAAGTCTTCAAGTATTTTGCAAAGCCAAATGATTTCTTTTTTAGCTTGAACTGTTGCAACATATTCGGCTTTGGTGGTAGAATCAATAGGAACAGACTGCTTGCATGATCTCTAACTGATGGCTGCTGATCCAAGATTCATCAAATAACCAGAAGTAGAGACTCCATTCTCCTTATCTCCATGAAAATCAGAATCTGAATAGATGGTGAGATGGAAATCTGAAAATTTGGAATATTTGAGTCCATATGTTTGAGTGCCTTTCAAATACTTGAGCAATCACTTTGTTGCATTCCAATGACCTTCACATGGCTGATGCATGAAACTAGAAAGTATGCATACAACAAAATCTATGCCAGGTTGAGTAGTAGTTAGAAAATTGAAACTTCCAACAAGTTTCCTGTACTTTTTTGGATCATAAAATGTACTTCCTTAAGTGGAAGTAAGCTTCAAATTCTGCTCCATAGGAGTAGCAACAAGATTACAATCTTGCATCCCAAATTTGTCCATAGTTGTCCAATATGATTCTTCTTAGAAATAAAAATATATTTTGGTTTCTTGTTAACTTCAATCCCTAAATAATAATGCAATAAATCCAAATATGTCATGTCAAAAATTTTCATTAACTCTCTTTTAATGAACGCTATATAGTCATCATTATTTCCTATAATCATCTAATCATATACATAGACAACAAAATATACAAGTGATCTTCCAACATTCTTAACAAAAAGACTTGCATCATCCAGATCAAACAACTTATAATTCAACTTGAGAAGGTGTTCAGTTAGTTTTTCATACCATGCACATGATGCTTGTTTCATTCCATACAACTCCTTTACCAACTTACATACCTTTTTCTCCTTACCTTCAATAAAAAAACCTTCAAGATGAAACATATAAACATCCTCCTTTAAATTGCCATTCAAAAAATTTGTTTTAATGTCCATATGGTGTATCTTCCATTTATTCCGATATGCAAGAGAAAGCAAAGTTCTAATTGTGCCCCATTTTGTTGTAGGAGAAAATGTCTCTGTGTAGTCAACACCTTCCTTCTAGGCGTAACCTTTTTCTACAAGCCTTGCCTTGTATTTATCAAGTGAACCATTTGCCTTATACTTGATCTTATACACCCATTTACAATCAATATGTCTGACACCAGCAGGAGGATCCACTAACCTCCAAGTTCCATTCTTAATAAGTGCATCATATTCCTTTTTCATTGCATCCTTCCATTCATCACAATTAGTAGCTTCTTCAAAACAACTGGGTTCACTAATTGTAGAATGATTGAATCCACAGTCATGAGAAATGTTACCTGAACTTGAAGTAACATCACCTTTAGAAGAACTTCCTATTTCAAAATCATCATACTTGCTTGGAAATATCCGAACACGTGGATCTTCATAAATTTTTTTGAAGTGGTTGTGATGGTTGCTCATCTTGAAAAACAGGCTCAAGAATAGGCTCTTCAAGAGCAATTTCTGGTCCTGCAGAAACATTACTATCATCCAAATTTTATTTTAGAAATAACATTCTCATGAGTCAAAGATGGAACAACCACATATTGATCCAGAATTGGAACCCCCCCTTCAGTATGTGGAACATCATTATCATATTCAAAATAGAACTTTTTAGATGCAAATTTCTCCAAATGAGTCAATTGTCTATCAACTGTGGAATTATCCTTGTCACATTCAAGAAAAATATCATCTCTGGAAAGAATAAATTTCTTGTTCCTCATCATACAACCTGTAAGCTTTGGAAGTAGAAGAATATCCCATTAAAATACATTTGCGACTCCTAACACCCAACTTGTTGCACTGATGTTATTAATGCATAACATAGAGAACCAAAGACTCTAAAATGTTGAACAACAGGAAGATGATTATACCACATTTCATAAAGAGATTTATTATTGATGACAGAAGAACGACAACTATTGCGAATAGAAGCTGCACAAAGCACTGCTTCTCCCCAAAACATCAAATTAACATTCTTAAATAATATAATAGATCTAACCATATTAAACAAAGTTCTATATTCATACATTCTGCAATGCCATTCTGTTGTGGATTACAAGGTATGGTAGGCTGATGTTTGATTCTATTTTCCTTTAAATACTGTTCAAAAGAATTAGAAATATATTCACCACCGTTATCAGTTCTGAGAATGCCAATGTTCAATTGAGTTTCATTTTTGACCATCAAATGAAAATTTTTAAAATTTTCAAGTACTTTTGACTTATCTTTCAACAAATACACCCAACACATTCTCGAATAATCATCAATAAATGTCAACATATATTTATTACCATTGGCAGCTGCAACAATCATACGGCCACATAAATCTGAATGTATGAGACCTAATTTTCTTGAAGCTTTAGAAGAACTATGAAAATGTTACCTAGAATGTTTTCCCAAAATACAAGCATCACACTATGTAAGATTTCTTGGAATTGCAGGCAATCCTTTTATACCTTGTTGTCCCATAATTCTGATACTGTCATAGTTAATGTGACCAAAACGAGCATGCCATAATAAACTGGAAGATATAGTATCATTTCGATGTGAAAGAGCAGAACTATCATGAGAATTCATTACAGTAGATGATGTGCCATTCAATTTTAAAAGCGTACCTTCTTCAACACTAGTTATATTGAATGCATTATTGGATGCTCTACGTATCTCAATGATGCCATCAAGTATATGTATGGAATGGCCTTGTTGTTGAATATGTATAAGAGACATTAGATTTATTTGAAAATGTGGAATGTAAAGGATGTCCTGTCAAACATAAGATGCAAGATTTAGTATCTTCAAACGAATGGATCCAATTCCTGAAGGCTTAATTTGAGATTTGTTAGAAAAATATATTACCCCATTAACTTGGTCACTAAAAGTTTCAAAAAAGTCTCTCCTAAAAGTCATATGACATGTGGCACATGAATCCAAAATCAAACTATCTTGCCATGAAGCAAATGCATTACTAAAAACATCATTAATATGAAAGTTGCAATGAGCAACAATATAATGTGCAGAATCTGATGATTTTCCCTTATCTGGTGGTGGTTGATATTTCTTTTCATTCAATTGTTCTCTTCTTTCACTCACCTTCTCCCAAGGAATTCTACAATTAGTTGCAGTGTGACCAACTTTTCCACATATAAAATGTTTGACGTTTTGTTTATCTCCTTGCTACCTATCACCTTGATTATTATGGTCCCTCTTTCCTCTAAAATTTCTTCTACAAACTATTGAAATCAATGAAGTCATGATTACTTACACCCAAACAAATCCTTTTGCAAATATGAATTATGTGCAATATTCTTTAAAAAGAAAAACATAAATCTCTTTTTCCTTTTAATTTAAACAAAGATTTGGCTTAATGGTTTGTTGGTGAGCTCCAAAAATAACCTAGTAGAGAGTTAGGTTCAATACTTATTGTTTCTCTTTCTCTTTTTCACTTTTAAAACTTATTTCAAATCAAAATAAAAACAAACTTGTCTTGGAATATTTCCACCACTTTTAACTCAAGTTAATTAATTTCAGACTTAGCCACTTTTAATTTTACTTTCTCATTTCACTTTTCTTTAACCATTTTCTTTCTCTTAAATATATTTTATACAAGGAATGAGAAATATTTTCTTTAATCAAAATTTGATACAATTTCCATTCACTTCATACTTACCAAATTTTTCTCCCATTATCTTTCACGTTTCTCTATTTCTTTCTCTGTTCACTTTCACCTTTTTGGATCTACCTCTTTCTCTGTTCACTTTCACCTTTCTGTCTCTGCCTCTTTATTTGTTCACTTTCACCTATCTACTTACACACAAATATGTTGTTTATGGAAGTAATATAAAATATATAGGAAATGTATTCACCTTACTTGTGGTCTCATATTCTGGAAAATGTCTCCATATTCATTTATTTTTTACAAATCCTTGTCAAAAAATTCTATAAATCATTTTTTACTCTCACTTTCATGAACCTTGAAGCATTCTCTACTTTCTAGTAATATATGGATTAAATTCAAACACCAGATATGAAAAAAATATTCCACAAAAATAATTAATAATTCACCTCCAAAAAAATTCTTCAAAGCTTCGCTAATATTCAATGTTATTTATTCATTGTCGATTGTGACAACAATAAGAGTTACTGGTGTGTAATCACTTTTATCTTCGTTGATTTCAACTCGGTTTCCAGCACTCCAATAGTCCTGATTTCATGCCTTTGCAAGCAATGCACTCCTCATAATGCATTTTATGAAACTTGTACATTCTTCTCTCCATAAACTTCAAACCAGTGGCTCCTTAAAAACAAACTTAGTAGACATGGAGTTTATAAACAATTAACCGGGGCTCTGATACCACTGTACAAGCTTGAATAAACTCCATAATGAAATAACACAATGGAAGAGCATCGTATTAATGATAATCACTTATTTATACATGTGCAATCTAAGTACGAGATAGTTGTGCCTTGGTAATTTATTAACTATAAAAACGAAATATGAAACTAATTACATATTGTACAATAAAAATATTGAAGGATTAGTTAACAAATCGTAAAAATTATATTGGTTAATATTTGAAATTTTAACCAATATATTTCAAATTTCTTAAAAAAAATTGGAAAATATAACAAAAACTCCTAAACATAAAATAATTAAATCACATGAAAAAAATCATAAGTAAAACTCCAAAACATAAAAAGAATTAAATCACATAAAAAATAATAATAAAAAGTAAAACTCCAAAACATAAAAGAATTAAATCACATAAAATAATAATAATAATAATTAAAACTTTAATTGTGCATACTTCGATGGAGAATGGATTTTGGATCTCACAAGGGAATTCACTTTTGCATTTACCTGTTTGGGAAATGGAAACTGGAGGATTATTAGTTTGATATGAGATTTAGAGTTCAAGCTACTGGGTGAAGATTTTTTTGTTTTTAATGGCCAACACGGTATGTAAGCATTTAATTTAAGAGAATTAATGCTTGGGGATTTAATTTTAGAAGACGAGTAATTATTACTGAAACAACGCCAAAGTATCGAGGTTGTTCCTCTTAAATTAGTTATGTTTTTCCTCCAATTCTATTCCAAATTTGAGAGAGTGATCACAAGCTTTCTATTATCACATCATTGAAGCTTTGTATATCCAGTGTTTTTTGGAGACGTAAATTTAGCTGCACTTTGGTACAAGTAAAATATGAAGGAGTGGGCTAATAGTTTGACGAAACAACCTTCGTGTTTCACGCCCCCTTGCCGTCAACGAGGCTCTTTCGACCTTAATGGTTTGTTGGTGAGCTCCAAAAATAACCCAGTAGAGAGTTAGGTTCAATCC
The DNA here is from genome assembly GCA_031772625.1 of Pinus tabuliformis. Lineage (NCBI taxonomy): Eukaryota > Viridiplantae > Streptophyta > Pinopsida > Pinales > Pinaceae > Pinus > Pinus tabuliformis. The sequence continues at coordinate 544,206,767 of CM062812.1, read as the reverse complement.
TTATTGTTTCTCTTTGTCTTTTTCACTTTTAAAACTTATTTCAAATCAAAATAAAATAAATAAATAAAAAAACTTGTCCTATAATAATTGCACCACTTTTAACTCAAGTTAACTAATTTCCGACATAACCACTTTTAATTTTACTTTCTCATTGCACTTTTCTTTAACCATTTTCTTTCTCTTAAATATATTTGATAAAAGAAATGAGAAATATTTTCTTTAATCAAAATTTGATACAATTTCTATTTGCTTCATACTCACTAACTTTTTCTCTTATTAGCTTACATGTTTCTTTTTTTCTTTCTCTATTCACTTTCACCTTTTTGCCTCTGCTTCTTTATCTGTTCACTTTCACCTTTTTGGCTCTTCCTACTTCCACACAAAGATGTTGTTTATGGAAGTAATATAAAATATATACACAAAGATGTTGTTTCCGGAAGTAATATAAAACATATAGGAAATGTATTCACCTTACTTGTGGTCTCATATTCCGGAAAATGTCTCGATATTCATTTTTTTTTACAAATCCTTGTCAAAAGCTTCTATAAATCTTTTTTTACTCTCACTTTCATGAACCTTGAAGCATTCTCTAATTTCCAGTAATATATGGATTAAATTCAAACACCAGATACGAAAAAAATAATCCACTAAAAATAATTAATAATTCACTTCCAAAAAACATGCTTCAAAGCTTCGCTAATATTCAATGTTATTTATTCATTGTCGATTGTGCCAACAATAAGATTTACTAGTGAGTAATCACTTTTACCTTCGTTGCTTTCAAATTGGTTTCTAGCACTCCAACAATCTTTATTTCATGCCTTTGCAAGCAATGCACTCCTCAGAATGCATTTTATGAAACTTGTACATTCTTCTCTCCATAAACTTCAAACCAATGCCTCCTTAAAAACAAACTCAGTAGACATGGAGTTTATAAACAACTTAACCGGGGCTTTAATACCACTATACAAGTCCCAATAAAGTCCATAATGAAATAACACAATGAAAGAGCATTGTATTAATGATAAAATCACTTGTTTATACATGTGCAATCTAGGTACGAGACAATTGTGTCTAGGTAACTTATTAACTATAAAAATGGAATATGAAACTAATTACATATTGTACAATAATAATCCTGAAGGATTAGTTAACAAATTGTAAAAATTGTATTGGTTAAAATTGCAAATTTTAACCAATATATTTCAGATTTCTTAATTTTTTTTTTGGAAAATATAACAAAAACTCGAATAAAATAAAATAATTAAATCACATGAAAAAAATCATAAGTAAAAATCCAAAACATAAAAGAATTAAATCGGATAAAAAAATAATAATAAAAAGTAAAACTCCAAAACATAAAAGAATTAAATCACATGAAAACATAATAATAAGAATTAAACTTTAATTGTGCACACTCTAACAGAGAATGGCTTTTGGATCTCACAAGGGAATTCAATTTTGCATTTACTTGTTTGGGAAATGGAAACTAGAGGATTATTAATGTGGTATGAAATTCATAGTTCGGGCTACTGGGTGCAAATTTTTTTGTTTTTAATGGCCAACACAATATTTAAGGATTCAATTTAAGAGAATCAATGCCTGGAGATTTAATTTTACAAGACGAGTAATTATTATTGAAAAACGTATCTAGGTTGTTCCTCTTAAATTAGCTATATTTATCCTCCAATTTTATTCCAAATTTGAGAGAGTGATCGCAAGATTTCTATTAGCACATCATTGAAGCTTTGTACATCCAATGTTTTTTGTAGATGTCAATTTCACTGCACTTTGGTATGAGTAAAATATGGAGTGGGCTAACGGGTTGACCAAATACCCTTTGTGTTTTGTGCCCCCTTACCGTCGGTGAGGCTCTTCTGACCACCTGGTCCCAATGTTAACAACGAGAAACTAATGTCACAAACATTAACATTAACATCTGTGTCCAGCTCCCGCTGGTAGTTAATGTCTGTTTCAGGGTTCACTGTCCAACACCTGTATGTTGGTCAACTATGCCACGACAAATCACCGAAGGTACGCAACCACACACTCGCCGAAGTCACAAGTAGCCCGTCTCCACCAATGGCGAACTGCGATATGTATACAGAGGGATAGGAGTGACGACTCCAATTTCGAATGGATTTCGAATTTGAATAAGAAAATCCACCCAAATCACTTAGAACTTAACCCCATTAACCATTGGAGGGTGGGGAGTAAATGACAGTAAATGTTCATAAATCCTCAAATCCAATCGCATGTGGCAGGTCAGATGATGCCACGTACAATCAAATTTTTTCGTGTTCATTTCATTTCGAAACATGGGAGAGGGAGATGACTTTTCATTTCATCGAGCGAGGAGAGAAAACAATTAAATGGTTATGCACAAAACTCCTAAAACATGTTTTTAGGTTCCACCCTACATAGGGTTCAAAGTTTAGATCATATTAAAATTATAGTAAAATAATTAAAATCAATTTTGGGGAAATAAATTTTCTCGATAAAATAACGTTTCATTTATATATATACATCAATTTAATATATTTAAAATGAGATGATAATTTGTTAGGCCCCTATACTACTAGTGTAACCCCTTATTGTTATTAGTATAACCCACTTATTATATTTATGTACCCATGTAGTGCCCATATTGTTACTATTATGCCACATAGAAGCCCACCATTGTTACTGTTGTGCCCTACAATATTATTGTTATGTAGGCTTTGATTGTATTGGGACCACTTAGACTCCTATATATAGAAAGGAGGTATTTTCATTTGTATCATCCAAGAATTGTTCATTTATGTAATGTAAAGGAGGTTGCCCCCTCGAAGAGGCTGAATTCTAAGGCGTGGATCTCTCTTTTCTATCTTTTTGTGAGCTGGTTTCATAACATTTGGTATCAGAGCTTTGGATTCTAGGGTTTCGCTGCTCCAAACAGGTCATCGTGGCATTTTCGCTATAAATTTTTTTCTGTGACGTTTCAGAAGTCGCAAAAAAAAACCCATTTGAGAAGAATTGGCGCTGAACCTTGGGTCTGAATTTCAGATCGTTTCGCGCGATATTTTCGGATATATGATCTACGGAAGTTGGTCTTTTTGCAGACTCTTGAATTACACTCAAAACAGGTGACCTGGGGAAAATCGTCATAACTTTCTTTCTGAGCATCGGATTGAAATTTCGTAAGAAGGTACAGAAAGAGGACGGACTGTAGTTTCTGTTTATATATTTTTCAAAGTCAAAGGTTGAAACAGTGACACGTGGTGCTTCATACAAGTTCGCTCTACTGAACTAGTCTATAATCAGGTCACTGCGGGAGATTGTGCATAACTCTTTCTTGGAGAATCCAATTTGGATCAGACTTGTGGAATTAGAAAGAGGACAGAGGGCTACTACAGGTCACAATTTCAGAACTTAAAGATCCGAAAGTACAGAGTTACAGTCGTTTCAAGGTAGAGCTCCTAAAATCAAGAAAAAGCAAGATGAGGAAGTTTGATGGCAAGGATCCGGTAAATTGGATACTTCAGATGGAGCAATATTTTGATATACATGGTGTACAACTATTACAAAAGGTATGTATTGCATCTTCATATTTAGAACCAGATCAATTTTTATGGTACAAAGGGCTTTGTTCTCGTAAAAAACTTGTTACGTGGTCAATTTTCACGGAGGAAATGATAGCACATTATGAGGATACAAAGAGCAACACCTTCTTTAGAGCAACACCACAACAATTGGAAAGAGTAAAAGGGATTTGTGACATAATGGAAAGAAAAATTATGGAAACCATGAAGCATACCCCTCACAACTATAAAGATGGAAGTGTCGTTTCTCCCAACCTTCCACAACCTACAAGGGTTACACCACAACAATTGGAAGAAAAAAGAGAAAAAGGGGTTTGTTACAATTGTGATAGCAAATGCACTAAAGGTCATAGGTGTGCTGAGAATAAATTATTTTACATAGAATATGAAGAGGAGGAAGAAAAGGATCAAGAAACATCAAAAGAAGAGGATATACGTCAGGACACCACCCCAGAGAAAGAAGAAATGAATCAGACCATATCTTGTAAAGGATTGGCAAGAATTACCACTCCTCAAACTCTCAAGATAGAAGGACATATCAAGAAGAAAAAGGTGCAAGAAGTGAAAGGTCACATCGAGAAAGAAGAAATGAATCCAACCATATCTTGTAATTCAATGGATGAAATTACCACTCCTAAAACTATCAAGATAGAAGGACACATCAAGAAGAAAAATGTTCAAGAAGTGAAAGATCACATCGAGCATCAAGAAATGAATCCGACCATATCTTGTAAAGGACTGGAAGAAATTACTACTCCTCAAAAGATAGAAGGACATATCAAGAAGAAAAAGGTTCAAGCAGAGAAAGATCATATCGAGCATCAACAGCAAGTTCTCCAACTTTTAAAGGATAACGTCACTTCGGTGCAAAATCAAATGAAACAACAGGTAGATCAACATCGTAGTGAAAAATGTTTTGATGTAAGTGATTGGGTATTTTTACTACTACATCTCAAGCAAGCTATTTATGAGAAGGAAATGTTGGCAATATTACATGCACTTAAAAAATGGCGACCTTACCGAATGGGAAGACGCTTCAAGGATGAGGATGTGGAAGCATTGTTTTGTGCTATTTATATTATCCAACCAAATTGGATAAACGAAGCAACGGATGAATGGAAGAAGAACGAAGAAGTATGGCCACTTATTCAAAAGTTGCAAAAGATCCCAATTCAAGCAACATTGCCAGAAATTGAAGAGGAAGGAAAAATCATATTGGAACCTGGAGCAGTCACAGAAACAAGAACCCGACAGCTACGAAATCGATCAATTTCAGAGTATCTCATCAAGTGGAAGAACTTACCCGCTGAATATTCCACATGGGAGGACAAGAATTTTATATAGAAGCATCAAGAACTACTCAAGCGTTGAGGACAACGCTTTTTGAAGGAGAGGGGCATGTTAGGCCCCTATACTACTAGTGTAACCCCTTATTGTTATTAGTATAACCCACTTATTATATTTATGTACCCATGTAGTGCCCATATTGTTACTATTATGCCACATAGAAGCCCACCATTGTTACTGTTGTGCCCTACAATATTATTGTTATGTAGGCTTTGATTGTATTGGGACCACTTAGACTCCTATATATAGAAAGGAGGTATTTTCATTTGTATCATCCAAGAATTGTTCATTTATGTAATGTAAAGGAGGTTGCCCCCTCGAAGAGGCTGAATTCTAAGGCGTGGATCTCTCTTTTCTATCTTTTTGTGAGCTGGTTTCATAACATAATTTGAGATAAAAAATTTAGGAGTAGTTTTTAAGTGCGAGTTTTTGGAGTTTTCAATAGATTTCTCGTTGGAATTCCATGAAAAAAATTGTGGCCAAATCTTGATTTGTGTAGTTTAAAGCGGTTTTTCTAATTGTATATAGGGATTCAACACCATCAAAAACCCCTAGGACACTTCAATTGGAAGAGTTCATCTGTCAAACTTGTGATTTCAATGAATCCTTGCCTTATTTTAGACAAATTAAATAAGAAAATACACTGGAAAACTTTCCAAAAAATCGCACTTAAAGACTACGCGAAAATTTTATCATTAAAATACTCATTAGTTAAGGAGAACTATGGTTTCCTTTAAATTTTCTAAAATAGGTGGTAAATTTCTTTTGAAGATTGTTTTGGATCGGTATGTGACTTCATAGGACTGTTTTAGGGGATTGATCGATTACTTCATAGGTTTAGGAGGACTATTTGAGGTAATATTGTTTTGGATAGGTAACTTCAGAGCACTGTTCTAGGCAAGACATAGTGTCAAATCACCACGACTAGAACTATTTACTTCAATATCAAGATATTCAAATTTTCCCACCCCTTTATGGTTATAGGAATTAGATATTCAACTTGTTCAATTTTCTTCCACACAGTCTCACATGTCTTATATGAATACAACCCAAGTGAAGGAGGAATTAAACACACTAGCTACCACTTGAGCTATTGTCCTTTTACAATTTTATAAATATTTTAAATATACAAAAATACTCTTAATAATTCAAATATTAGATATTATATAGAGTTAACTTATTTTTTAAAAGGTTTTATTTATAAAGAATTTAAATATAATAAAATTTCACAATAATTCAAATATTAAATATTATGTATACTTAATTAGTTTTAAAAATGTTTTATCATATTTAAATGGATCCCAATATTTTATCAAAAATTTAAACTAATGAGACTTTTAATTTTTAGTGTCTAACTATTTTATGTTTTAGGTTTTTTAGTCCTTGCCTTGCTAGGGAATACAACATTTGCCTTGCGTCAAAGTGTGTCAACTTTCAATATTTTCTCGAGTTCTACGCAATTTTAACCAAAGTTTCCAGAAAATTCTTAATATTCCTATTCTCCCATAAATTCAAAAATAAATTTCTCATTTTCTGGTAATCTTATTTCTAATTTTCAATTGGATGAGAGAGATCTGATGATACATAATTCCCCTAGCGGAGGGCGTTTTATTTTTGGTATTTATCAGTGCCTGAGAAATAATTTTAAAATTAAAAAAAATGATACTTTTGTTATTGCTCTAACACTGACAATATTATGTTATTTCTCTATCGAATGATGCCATAAATGATACAATTGCAGGTTCTTTACATGGGCTGGGGGGGGAATGAATCTTTGAACATTCATAAATAGCCAAATAATGTGCAAGAATAGACCGAAAATGATTAACTATAATTAAACTAGATGCAATTATCCTTGTTTTTTTTTTTTTTTCAAGTATCGTGGCAACAACCATTAAACACTATATCTTTTATCGTAACAATTTCATGCTTATGTGCATTTTTTATGATCCTCCGCACGATAACTTTCCCACAACGAAAACATAAATATTATTATTAAACAAAAATGTTCACACTTCCGCACAACAAAAACACAAATATTATTATTAAACAAAAAAGTTCACATCTATGCACAACGAAAACACAAATACTATTATTAAACAAAAGTGTTCACACTTTCACACTAGGAAAAACACAAATATTATTATTAAACAAAAATGTTCACGCTTTTGCACAATGAAAACACAAATATTATTATTATACAAATTCCCATGGAAAAAGCACAAATATTATTATTAAACAAAATTGTTCACACTTACACGCAAAGAAAACACAAATATTATTATTATTAAACAAAAATGTTCAAACTTTCGCACAATGGAAACAAAAATATTATTATTAAACAAAAATGTTCACACTTCCGCACAACGAAAGCACACATATTATTGATTGGAGACTTCCACAGTTATTCATATTGTTGTGGAAGATTTCTGGAATAAAACTGTGTGGGGTTATTCATAGTATTGTTGAAAATTTATGGAATTGAACTGTGTGGTTTTTGTGATCAGTCCAACATTTCAGATGGTAACTCCATTCGATGAGTCCTTGATGATGGATGGAGTTACCATCCAAAACATTGGACTAATCACAAAAACCACACAGTTCTATTCCAAAAAACTTCAACAAGAAATATTATTATTAAACAAAAATGTTCACACTTTCGCACAATGAAAACACAAATATTTAAGTTAGATCTGTTTTGGGGAAGAACGAAGAATGGAGCAAGCACAAACATAATGAAATGATTTCAGGTGAAATTCGAGTTACTAAACAAGGTGCAGAGGAAGTTGTGCGAAGTTAGATGTGCGGAGGAAGCAATGCGAAGATGGCTGTGTGGAGGAAGCGTGTGTGGAGGAAGCATGTGGGGAGACGGAAATGCAAACACTCAGTCAATCAATTAACAATAATAGTAGAGATAGGGATTATGGTGCATTGCGGCTATTAATCTTGTTTGGTTTAAAAAAATTGTAATCTTTAATTGTTTAAAGTGTATTTTTTGACTATATAAATAAATTAGACATCTTAAAAAATATGTAAAGCATTTAAATTGTGTGCAAGCCCGAATAAACTCCATACTGAAATAAAAAAATGAAAGAGAATTGTATTAATGATAAAATCACTTATTTATACATGTGCAATCTAGGTACACGACAATTGTGTCTTGGTAACTTATTAACTATAAAAACGGAATGTGAAACTAATTACATATTGTACAATAACAATATCGAAGGATTATTTAACATTGCCCCCTTAATTCGAAATTGACATCGGACATGCTGAGTAACATTATGAACTTTTCAAAATTTCACGTCCCAGTGCCTTTGTAAATATGTCTACGATTTGCTCTGAAGTAGGACAATGTGTCAGATGAATAACTTTGGCCTCTGCATAGTGTTGAATCAAGTGATATTTGTTGTTAATATGCTTGCTTGGATCATGAAACTTGGGATTCTTGGCCAACTGAATTGTAGAAGCGTTGTCAACCAGTAGTGGAGTTGAAGCCTTTTGTTTCTCTTGCAAGTCTTCAAGTATTTTGCAAAGCCAAATGATTTCTTTTTTAGCTTGAACTGTTGCAACATATTCAGCTTTGGTGGTAGAATCAATAGGAACAGACTGTTTGCATGATCTCCAACTGATGGCTACTGATCCAAGATTCATCAAATAACCAGAAGTAGAGACTCCATTCTCCTTATCTCCATGAAAATTAGAATCTGAATAGCTGGTGAGATGGAAATCTGCAAATTTGGAATATTTGAGTCCATATGTTTGAGTGCCTTTCAAATACTTGAGCAATCACTTTGTTGCATTCCAATGACCTTCACATGGCTGATGCATGAAACTAGAAAGTATGCATACAACAAAATCTCTGCCAGGTTGAGTAATAGTTAGAAAATTCAAACTTCCAACAAGTTTCCTGTACTTTTCTGGATCATAAAATGTACTTCCTTCAGTGGAAGTAAGCTTCAAATTTTGCTCCATAGGAGTAGCAACAAGATTACAATCTTGCATCCCAAATTTGTCCATAGTTGTCCAATATGATTCTTCTGAGAAATAAAAATATATTTTGGTTTCTTGTTAACTTCAATCCCTAAATAATAATGCAATAAATTCAAATATGTCATGTCAAAAATTTTCATTAACTCTCTTTTAACGAACGCTATATAGTCATCATTATTTCCTGTAATCATCAAATCATATACATAGACAACAAAATATACAAGTGACCTTCCAACATTCTTAACAAAAAGACTTCCATCATCCAGATCAAACAACTTATAATTCAACTTGAGAAGGTGTTCAGTTAGTTTTTCATACCATGCACATGATGCTTGTTTCATTCCATACAACTCCTTTACCAACTTACATACCTTTTTCTCCTTACCTTCAATACAAAAACCTTCAAGATGAAACATATAATCATCCTCCTTTAAATTGCCATTCAAAAATTTTGTTGTAATGTGCATATGGTGTATCTTCCATTTATTATGATATGAAAGAGAAAGCACAGTTCTAATTGTGCCCCATTTTGTTGTAGGAGAAAATGTCTCTGTGTAGTCAACACCTTCCTTCTAGGCGTAACCTTTTTCTACAAGATTTGCCTTGTATTTATCAAGTGAACCATTTGCCTTATACTTGATCATATACACCCATTTACAATCAATATGTCTGACACCAGCAGGAGGATCCACTAACCTCCAAGTTCCATTCTTAATAAGTGCATCATATTCCTTTTTCATTGAATCCTTCAATTCATCACAATTAGTAGCTTCTTCAAAACAACTGGGTTCACTAATTGTAGAATGATTGAATCCAAAGTCATGAGAAATGTTACCTGAACTTGAAGTAACATCACCTTTAGAAGAACTTCCTATTTCAAAATCATCATACTTGCTTGGAAATATCCGAACACGTGGATCTTCATAATTTTTTTTGAAGTGGTTGTGATGGTTGCTCATATTGTAAAACAGGCTCAAGAATAGGCTCTTCAAGAGCAATTTCTGGTCCTGCAGAAACATTACTATCATCCAAATTTTATTTTAGAAATAACATTCTCATGAGTCAAAGATGGAACAACCACATATTGATCCAGAATGGGAACCTCCCCTTCAGTATGTGGAACATCATTATCAGATTCAAAATAGAACTTTTTAGATGCAAATTTCTCCAAATGAGTCAATTGTCTATCAACTGTGGAATTATCCTTGTCACATTCAAGAAAAATATCATCTCTGGAAAGAACAAATTTCTTGTTCCTTGTCATACAATCTGTAAGCTTTGGAAGTAGCAGAATATCCCAATAAAATACATTTGTGACTCCTAACACCCAACTTGTTGCACTGATGTTATTAATGCATAGCATAGAGAACCAAAGACTCTAAAATGTTGAACAATAGGAAGATGATTATACCACATTTCATAAAGAGATTTATTATTGATGACAGAAGAACGACAACTATTGCGAATAGAAGCTGCACAAAGCACTGCTTCTCCCCAAAACATCAAATTAACATTCTTAAATAATATAATAGATCTAACCATATTAAACAAAGTTGTATATTCATACATTCTGGAATGCCATTCTGTTGTGGATTATAAGGTATGGTAGGCTAATGTTTGATTCTATTTTCCTTTAAATACTGTTCAAAAGAATTAGAAATATATTCACCACCGTTATCAGTTCTAAGAATGCCAATGTTCAATTGAGTTTCATTTTTGACCATCAAATGAAAATTTTTAAAATTTTCAAGTACTTGTGACTTATCTTTCAACAAATACACCCAACACATTCTCGAATAATCATCAATAAATGTCAACATATATTTATTACCATTGGCAGCTGCAACAGGCATACGGCCACATAAATCTGAATGTATGAGACCTAATTTTCTTGAAGCTTTAGAAGAAGAACTATGAAAATGTTACCTAGAATGTTTTCCCAAAATACAAGCATCACACTATGTAAGATTTCTTGGAATTGCAGGCAATCCTTTTATACCTTGTTGTCCCATAATTCTGATACTGTCATAGTTAATGTGACCAAAACGAGCATGCCATAATAAACTGGAAGATATAGTATCATTTCGATGTGCTAAAAGAGCAGAACTATCATGAGAATTCATTACAGTAGATGATGTGCCATTCAATTTTAAAAGCGTACCTTCTTCAACACTGGTCATATTGACTGCATGTTTGGATGCTCTATGTATCTCAATGATGCCATCAAGTATATGTATGGAATGGCCTTGTTGTTGAATATGTATAAGAGACATTAGATTTATTTGAAAATGTGGAAGGTAAAGGATGTCCTGTCAAACATAAGCTGCAAGATTTGGTATCTTCAAATGAATGGATCCAATTCTTGAAGGCTTAATTTGAGATTTGTTAGAAAAATATATTACTCCATCAACTTGGTCACTAAAAGTTTCAAAAAAATCTCTCCTAAAAGTCATATGACATGTGGCACCTGAATCCAAAATCCAACTGTCTTGCCATGAAGAAAATGCAGTACTAAAAACATCATTAATATGAAAGTTACAATGAGCAACAATATAATGTGCAGAATCTGATTATTTTTTCTTATCTGGTGGTGGTTGATATTTCTTTTCATTCAATTGTTCTCTTCTTTCACTCACTTTCTCCCAAGGAATTCTACAGTTAGTTGCAGTGTGACCAACTTTTCCACATCTAAAATGTTTGACGTTTTGTTTATCTCCTTGCTACCTATCACCTTGATTATTATGGTCCCTCTTTCCTCTAAAATTTCTTCTACAAACTATTGAAATCAATGAAGTCATGATTACTTACACCCAAACAAATCCTTTTTCAAATATGAATTATGTGCAATATTCTTTAAAAAGAAAAACATAAATCTCTTTTTCCTTTTAATTTAAACAAAGATTTGGCTTAATGGTTTGTTGGTGAGCTCCAAAAATAACCTAGTAGAGAGTTAGGTTCAATACTTGTTGTTTCTGTTTCTCTTTTTCACTTTTAAAACTTATTTCAAATCAAAATAAAAACAAACTTATCTTGGAATATTTCCACCACTTTTAACTCAAGTTAATTAATTTCAGACTTAGCCACTTTTAATTTTACTTTCTCATTTCACTTTTCTTTAACCATTTTCTTTCTCTTAAATATATTTGATACAAGAAATGAGAAATATTTTCTTTAATCAAAATTTGATACAATTTCCATTCACTTCATACTTACCAAATTTTTCTCCCATTATCTTTCACGTTTCTCTATTTCTTTCTGTGTTCACTTTCACCTTTTTGGATCTACCTCTTTCTCTGTTCACTTTCACCTTTCTGTCTCTGCCTCTTTATTTGTTCACTTTCACCTTTCTGGATCTATCTACTTACACACAAATATGTTGTTTATGGAAGTAATATAAAATATATAGGAAATGTATTCACCTTACTTGTGGTCTCATATTCTTGAAAATGTCTCCATATTCATTTATTTTTTACAAATCCTTGTCAAAAAATTCTATAAATCTTTTTTTACTGTCACTTTCATGAACCTTGAAGCATTCTCTACTTTCTAGTAATATATGGATTAAATTCAAACACCAGATATGAAAAAAATATTCCACAAAAATAATTAATAATTCACCTCTAAAAAAAATTCTTCAAAGCTTCGCTAATATTCAATGTTATTTATTCATTGTCGATTGTGACAACAATAAGAGTTACTGGTGTGTAATCACTTTTATCTTCGTTGATTTCAACTCGGTTTCTAGCACTCCAATAGTCCTGATTTCATGCCTTTGCAAGCAATGCGCTCCTCATAATGCATTTTATGAAACTTGTACATTCTTCTCTCCATAAACTTCAAACCAGTGGCTCCTTAAAAACAAACTTAGTAGACATGGAGTTTATAAACAATTAACCGGGGCTCTAATACCACTGTACAAGCTTGAATAAACTCCATAATGAAATAACACAATGGAAGAGCATAGTATTAATGATAATCACTTATTTATACATGTGCAATCTAAGTACGAGATAGTTGTGCCTTGGTAATTTATTAACTATAAAAACGAAATATGAAACTAATTACATATTGTACAATAAAAATATTGAAGGATTAGTTAACAAATTGTAAAAATTATATTGGTTAAAATTTGCAATTTTAACCAATATATTTCAAATTTCTTAAAAAAATTGGAAAATATAACAAAAACTCCTAAACATAAAATAATTAAATCACATGAAAAAAATCATAAGTAAAACTCCAAAACATAAAAAGAATTAAATCACATAAAAAATAATAATAAAAAGTAAAACTCCAAAACATAAAAGAATTAAATCACATAAAATAATAATAATAATAATAATAATAATAATAATAATAATAATAACTTTAATTGTGCATACTTCGATGGAGAATGGCTTTTGGATCTCACAAGGGAATTCACTTTTGCATTTACCTGTTTGGGAAATGGAAACTGGTGGATTATTAGTTTGATATGAGATTTAGAGTTCGGGCTACTGGGTGAAGATTCTTTTGTTTTTAATGGCCAACATGGTATGTAAGGATTTAATTTAAGAGAATTAATGCTTGGGGATTTAATTTTAGAAGACGAGTAATTATTACTGAAACAACGCCAAAGTATCGAGGTTGTTCCTCTTAAATTAGCTATGTTTTTCCTCCAATTCTATTCCAAATTTGAGAGAGTGATCACAAGCTTTCTATTATCACATCATTGAAGCTTTGTACATCCAGTGTTTTTTGGAGACGTAAATTTAGCTGCACTTTGGTACAAGTAAAATATGAAGGAGTGGGCTAATAGTTCGACGAAACAACCTTTGTTTTTCACGCCCCCTTGTTGTCAACGAGGCTCTTTCGACCTTAATGGTTTGTTGGTGAGCTCCAAAAATAACCCAGTAGAGAGTTAGGTTCAATCATTATTGTTTCTCTTTCTCTTTTTCACTTTTAAAACTTATTTCAAATCAAAATAAAATAAATAAATAAAAAAACTTGTCCTAGAATAATTGCACCACTTTTAACTCAAGTTAACTAATTTCTGACTTAACCACTTTTAATTTTACTTTCTCATTGCACTTTTCTTTAACCATTTTCTTTCTCTTTTTATATATTTGATAAAACAAATGAGAAAAATTTTCTTTAATCAAAATTTGATACAATTTCTATTCGCTTCATACTCACTAACTTTTTCTCTTATTAGCTTACACGTTTCTCTGTTTCTTTCTCTATTCACTTTCACCTTTTTGCCTCTGCTTCTTTATCTGTTCACTTTCACCTTTTTGGCTCTTCCTACTTCCACACAAAGATGTTGTTTATGGAAGTAATATAAAATATATACACAAAGATGTTGTTTCCGGAAGTAATATAAAACATATAGGAAATATATTCACCTTACTTGTGGTCTCATATTCCGGAAAATGTCTTGATATTCATTTTTTTTTTACAAATCCTTGTCAAAAGCTTCTATAAATCTTTTTTTACTCTCACTTTCATGAAACTTGAAGCATTCTCTACTTTCCAGTAATATATGGATTAAATTCAAACACCAGATATGAAAAAAATAATCCACTAAAAATAATTAATAATTCACTTCCAAAAAACATGCTTCAAAGCTTCGCTAATATTCAATGTTATTTATTCATTGTCGATTGTGCCAACAATAAGATTTACTAGTGAGTAATCACTTTTACCTTCATTGCTTTCAAATTGTTTTCTAGCACTCCAACAATCTTTATTTCATGCCTTTGCAAGCAATGCACTCCTTAGAATGCATTTTATGAAGCTTGTACATTCTTCTCTCTTATGCCTCCTTAAAAACAAACTGAGTAGACATGGAGTTTATAAACAACTTAACTGGGGCTTTAATACCACTATACAAGTCCCAATAAAGTCCATAATGAAATAACACAATGAAAGAGCATTGTATTAATGATAAAATCACTTGTTTATACATGTGCAATCTAGGTACGAGACAATTGTGCCTCGGTAACTTATTAACTATAAAAATGGAATATGAAACTAATTACATATTGTACAATAATAATCCTGAAGGATTAGTTAACAAATTGTAAAAATTATATTGGTTAAAATTTGCAATTTTAACCAATATATTTCACATTTCTTAATTTTTTTTTTTTGGAAAATATAACAAAAACTCGAATAACATAAAATAATTAAATCACATGAAAAAAATCATAAGTAAAAATCCAAAACATAAAAGAATTAAATCGGATAAAAAAATAATAATAAAAAGTAAAACTCCAAAACATAAAAGAATTAAATCACATGAAAACATAATAATAAGAATTAAACTTTAATTGTGCACACTCTAATAGAGAATGGCTTTTGGATCTCACAAGGGAATTCAATTTTGCATTTACTTGTTTGGGAAATGGAAACTAGAGGATTATTAATGTGGTATGAGATTCATAGTTCGGGCTACTGGGTGCAAATTTTTTTGTTTTTAATGGCCAAAACAATATTAAGGATTCAACTTAAGAGAATCAATGCCTGGAGATTTAATTTTACAAGACGAGTAATTATTATTGAAAAAAAGTATCTAGGTTGTTCCTCTTAAATTAGCTATATTTATCCTCCAATTTTATTCCAAATTTGAGAGAGTGATCACAAGATTTCTATTAGCACATCATTGAATCTTTGTACATCCAATGTTTTTTGTAGATGTCAATTTCACTGCACTTTGGTATGAGTAAAATATGAAGGAGTGGGCTAACGGGTTGACGAAACACCCTTTGTGTTTTGTGCCCCCTTACCGTCGGTGAGGCTCTTCTGACCACCTGGTCCCAATGTCAACAACGAGAAGATAACATCCGAAACATTAACGTTAACATCCGTGTCCAGCTCCCGTTGGTAGTTAATGTCTGTTTCAGGGTTCACTGTCCAACACCTGTATGTAGGTCAACTATGCCACGACAAATCACCGAAGGTACGCAACCACAGACTCGCCGAAGTGACAAGCAGCCCATGTCATCCAATGGCGAACTGCGATATGTATACAGAGGGATAGGAGTGACAACTCCAATTTTGAATGGATTTCGAATTTGAATAAGAAAATCCATCCAAATCACTTAGAAATTAACCCCATTAACCATTGGAGGGTGGGGAGTAAATGACAGTAAATGTCCATAAATCCTCAAATCCAATCACATGTGGCAGGTCAGACGATGCCATGTACAATCTAATTTTTTCGTGTTCATTTAATTTCGAAACAGGGGAGAGGAAGATGATTTTTCATTATGTCGAGCGAGGAGAGAAAACAGGGGAGTATGCTACAATTTTGTCAAGAGGAAATAGGGGAGAGTGCAACCATTTCATCAAGAGGAAGAAGGGGACAGTGAAACAGTTTTGCCAATAGGAAACCTACGAGCGAAACCATTCCATTGGGCTCCCGATAAAATATGGGAGAGTTCCGTTGAGCGAGAGAAAACCATGGGAGGGTTGCAGGCGATTTTCAGAAATTTTCCCAAAGGCCTATTGTTGCCTACTATTTTCAGAGGGAGAGTTTCCTACTGTTTTCAGTAATCCTACCGAGTGCATTTCTCTTCTGCCAAGTGAGACAGGGTGACCATTTGCAGAGGTAAATTTACTATTTTTTTAGCTCTAGAATTTACAAATTAGCTCTAGAGCTATAAATTACAAATTATATGCATTTTTCCTGAGAATATTTTCTCCAGGATGTTGTTCATGGAGTTTCCACAATGACGACAAGTGAGTTGATGCAATGGTGACCAGTGAGTTGCCGCTACGACACTTATCTAGGTCGCCCACTATTTTCAGAGGGCGAGTTTCCTATTGTTTTCAACAATCCTACCAAGCACATTTCTCTTCTACTAAGCGAGACAGGATGACCATTTTCAGAGGTAAATTTACTGTTTTTTTAGCTCTAGAATTTACAAATTAGCTCTAAAGCTGTAAATTACAAGTTATATGCATTTTTTTTTAGAATTTTTTCTTCAGGATGTTGTTCTGAGACTCACCATAATGGTGACAAGTGAGTCACCACAACGGTGACTAATGAGTTGCTGCTACGACACTTATCTGGGTTGCCTACTATTTTTAGAGGGAGAGTTCCCTACTGTTTTCAGCTATCCTGTCAATATTTCTCTTCTACCAAGTGAGACAGGGTGACCATTTGCAGAGGTAATTTTTTTTTTTTAGATCTAGAATTTACAAACTAGCTTTAGAGCTGTAAATTACAAATTATATGCATTTTACCTCAGAATTTTTGCTCTGGGATGTTGTTCCAAAGAGTTTCCACAACGTTGACAAGTGAGCTTTCGCAACGGTGACCAGTTAGTTGCCACTACGACATTTATTTGGGTCCGTAAATTCATTGGTCACTGTTGTGGAGCAGCAGCATTAGTAGTGGTTGTTAGAGGTCAAGGCTGATTGTGGAAACTCGCTTGTCACTTTTCATTGATTTTCTTTTCTTTTCTCAGTGAGCTCAACTAGATAGATGGCAGTGAATGATATGCAACTTATTTTAAAGAAATGAAATAATATATATATATATATATATATATATATATATATATATATATATATATATCTATATCTATATATATATATATATATATATATATATATATATATATATATATATATATATATATATATATATATATATATATATATATATATATATATATATATATATATATATATATATATATATATATATATATATATATATGACAATGAATGATTTGCAACTTATTTTAAAGGAATGAAATAAAATAATAGTGACCCTAGGTTGGTACTCATGTTGTAGCAAACCAAATCCAGGAAGCTCTTTTGATACACAACGACAAAGTAAAAGATAAAGTAAATTGAGATATGAAAAAAAATGTCTCTACAACTTATTTTAAAAGAATGAAATAAAACAATATGGTGTGATATAAGTTGGTACTCATGTTGTAGAAACCAAATCCAAGAAGCTCTTTTAATTCACAACTACAAAGTAAAGGATAAAATTAAATTAACATATGAGAATAAATGATTTGAAACATGGTTTAAAAGAGTAAAATGATATTAATAGTGTGTGATCCTAGTTTGGTATTATTGTTGGCACCAAACCAAGTCCAAAAATATTTTTTGATGTAAAATTATAAAGTAAAAGATAAAGTAAATTAACTTATCATGAAATCATTTTTTAAGATGTTTTGTAATAAATAAAGTAAATTAAATTATCAAATCATTTTAAGATTCTTTTTAATATTTTCATGGTTGAGTAACAGTGAGTTGTTTCCACTGTAATATGGAGTTGCCGCCACTGTAACAATGAGTTTCTGCCACTGCAACAATGAGTTGCAACAACATCGTTTTAACAATTTAACAATATTTCATTAAATTGTTTTTTTCATTTAATTATTTTGTTCTTTTGTAGATGGTGCAAAAGTGGACACTGATCATCTAGGTTTGGTGCCATCCAAATCCAGGCCAAGCACATAATAGATTTGTGCTTCATAATGAAGTACTAAGAAAGTGTATCAAAATAGTACAGAAATACCTGGGACAACCACAAACAATGAAGCCTATTATCTTGCACTAGTTGATGGGCTAAGAGTAGCAAGGAGTTATGGTGCAAGTGACATTGTCACTTACACCAATTCAAAGTTGATAGCTAATCAAATGATTGGAATTTACCAAGTCAGAAAACCAAATTTGAAACCCCTCCACAAACAAGCCAAAAACATTGCTACACAATTTCAGAGCTTTAACATAACTTACCGATCAGATGTCCAAAGGGTTGTTGATGATATACTCATTGAAGCAACATCCAATGGACGCAGATGTGCAAGATATGTGGAGGAGGCAGCATGTGCTCCACCAATTGTCATTGACATGCATCGATATACGTGGCATGTCAATGAATGGATTGTTCTTGTGATTGCTATTATGGTGGGAGTCCTATTATGGTTTTCTTATTTCTTGTGATAGCTTGTAGTAGGATAAACATCCACTATGTCTATCATTTTTTATGTATATATATGAGCTCTGTTTTTTATAGATGGGCTCACTTTATTTTTTGGTACTTTTTTTATATCTCATTATGTGTATGTAAAAAATGTATTTTTCAGTCATGCTATTAATGGAACTACATTTTCATTGCATTTCAGATGTCTCATTTTGATTATAGTTCAATTGTGTCTAACAGTTCATTACAATTCAGTTTTGTCTATCACTATTTCCTTTTACAAATGTTATTTTATCACTTAAGAACACTTTAAACAGAACCCAAAAATGAATAGCAAAATAAATATTTTTATTATCAAATAGAGGACTCCAAAATATGTTAGAAAATGAGACCTTAGAATGCCTTCAATACCTCTTCACATTTCCAACTTCTAGTAACATTCATTCATTCATTATCTATTAAAAGTCTCTAATAAAAGTCTAATGAGATTGAATTCTTAAAGAAGTCCCTTCAATAAAAAATTATGTCAGATACCCTCGGTTACAAGCCAACTAAGATAGCTTATAGATAAATCATGATTTTCCCTTTATAGATGGTTAAATGCAAAATGCAATTGTGATATCTTGCATTTTTCCAATCCATAGATCCAACCTCCAGGGACATAATTATATAAATATCCAAACAAACAATTCAATCGTTGTGAATTTCTCCATTATCAACAACTACAACCACAAAATTTGGTGATTTCAATTGAAGCGTATTCTACAATACATGACAACAACAACAACTAAGCACACAAACAGTGAAAATAATATGAACAACTTGCAAATCAATGAAGTTAACTTGATAAGCATGCAAAATTATAATATGCATTCAAGGATAACTAATAAATTGTAACCAATACTTTTTAAGGCAAGTAATTTGAGTGAGTGTAATGCTACATGTGCCACGTAATCAAACTTTAAACTATTATGATGGAAAATCTCCTCTGACCACATCAACAATGAAAGGTTGGTGCCAAATGGAAGGCAACCATTGCGAAAACACCTGACTGCATACAATGGTAACAGATCACATTACAATGACAACTAAGAACAGTCGGTGGAAAATGGGGATGTAACCATTGCGGTAACACCTAAATGGGTACTACCACCACAATAGACGATGCCTACTGGACTCATTACCTCAACTCTTCCATGCGTTGTTTTACCACATTCAAACTATTGCAGACAATAAACACAACCATAGCCACTCCAAACTATGAATCAATATGGGAGGTGCAAGAGTTCATAGAGAAGGTAGTGAAGAATTGCTAGGTGAATTTCCTCGTGTTAAACCATTGTTTGAACAGGTTGGATGGATAGAGTGTTGGGTTGTGTTATCTTCTTTCCACGACTAGCCCATGTAGTTAACTGGGGGGTTAGAAGTGGGGCAGAGCCCCCCCTTCGTTGCATCGGTTGCATAGTGAGGGGAGTCATAGGGGGTTTGAGGGGTGTAGGTAACCCCACTCTATGGGGTCCGGGGCTGCGCCCAGGAAAATTTTGGTTTTGGAACCTATGTTAGGTTGGGCAGACCCACCTATGGTTTTGTGCATGATTTACGCACATGTTTTTGGACGCGATGGTTTTCGGTCCATGGTATTGGATGCTTCAGCATGTATAAATATGCATTATAACGTTGAAATGAATATAATGAAAAATCAAGCTGGTAGTCCCGGTTTTGGGATCCAGGGGAAAATCTTTATGTATATGTGTTTTATGTGTTATGCTCTCACATTGTTTATTTTATGTCTTTTAGAATTCGTATGCATGTAATTTCTCTACAGGGTTAAAACCTATATTTAATATCAGAGTTGTTTTGGCTTCAAGGGGACACCTTTGTCGCTGCAGGGTTTCACTAAGGCCTGTGGTAGACCCTGTTCAGTGGGAGATCTGCAAGATCGATTTTGGTGGTGAAAGAAGATGGCGAGTAGTGGAAAGATAGAGATAGAGAAATTTAATGGTCAGAGTTTTGAGTTGTGGAAACTCAAGATGGAGGATCTGTTTGTGGATAAAGATTAGCCGATTGTGGTAGATTCGGGTACTAAACCAATGGGAGTTTCCGGTGAAGAATGGAAGAAGTTGGATCAGAAGGCAAAGAGCACAATACGATTGTGTGTCTTAGATTCAGTATTGTTGAATGTATCAGGGGAAGCTATGGTGAAGGCTTTGTGGGACAAGTTAGGGACTTTGTACCAATCTAAGTCTCTAGTGAATAAACTGTTCCTGCGGAAAAAGCTATATAACCTAAGGATGAAAGATGGAGACTCAGTGACAGAGCATCTAAACGCATTTAATATTGTGGTAAGTTAGTTAGCATATGTTGATATTAAAATTTCAGATGAAGATAAGTGCATCAGTTTGTTGTGTTCTCTACCAGATTCGTGGGATAGTCTAGTTATTGCAATAGGTAGCAATGCAACTACCTTGTAGTTTGATGAAATAGTCTCATCCTTGGTGACAGAGGAGATGAGATGGAAAAATATGGAGAGCTAGAATGGTGATGCCTTATCTGTATGAGGACAGTCCCAGAACAGGAACAAAAACAAGTCATCGAGTGGGAGATCTAAATCTAGAGGGAGATCTAAATCTCCAGGAAAACCTATAAAGGTGGTGTGTTGGAAATGCGGAAAGGAAGGACACTACAAAAGGGACTTTAAATCTAAAGCTCCTGATAAAGGAAAGGGTCTAATGATGCTCCTTCTGCAGAAGCAAAAACCACCTTAGATGAAGGTGGGGATGTGTACTTGGCTTCTTCAAGTACACATGTAGATCATGAGGCATGGTTGATTGAGTCAGGTGCATCCTTTCACTTCACTCCCCATAGAGAGTGGTTCTGCGAGTATGAGAAATATGATGGTGGTGATGTCTTCGTAGGGTATGATAGGAAGGCTAGAATTGTTGGTCACGGAAAAGTAAAGTTGAAGTTGCAAGGTGGAAGGGTTAGAACACTTCCAGGTGTTCTGCATATTCCTGCATTGGCCAAAAATCTGATTTCTGTAAGCAAGTTGGATGATGCGGGTGTAAAATAGTGTTTGAGAAGGATACCTGCAAGATGGTTTGGAGAGCACTGGTATTGATGCGGGGAGTTCAGATTGGAACTCTGTACAAGCTGCAAGGTATCACTGTTGTTGATGGGTGCAACAGCTTTGTGGTTCCTGAAAGTGGAGCAGAAAATCTAGTGGTATCTGGAGAGAAGACCATGCTGTGGCATCAAAGGCTTGGAAATATTGGAGAGAAGGACCTTTGAATACTTCATGGTAAAGGTATGGTAGAAGGTATGAGTAATAGCTCTCTGGATTTTGATTTCTGTGAAAATTGTGTATATGGGAAGCAAAATCGGGTGAGTTTCCCCCTGGTGGTAAGAGGGTGAAACAAATATTAGAGCTTGTGCACAATGATGTGTTTGGACCTGTGAAGGTTCCATCACTGGGTAAGTCTATGTACTATGTATCATTTATAGATGACTTCTCAAGGAATACTTGGATATATTTCCTTCAGAAGAAATCTGAAGTCTTTGATAGGTTTAAAGAATTTAAGGCTTTGGTGGAAAACCAAATAGAGAAGAAGATAAAGGTGCTAAGGATAGATAATGGTGGAGAGTTTTGCAGTAAGGAATTTGAAAAATTCTGTAAAAAGTGTGGTATAGCATGACAAAAGACTACTCCATATACACCTCAGCAAAATGGAGTTGCAGAAAGAATGAACAAGACGCTGATGGAAAGGGAAAGAAGCATGCTCAGTGGTGCCGGGTTAGGACATGAATTCTGGGTAGAGGCGGTGGAGACAACATGTTACCTGGTTAATAGATCACCTTCATCAACGTTGGAGGATAAGACTCCATAAGAGGTATGGACTGGTAAGAAAGCTTCTCTTTCACATCTGCTTCTCTTTCACATCTGAGGGTATTTGGATGTGATGTCTATGTACATGTTCCAAAGGAGAAACGAACCAAGTTGGATAGTAAATCTGAAAAGTGCATCTTTATTGGGTATATGGATGGTTTAAAGGGTTATAAGCTTTGGAACCTAGTAATAAGGAAGGTTGTGTACAACTGAGATGTGGTGTTCAGAGAGGTGAAAGATGTTATTAAACATGAAGTCCAACGAAAAGAACCTAAGAAGATAGAGTTTGAGCTAAAGGAGGAAGAATCAGACTCTACAATAGAGGAGGAATCAGAAGATGAGGAGCCACAAACTCCAGGTGTGAGAAGATCAGTTCGAGAAAGAAGGAAGTCAGAAAGGTATAGTTCAACTGATTTCTGTTCAAATTTTGCTTTATCTATTACTGATGATGATCCCAGAACTGTGAAGGAAGCAGTAGATTCAGAGGATGGAAAACTCTGGAAAGAGGCCATGGTTGATGAAATGGCATCTTTGCACAAAAATGAGGTTTGGGATCTGGTGGAGTTGCCAGCTGGAAGGAAACCCATTAGCAACAAATGGGTGTTCAAGAAGAAGACAAATGCAGAAGGAAAGGTGGATAAATACAAAGCTTGGTTGGTAGCAAAAGGTTATTCCCAGGTGCTGGGAATTGATTTTGGTGATATTTTTTCTCCTGTTGCCAAGGTAACTTATATTAGATTACTTTTATTTATTGCTGCTGCTTTTGATTTTGAGGTAGAATAGATGGATGTGAAGACATCATTTCTTCACGGGGATCAGGAAGAGGAGATCTACATGAAGAAACCTGAAGGATTTGTGGTGAAGGGTAAGAAAGAACTGGTATGCAAGTTAAAGAAGTCTCTGTATGGGTTAAAATAATCACCAAGGATGTGGTATCAGAAATTTGATACATTTATATGGGGACTTGGCTTCACCAGAAGCAAAGAAGATCACTGTATGTATTCTAAATTAATTGGTGACCGTGTTATTTATTTGGTCTTGTATGTGTATGATATGTTGCTAGTTGGAAATGACAAAGAAATTATCTAGGATTTGAAGACCCATTTGTCCTCCAAATTCAACATGAAAGATCTTGTTGCTGTAAACTATATTTTGGGCATGGAAATTAAAAGAGATCATGCAAAGAGGAAGCTCTGGTTAAACCAGAGGAAGTATGTCGAGACAATATTGCAGAGATTTAATATGCAGGATAGTAAACTGGTGAAGGTTCCTATTCCTATAGGTGTAAAGTTATCTTCTGAACAACGTCCCAAAACACAAGAAGAGGAAGAGGACATGTCCCATGTTACATATGCAAGTGCAGTCGATAGCCTGATGTATGCAATGGTCTATACTAGATCAGACATTGCACATGCAGTGGGAGTATTGAGCAGGTTTATGGATAAACCAGGAAAGGAGCATTGGACAACAGTGAAGCGGGTTTTCAGGTATTTGCATGGCACTAGTGATTATGCTTGTGCTACCAAGGAAGACTAGGATTGGACAGAGTGTTGGATATTTGTGGCTTTGTTGATGCAGACTGGGCTAGAGATCTAGATCAAAGAAGATCTACAAGTGGGTATGTGTTTAACCTATTTGGAGGTGCAGTCAGTTGGATGAGTAAGAAACAATCTGTAGTGGCACTATCAACTACAGAGGCAGAATACATGGCAACCACCCATGCAAGCAAGGAAGCAGTTTGGTTGCAGAGATTGTGTTCAAATATGGGGTTAGTATAGGGAGCTATAAGGATAGACGGTGATAGCCAAAGTGCAATTTTCTTGGCAAAGAATCCTGCATATCATTTAAAGACAAAGCATATTGATGTTCAATATCACTTTGTGAGGGATATGATAGAAGACAAAAAGGTGTTGCTGGTAAAGGTCGACACTTTGAAGAATACTATAGATGCATTGACAAAATTTGTGAGCTCTGAGAAGTTCTCTTGGTGTAGAGAAACAATGGGTGTTGCAAGGTTGGATAAATGACTAAGCTCTCTTGTGGCCCCCTGTGGAAACAAAACAACAAGTGGGAGAATGTTGAGTTGTGTTATATTCTTTCCACGACTAGCCCACATAGTTAACCGGTTAGAAGGGGGGCGAAGCCCCCCCTTTGTTGCGCCGATTGCATAGCGATGGAAGTCATAGGGGGTTTGAGGGGTGTAGGTAACCCCACTCTATGGGGTCTGGGGCAGCGCCCCGAAAAATTTTGGTTTCGGAACCTATGTTAGGTTGGGTGAACCCACCTATGGTTTTGTGCATGATTTTCGCACATGTTTTTGGATGCGATGGTTTTCGGTCCATGGTATTGGATGCTTCGGCATGTATAAGTATGTATTATAACATTGAAAGGAACACAATGAAAAATCAAGCTGGTAGTCTTGGTTTTGGGATCTAGGGGAAAATCTTTGTGTATATGTGTTTTATGTGTTATGCACTTACATTGTTTATTTTATGTGTTTTAGAATTCGTATGCAGGTAATATCTGTATGGGGTTAAAATATATATAGAGTATATTCGTAGGTTTTAGGGGTATGACAACGACATAACTCTAGAGTTTTCCATGCATTACAGGGAGGGTAGAACTGAAGTAGTAGGGACAGTGGTGCATGAAACATACAAAGAAATTGTGGAAGTGACAATGTTACCCTAGATAGGAGAACAATGGTTTGCACCTTGAAAACCCCAACTTGATGTTGTGCGGCAATTTCTTGAGGTAGGCGAACAAATGGAGAAGATAAGCACATGATTTGATAGGAGGGAATTACCATAACCCTGGAAAGATGTTGCATTCTTTATCCAAATATTTTTCATGTGAGAAGAAAGGTATGTCATTATTTATTACCAACACATCCAGTTTTTAGACCACATGCATCATGGAAGGTTGGTTAGCACGCCTTTCTTTCTTGCAAAAACCCTAGAGCATATGGCCCGATCTGTGTAAAAAGAAAAACGAGCATTTGAAATACTATCCCACCATTTCCTCATTAAAATTTTGGTGGATTTTGTGTTGCAAAGGGAAGGCAAAACTTGGGATGAAGTAGTTGGAAGGCCATTGCATGTTGAAGCTGCTACCCCACCAGAGGATTCCCTGGCAACAACCACTTTTCTCCATGACCTCCCAGCTTCAACTCTGCCCCATGATCCCCCAAATGCAACTCCTTCACCCCATGAATCCCAACTACAGCTCCACCTAATGAACTCTCAACTGCAACTCCACCCCATGACCCCCCATCTTCAACTCTGCCCCATGACCTCCCAGCTGCAAAACTTCCCAGATAACCTTTCCATATGGAAACCAAGCCACCCATTTTTCAAACTAGGGTTGCTAAGGATTCTGCTGCTAAATCCCCACAGAAAGGAGACAAACAAGATGATGATGATGAAGTAGAAATATTGGGGAGTAAACCTTCCACCAAAGAATTGAGAGGATATAGAAAACACCCGGTAGTAGTGCCAAAATCCAAGCATAACAGGAGAAAGTGAGGTTGTCTTGCTCTAGTTTCTGAAACCCTCCTCATTGTTACAGAAAAAACAACATGCAAATAAGAGAAAGAGTATCCACAAGATGTATTGATGGAAGAAGCAATCATGGAGCAAGGATGCATGCAACAAGGATTCATGGAACAAGGATTAGGCCACCTTGCTGACACAAAAGAACAAGTTGATAAGGTTCCCTCTCCTGATTCTGACTATGAGTACATACAAGGAGTAGTTGAATGGTACGAAATAGAGGGCCTTGCCTCAATTTCAATTTTGTATGGGGATGATGTGGAGGACGAACCAACTGCACCACTAAAATTATCCTCCAATGGAACAGAGGGCCTTGCCTCAATTTAAATTTTGTATGGGGATGATGTGGAGGACCAACCAACTGCACCACTAAAATTTCCATCCAAAAATGAGGAGGACCAACCAACTGCACCACCAAAATTGTATGGGGATCATGAGGAGGACCAACCAACTGCACCACAAGAATTGTATGGGGATGATGAGGAGGACCAACCAACTGCACCACCTGAATTGACAAAGAAGCACATTGGAACAATAAGTACCCCTACAAATCTTCCTCTGTATATTTCATTGTTAAGGAAGAATAGGATTCTCCTGATGAAAAATAAAGAGCTACAAATCAAAGTTAAAACCCTAACATATGAGCTGAGACAAAAAGAACTTTTGATATATTAAAATTCTTAGCCCAAGTTGCAGAGTCCCTACCCATTACTGTCATAGATATACCTTCTCCAGGGGTCCAAGAGAATATACCCCTTGGAAAAAAACAAATTGTTGACATTGTTGTGCAAACAAAGGACTAGAAGCCAGAGATGAAATTGACCAAAAGCACAACTATGCAAACAGAGGAACAAGAATCACAGATGAAACTAACAAAAGAAATCACTGTACAAATTGAGGAACAAGAACCAAAGATGAAACTAACAGAGGATCAGGAACCAGAGATCAAACTAACCAAAGAAGTTGTTGTGCAAACAGAGGATGAGGAATCAAAGGATAATTTAGTCCTGTGTATACCCTCTTATAAGGGAAAACTAATACCTTTCCATTTGCACAAAAACTTAATTCGTGACCTTTGCAAGAAATGCGAACAATATATAAACAAAGTTGAAGGAAAACATAAAAACACAGTGGCTGAGCTGCAAAGCAAGGTGAACAAGATGGAGAATGATAAGAAACAACTCGGATAGATAATGGACAGTGTGCTTAGTTGCAGGGATCCTTCAACCAATTACAATGTGTACTTGACAAAAAGATTGTTGATGTTTAAAAAGAATGCTATCATCAACAATAAGCCTTTCCAGGTTGAATACAAACATGGTTTCATAGAAGCATATAGGGCCTGCACAAATCTAGAAAAAGACTTGCTCTGTGAACTGTACCAACATAATTTTCTGGTATCTCTTAACAAAAAATGGAATCCCAACCCTGATGTAGGGGATGTCCAATTGAGAGCCTTTGTATCATATTTGAGAAATCAGGCTAGTTGGGTGGAAGCTCTTAAAAATTTTAAACATAATTCCGAGAGAATTCTGTGGGTTAGAGGAGAATATGAAATACCTGTAGAGGTGATAAAAGAACAACAACAATTGGCTAGTTTGTTAGAGGCAACAAAGTATATCGCCAGGAATAAGCAGCAGACCATTGCATATTGCACAACCCAGATTCAAATATTGGAGACTGCCACACAAGAAGGATGTAAAGAAAGGTGGGATGCCTCGGGAAAACAAACCCAAAATAAAGATCCATTTAACTACCTAAACTTAAAGATAGCCTTAACAAGGGTTGCTCAATATATTATTTCCATGGAACAGTGTGGGGATAACTGGATCGGTCTTAGATTTCGCTATCCAATGATCTGGCTGCCAACAAGGATATATAAAAAGTCATATACCTTGAAAAAAAGAGTTTGAATGCTGGAATGAAATTATGGAAACAAGAGGGTATCTTCGTCCTAGTGAAGCAGGACATAGTGATTATTGTATCAACAATATTCATGAAAATCCCCCTTCATTCTCAGATTCATATTGATTTATGTGTTCTTGCTGATATTCACTCCCTCACTGTTGCTAATGTTGTAATATATATAATATTTGATGTTGTAATATATATGATTATCCAATAATATATCATCATTAACATTGAGTAGTTATAAAAAATTGGTAAACTTGTGTTTTACATGTTTAATTACAATTCCGTTGCATTTCATCTACAATTTTTGTTACATTTTCGTTGTTTTTGTTCCAATTTATATATCAGATTCATGTTTAGACACCATTATATGCAAGTATGGAAAACCCCGTGAAAGCTATCTTCCATAACATACAAAATAATCGATGTATTGAATGACTGAGTGTAAATGCATGGAGATATTTACTGACCTATTGTGGTACTCAACAACCTCCATTATTTCTAGACATAGAATAGGAAATAATGGGGACCCTTTTAAATTTTTAAAAATAAATCCTTTCTTGTTTCCATAAAATAGGATTTTTCATTATTTTTCCCTTATAGATCAAACAAGAAAGTCTTTAAAATATAGATATATTGCTAAAATAAAACCTTTTAGGATTAGGAGTATTTGCTTTCTTTTTAGGGAATAAATACAAATCTTAGAAAGCCTGTTTTATTTAATTTCCATTAAGTAACATTTAAAAATTATTCCCGAAATGTTTATAAAGGTCATATCAATGAATAAAGGAAATATCATTAACAACCCGACCCACTAAGGCTACATGTGAGTAGTTATAGACATATCGACGTCGATGAATTCTAAGTTTACACCATCATAATCTCACCGATAACGAAATGCCGATCGCAACTTTCCCGATTACATATTCTCTGATCGCATTTACCCCGCTCACAAAACGCCATTAACAAATGTCGATTGTGATATAGCACTCTGTCAAATAACGGTATCGCATTCTGTCAATTGATAGATGTTGATACTGCATTATGTTTACTCTCGACCTTTCGATATCGCATATCCCACATTTCTATTTGAGATCATACCAACACAATATCGGGAAATCACAAAATCACAAGTTATGTTTATATTATCTAAACAGTGAAATGCTGATAGTACTAATCTCCCATTTACTGACAAGTGTAAGGATCACATGAACAAACACTCGAAATTAATGGCCACTCTATGTGTTTATGATAAATCTAGGTTTTCAAATGATTTGTAATAATTTCATATTATGTGGAAGGATTGCTTTATTAAAACTTGCATTCAATTGATAAGACTCTTCATGTTTTACAATTTCTTGTTGCTCATCTTGGTTTGTTTTTATAGGTAAAATCTGATAAACAATAGTTATAGGAGATGTCAAGGATAATCAAAGTAAAGAGAAAAATCATAATTTAGTCTCAAACAATTTTACCTTCTGAAGAAATTCCTGAGATGGAACCATTGTTTACAGATACTACATGCACTCCAGATGTAGGGTCTTCCTCTTGGGAGGTCATATAAAAACTATTCGAAGATGAAATCTCAACAGTAGTAGTCAAACAGAGTGCTACCATAGATGATCAATCCCTAGATGTTAGCACTCCATGGAATGATGTGGCTAATTCATTTCTACACAGAATTGTTGCTCGTCCTAAGATTCTACCTTATACAAACATGGTAAGATGGGTCATTGACCATCTAGATATCATAGACAGAGTCTTTCTGACTTCAAAGAAGACCATTATTGGATCTTTCAGAGCTGAATATTTAAGGAAAATGTATCATGTACCACTACCACAGAAGAAGTATGATACTCAATTTGTTCAGAAGTTCATGCAGGAGAATCCGAATCCAACAGACCTTATTAAAGAATGGAGAAGAGACCCAAGAAAACACAAGCGGGAAGACAGGGGTATGTATTCGTTAGCCTCTATTGTTGGTCCTTTCTCTCACATTGCTGCTATGATGTGTCATCTCTATGGTTACCCCAATACACAGAAATTCTTAGAGGAATGGGTGCCATTAATAGAAGTCATCGTTGACAACTATATCATGGATTGGGCAAACATTTTGTCCAATAATTTGACCACCCAAATCCACAATTACAGGTAGAAGTGCAATGTTCTTGAGAGAACTTCTCCTCCTTTCTTCATGAGTGCCTATATCATGGACACTATTTTCTTTTCTTATGATTTCCCATCTCTAGGATGGAAATGGACAGTCTAGTACCCTACCCCTATACATGTTTATCTCGATATCCCGTGGGAAATTAAATACAATGCTCATCTCTATAAAAT
Source organism: Pinus tabuliformis (assembly GCA_031772625.1). NCBI lineage: Eukaryota > Viridiplantae > Streptophyta > Pinopsida > Pinales > Pinaceae > Pinus > Pinus tabuliformis. The sequence continues at coordinate 544,176,227 of CM062812.1, read as the reverse complement.
CTCTCATGAAATCATCCTCCCTATCCACCAAGAGGTCTTTGGTAGCAAAGCACCTAGACTCACTGCTGAAGCTAATAAGGACTTAAAACCAATAGGAAAGTGGTTTGGGGAAGAAACATTTACCTACATTCAAGTTTTTGGTAGCATTGCTCATCCTCATGTTTTACCCCTTTTTGTTCTGGATAAGTTATTAGCCAAAGAAATTTCTTATCAGACAATGGGTCATGGTTTAACTAAAATGCTTAAGGAAGCCAAGAAAACCATTTGGCCCCCTTTTCCTATTTCCTATGGTACTTACATCTTGCAAAATTTCAGGCATGCTCTGTAAGAAATTGACCTAATAAAAGCCTTATTTTCCCTACCATTCCAAATAGGCAATATGACCCCAATGGTGTGGCTAAAAATGTGATGACATAGACAAGAATTAGACAGTTTTCAAATGAGTCTGATGATTTATTTGATATGGTCCTTGATTATTCTATAGTTGAAAGAATGGCGCAGAACATTTTTCTAATGAAGAATTGATTAATTTTAATCAATATCATAATCAGAGAAGAGATCATCTGTTGGAAATTTTGCTAAGACGATCTCATTAGACTCCTGAGGTTGCAAATACATTAGCCTCCTTGTCAAAGAATCTAATCATTTCCCAAGTCTCAAAAATATCTACAACATTTGTTGAACAGATAATAAAGTCCAAAGAAGAAAATCATTTGGATAAAGTATGGGAGGAGTTTAATCACGTTTTGTCCACCAAAGAGGCTCAAGATGTGGATAATTCAGTTAACACAAGAGCAGAGCAACGCTTAGAAAAAAAGGGACAACCTCGTTTACTACTGAGGTTTATAATATAGCTATTGTTGAAATTCCCACAACAAATATTATTCCTAAGACTCCGGAGAAAACTCTTGTTGATGATATTTTTGATAAAACTATCATTGTTGAGGATATGGAAATTATCCTGACATTTCCTACTTTTGAGATAGTGCTGAAGATCTAAGAAATTCCCCCTCTAGATGTATTTTATAGTCCCAAGCATAAAGCAGTAATGAGCAGATCAAGGAATAAGAGAAATATAGATTAAAGAACAAGCATCAGTATTAAGTGACACTCATTTTCAAGTTCTCTGGAAGGTAACTTTGTCAGCTCTTGATGAAGAATTGAATATACTTTCACAATTTGAAGGAGCTTATGCTAGTGCCAGTATCGACAAGGAAACAAAAATACAACCGCTTTTAAAAGAAAAAGACGAGAGGATTTTGCAGTTACAACAGGATTTCCAGAATGAAAGTTAAGTAATTGACCAGCAATGGCAGACAAAACTTGTCAAGTTACAGAAAGGTTTTAATGATTTAAAACTACAATTTGAATTTGAAGTCAAAGACAAAGATGAACAACTGCATTGGTTGCAACAAAATATTAGTCAGTTGAAAGAGAGTCCAGATTTGAATGAAGTCCAAAAGAAATAAGAAGAGTAAATACTCTCCTCACCAAACAACATGTTATCTTTTGTCACACGTTAATTTTAATTCATGATTTGTGCAGAGCCAGTGATTCTTTGGTCAATCAGTTGTTTGACCTGCAGATATTTTAAGAAAAAATTGAAGAAAAAATATCTGAACATATAGATTGTCAAGACAGTGCTGAAGGGAGATTAGTTGGTCTCCCTCGAATTGAAGAATCACAAAATGATATTGTTTTTGATGACTGGGCCATCAAAATGGGACATGCATAAATGGCTATTATCAGAGCCAAAAATTTCTCTTCAAACTTCATCGAATATATCAACGATACTTTGTTGCAACCCAATCTGATACAAGAATTCCCAAAGGACACTTTTCTAGATGTCAAAGTTATGAAACAATCATGGCAAGAAGCATCCAACAAAAGGATTGAAGATATTCAGATTTTATCAAAAATAAAACTTGAAGGTTATTGACATTTCTTGGTGAAGTCGCATAGTTAGTGGCTAGTGCTGAGGTGTCTATCTAATGTAACGACCCAATTCCTTCCAGCACTCAATGATGCAGAATTCACGGGGCATATACATATGTGTATAATTCACCCCCCCTTAGCTAAAGCCAATGACAGATATATGTGGACTCAGAGAACATGTGTAGAATCAATCTGGAGCATAGTCATGATTTTCTTGTTGCAATAGATGCTATTGTTAGCTTTGATTTATTTTTAGGTTATTTTGTTAAAGCTTTTGGAGAATTTTTAGTTTACTATTTTTGTAATATTAATGGGCTATTTAAACCCCTTTCATTCATTTAGAAAGGGGTTCTGAATTTTTGAAAGACAACTTTGAACTTGCACTACTGTTTAAATCCAAAGTTATCTTATTGAGAAGCAGAGCCTGAAGCTATCCTTTTTTTTAGCACATTAATGATTTATCGGGTAGTATTATCTTTATATTGATGTTATGTTTCATTGAAATAGATAGGAAATCTCTTATAGATTATTTCATTATATAAATGCTTTGAAGACAACTATACATTGTCACTATTGATGTGCAGGATTGTAACTTGTGTGGTTATATATGATATAACAAGTTCTTATATGTGATTGAGTTTTCATCAACTAAATTAATTAACTATTTAATTAATTTAGTTATCTTATTGTTTTATTTTCATTAAGTGTTTAATGATCTATATTGTTGCATTATTTGTGAAATCTTTCTATGATTCGCATATACATAAATCCTATTCCCGGGAATCATTAGTGATATCATCCTTTTCTTTTGAATTATTCTATTATATGTCTTTAAAACAAGAAACTGGTCCCTTTATCCCCAGTTGGACCCATCATTTTCAACGGAAAAGGAGTTGCCTTAAGCTCTCGACCGGGTGGTATTCCCTGATGTTGAGGCACTGATATTCCAGCCTTCAACATTTTTGGCACTAGAAGGAGGGCCCTGACTATGAATGGAAACAAGGTTTAATCCCAAATCAAAAGGTCATCTAAAGAGTCATTCTCCCTCAAAATCTCCCCCAACTTCCAGATCTCATTCTAAATCTCCTACACCTAGACTGGAAGTTGTGAAAGCAGCCACAAAATCTCCTAGCATAAACCCTAAGACGTCAGATCAACCTCCTTCACAAGAGCTACCAGAAGTTCAGACCCTAATCCAGAAATTAGAAGGAATTTCTATTTCAGGTGAAATGCCTCAACAATCTAAAACATCTGAAGGAAGTGTATCATCATCTTTTCCCACTTCTCATATTTTGACTCGATCCCAAAGTGAGAAACTTGGAATTACTCCATTTGAGTTTCCTTTACCCTCTCACCAAAGAAAGATGAAAAAATCAGAATCACAGTCATCCACTAGTGAGATTTTATCATCCACTTCACCACAAACACCTTCATTTCATTCGATCAATCCTCCTATTCATACCCTCCATTCTCAATCAATCAGTGCTAGTTCAAGCAACACTAGCACATGGGCTACTTCCTCGACATAGTCAGCCTCTTCTACTATCACAAACCCTTCTATTCAAGTTCCCATTATGGAAAATAGACCTTGGACCAATCCAGGTGCAGTTAACATGCCTGCACCCCTTCATCCTTTACCTAAACATCCAGAAAGATGGTTACCCAAGTTCAATCCAGATGAAGGGATGCCAGCTAAAGAGAATTTACATAATTATATGTTAGCCATAAATCTAAATGGTGTTTTTGAAGAAGATTGTGTGTGTAGGATTTTTCCCTATACATTCGTAGGATCAACAGGATCCTGGTATTTTTCTTTACCATTAGGTTCAATCAACGATTGGAATACGTTCCAAGAGAAATTTCTAACTAAGTTTGGTGATGATAGAACCAAAGCTACTTTAATCAACGATCTTTCCAATCTCAAAACAAATCAAGGAGAAAGAATCAAGGATTTCAATTCTAGGTTCAATAAATTGCTTAACAAAATTCCAGAAACTTCACAACCTGGTGAAGATGTTCAAATAGAATGGTATATATCTACACTTCCCTCTAATATTGCAATATTCGTAGATAGAGCTAACAAAATCACTTTAAGTGACAACATGAAAGAAGCTTTATCTATTGAAAAAAGGATTTTAGCCTTAGAGAAGAAAACCATTCTTGAAGAGAGAAAATCAAAGAAAGTAAATTTCAAAGAAGAAACCAAAAATAAACCATCCAAAGACCCTTTTGATTTAGAAGGATTGCAAAAAGTCCTCAAAACAATGTCAAACGAAATGGTCGAAATTAAAAAACAGGTCTTAGATACTCCAAAAATATCTTTTAGACCATTTAAGAAAACTCAACCTTCATTGTCTCAGCCACCTAATATTATATCTAATGTTGAATCAGATCAAGAGGAAGACAAAGAATCAACTTTATCTGTAGAAGAATCTAAAGAAGAAGAATTAGTAGAAGAAAATGGATTATGGGATTTTATTCTTACTACATTAGAGAATGAGGAGGAAGGAGAAGCTTTGCCAGTAGAAACTAGGAGTAGAAAATCTGTTGATTCACCATCATCAAATCACAAACATAAATCAACAACTCCTGTTAATAAAGATAAAAATGCTACCAAGAAGCCTCCTCCCAAATATTCTGAATCCATTCCATCTTCTTCTAATTCCCCTTCTACATCTAAAACTCTTGTTATTTCTGATAAAGATATAGAATATAATATTGTGGAAGATATGAAGAAAGTTAAAGCTAATATTTCCATGTATGAGGTAAGAAAGCTCAAGCAACAACAAAAAATATTGCTAAAGGAATTGAATGTTGTTCCTACATCTCCTCTGCCAACTGCTAAAGCCTCACTGGGAAAAGGAAAGCCACCAAGCAGCTCTCCAGATAAAATTGATGCTTCCGATGCGATTCTAATTGGAGATAGGTCCAACTCCCATACCCCACCTTTTCTTTTAACCTTTGAAATTTTTAACAAAAATGTTCACAATTGTTTAATAGACTCAGGTGCTTCTTCAAATATTATGCCATATTCAGTTTGTCTCAAGCTGAACATTACGCCTGAAAAGTCAGTTGTCCAAATTGTGCAATTAGACAGAACAAAGGTTAAGGTATTGGGAGAATTAAATTATATTTTAATAAGATTATCCTCGAATTCAAAGGTATGTCAAATTATCGATATTTTGATTGCTGATATTCCTGAATTTTATGGTCTTATTTTAAGCAGAGACTGGTCTGAGAAATTGCACGGTTATTTTGCCACAGATTGGTCACATATATGGCTTCCTTACAATGGTAAACCAAATCAGATATGAGTGGATAGAGAAAAGCATATGAAATACACAGTTATTGATCTGGATGAAGGAAATGAGCCTGTTGCTTTCTCCAACAATATCCTTGGAAATTATTCTTCAGAATCTTTCTTTGGAAGTTTTACTGCTCCAATATCTCCTTTTTTAGCAAATTTTGTTTTATCTCAAGTTGAATTCTTTTCACAAACAGACTTTACTAAATGTATTAATATTGTAGATTCACCTGTAATTAAGCAAGATTCTTTATTTTGGACACTTTATTTCGATGGTTCTAAATCTAATGACGGTGTAGGTGCTAGATGTATTTTGGTAAGCCCTAATGGTGAAAAAACTATGCTGGCATGTAGATTAGAGTTTGATTGTACTAATAATATAACAGAATATGAAGCATTAGTACAAGGATTTCATAAAGCCATAAGTATTAATGTCGAATACCTTCAAGTCTTTGGTGATTCATAAATAGTTATAAAACAAGTAAGAAACAATATTCATTGTGTTTCTAATCATCTCAGACATTATCAATCCTTAATTCAAAGTCTGACTTCACATTTCATTGCATTTAATATTTCTCCAATACCTAGGCTACAGAATGCCAGTGCTGATCTTTTAGCTAATGTTGCATCTAAGTTGATTCCACTTGAAGATTTTAGTCCAGATAGATTTTCTATAGAGTTGATTTTTCGGCCTTCCATTCCGGATAATGTCACCAACTGGCGAGTATTCAATGATGATGAATATATCCTTGACTTTTTAACATCTGAAGAGTCTTATTTTGATCAAGTAATTGATGAAGATGAACATGACAAACAATTGAATAAATCAGCTGAACAAAATGCCCTACCAAAGCCTGTAGTTAAACTTGAGGATCTTTATGACTTAAAAGATAGATTCAAAAAAGTCAGCAATTGCAAACTTCAAAGTTCAACTTTGAGATTTGAACTTGTTAACCTAGGATCAGATAGTAATCCTCAAAACATTAACTTAGGTCTTGGGCTCTCAACACAAGAAAGAAATTCATTTATTCATTTGTTAAAGAAATACAAAGACATACGATACTTCTATCATTCAACACATTATCCCTATGATACCTGATGTCAAACCCATTCAACAAAAACTTAGAAAGATCCATCCAAATATGGAAAATAAAATAAAAAATGAGTTGAATAAACTCTTAAAATAAAAAATCATCTTTCCAGTTAGACATTCCAAATGGGTTTCTAATCTTGTACCAGTTAGGAAAAAGAATGGTGATATCCACATTTGTATTGATTTTAGGAATTTAAATAAGGCATGTCAAAAGGATAATTTTCCCCTCCCACTAATGGAACAGGTTCTACAATCAGTTGTTGGTTCCAAACTAATGTCTTTTCTTGATGGATTCTCAGGATACAATCAAATACTTGTTCATCTAGATGATAGATTAAAGACTACGTTCAAAACTAAATGGGGAACATATGCATACCAAAAGATGCCTTTTAGATTGATGAATGCAGGAGCTACATTCCAGAGAGAAATGGATATTACTTTCAAGGGTTTAATTAATAAAATTGTTGTGGTATATTTGGATGATATTACCATATATTCAAAGAAAAGAAGTAATCATTTGCATGATTTAAAGTAGATCTTTGAAAGGTGCAGAAGGTATGGAATTTCTTTAAACCCCAAAAAATAATTTTTTCTCTTAGTGAAGGTAAACTCCTTGGTTTTATTGTATCTAAAAATGGAATTTGTATCGATCCAGAAAGAATCAAGACAATCTCAGAAATTCCACTACCACATACTAAAAAATCAATGCAATCTTTTCTTGGCCAAATCAATTTTGTCAAGAGATTTATCCCTGAATTTTCGCAAATCGTCCTACCATTACAAAATATGATCAAGAAAAAATAACTTTTCAAATGGGGAGACAATGAAAGAGAGGCATTCAAATTAATCAAACAAGCTGTGATTAACGCTCCCTCTCTATCAACTCCTAATTTTTCTACTCAATTCATTTTATACACTTTTGCCTCTGAACTATCATATGCAACAATCTTAACACAACCAAACGAACAAAACATTGAAGCTCCCATTTCTTTTTTCAGCTCAAATTTTCAAGGAGAAGAATTAAATTATTCTGGAGTGGAAAAACAAGCTTTTGCAGTTTACAAAGCCATCAAATATTTCAGACCCTTTCTCTTAAAAAATCATGTTAAAATCGTTGTGCCTTTCTCTACAGTTAGGCAATTACTTATTCAAAGAGAGTTAGGAGAAAAAAGGGCTAACTAGGTTACTGCACTCCAAGAATATGACCTTGAAATTAAACCCGCTAAAATTGTAAGAGGTCAAGGGTTTTGCAGATTGATTACAGGAATGAATGATACACCAACTGACGAAACCATAGGTAATATTGATCAAGTGGTAGAGGTATTTCCTGTTGATACTCAATCTCAATACACCGACTTAATATTTTATTTGAAAAATGGGTATGCACCATCTGAGCTTGATTTTAAAAGAAAGAGAGCCTTGATATTAAAATCTAATCAATACCAACTCATCAATAATGTTTTGTTTAGAAGAAATTATGATTATGTTTTGTTAAGATGTTTGGAAAAAGCTGAAGCAAAAAAGGTCTTACAGGAACTTCATGATGGGCCAGCCGATAAACATTACAGTGGAGATACAACTGCTCATAAGATCCTCCATGCTGGATATTACTGGCCAACCTTGTTCAAAGACACTCATATGTATGTAAGAAAATGTAAAATTTTTCAAACTGCTTCAGGAAGACAAAAGAAACCATCTATGCCTTTGCAACCTGTCAATATCGAACAACCCTTCGAGTAATGGGGACTGGACATAATAGGTGAGATCGTTCCTCATTCTTCCAAACATCATAAATACATTTTGACTGCAATAAATTATTTTACAAAATGGGTAGAGGCAATACCTTTGAAGTTAGCCAATTCTGAGAGCATTACTGAGTTCATTGATCAATTTATCATTACCAGGTTTGGTCTTCCTTATGCTCTTATTTTTTACAATTCTTCTTATTTTTCTGGAAATGTAATGACTGAATTTGCCTTGAAAAGAGGATTTAAGCTTAAGTATTCTGCTAATTATTACCCTCAAGGGAATGGTTTAGCGAAATCCACTAATAAAAATATTATTAGAATTATCAAACGAACTATCGACCAAAATCAAAAGACATGGCATAAAGCTTTAACATTTTCCTTATGGGCTGATAGAATAACTGAGAAGACCTCAATAGGTACTTCTCCTTTTCATCTAGTATATGGAAAAGAAGCTATTTTCCCCCCAATTTAGCTATTCCTTCATTGGCCCTAGTACAATACATTGAAGAAAAGCCTTCCTCCGCTCTACAATTACGAATGTCTCAAATCCTTAAATTGGAGGAAGAAAGAAATAAAGCCAAATAGGTCCATGCCCACCATCAATAGTTGGTCAAAGCTTCATTTGATACAAATTTAGTCAAAGATAAAAAATTTGAAATTGGAGACTTGGTTTTGAAATGGGATAAAGTGCATGAGGATAAAGGAAAACATACCAAATTTCAAAAACTCTGGCTTGGTCCCTTTCAAATTTTTGAGAAGATAGGTCCATCAACTTTTATCTTGCAAGACTTGCAAGGGAAGAAAGAAATTCTTCCCGTCAATGGACTTATTCTCAAATTTTTTTTTCTTAGAAAGAACATTTGTTCTCTTGTATCATATGAAAAAAGACATTATATTCAAGTTAGTTTTTAGATGTTAAGTAGTACACTTTTGAAGTATACATTGGAAGTTTCTCTTTATTATTCAGATTTTGTCTTATTCAAGAGACAATTTGGAAAGAAAATAATAAATTGAAATCTAGTATTGCATCTATTTTAAAACTTTGAAATGCAATAACTATTTAATTGTGAAATATTTTGGCTGAAAACTCTTAGAAAAATCTATTTGTTTTAAAATCAGTCTCGAAAAGTTATTTTTATAAAAGCAAAGATTATTATGCAGCTCTAGCATCTTTAACTCAAATGGTCATCCAAAACTCTTGAGGAGTAAATGAAACCTCCCCATCCATTAATTTTAATTTTTTTAGAGTGTAATTCAAAAATATAAAAAAAAAAAAGCTAAAAGTTAAGAGGTCTCATCATGACCTTGCTCATCGTGTTCATAGGAAACTAATAACATTGACATTATCACTATTGGAAACCACACCAAGATGATGGCTTATAGTCACAAGACTACAAGACAAGAGGTCTCATTACGATCCGACTTGTTCAATTTTATTATAACTTGTGAATGACATTATCATCATCTGGCCACCAAACCAGGATAATGGATTTTAAGGAAAAATAAAAAAGAATAAAAAGAATACAAAGAGATTATTACCTCTAAAAAGGTTATTATTATATGGATGGGATACCGGTTTGTTTTGGTTAAATGGTAACCCTGTCGAGGCTATGAACGCCTGCTGGTAGCAGTGGCTCTACCAATGACAAATAAGTTTATTCTATACGCTAAGCTCCTAATACTTCTTACTTTACTTTTCCAACCTATTAGTAACTGATTTACGCAATCAATATTTTTATCTATAATAAGCCCTGAGAAGCTTTACGATAAAATAAGTTACTTCACTTCAAAGCTATCTATATCAATCTAGATTTTGATCATTTTCAACTTTCTAAAGAAATTTCTTGATAAAGATTAAGATCTCATTATTATTACAAAGATAATTGTTTTGACCAGTGTGTCGCCAATTATTGTGGTACTCAACAACCCCCATTATTTCTAGACATAGAATAGGAAATAATGGGGACCCTTTTAAATTAAAAAAAAAAAACTCTTTTCTTGTTCCCATAAAATAGGGATTTTCATTATTTTTCCCTTATATATCAAACAAGAAAGTCTTTAAAATATAGATATATTGCTAAAATAAAACCTTTTAGGACTAGGAGTCTTTCCTTTGTTTTTAGCAAATAAATACAAATCTTAGAAAGCCTGTTTGATTTAATTTCCATTAAGAAACCTTTAAAAACTATTCTCGAAATGTTTATAAAGGCCATATCAATGAATAAAGGAAATATCATTAAAAACCTGACCCACTAAGGCTACACGTGAGTAGTTATCGGCATATCGTCATCGACGAGTTCCAAGTTTACACCATCACAATCTCACTGATAACGAAATGTCGATCACAACTTTCCCGATCAAAAATTCTCCGATCACATTTCTCCCAATCACAAAACACCATTGACAAACGCTGATTGCGATATCGCACTTTGTCAAATAACGGTATCTCATTCTGTCAATTGACAGATGCCGATACTACATTCTGTTTATTCTTAGCTTTCCGATATCGCATATCCTGCATTTATATTTGAGATCAAACTAACACAATATCGAGAAATTGCAAAATCGCACGTTATGCTTGTATTATATAAACAACAAAATGCCGATAGTAATAATCTCCCATGTAATGACAAGTGTCAGCATCACGTGAACAAACACTCAAAATTAATGGCCACTATGTGTGTTTATGCTTTGGAGGTTTTCAAATGATTTGTAATAATTTCATACTATGTAGAAGGATTTATTCATTAAAACTTGCATTCAATTGATAAGACTCTTCGCGTTTTACGAGTTCTTGTTGCTCATCTTGGTTTGTTTTTTTAGGTAAAATCCAATAAACAACAGTTACAGGAGATGTCAAGGATAATCAAAGTAAAGAGAAAATCTGTAATTCAGCCTCAAGTAGTTTTACCTTCTGAAGAAATTCCTGAGATGGCACCATTGTTTACAGATACTACATGCACTCCAGATGCAGGGTCTTCCTCCTGGGAGGTCATATACAAACTATTCAAAGATGAAATCCCAACAGTAGTAGTCAAACAAAGTGCTATTACCGATGATCAATCCCCAGATGTTAGCACTCCATGGAATGACGTGGCTAATTCATTTCTACACAGAATTGTTGCTCGTCCTAAGATTCTACCTTATACAGACATGGTAAGATGGGTCATTGACCATCTAGATATCATAGATAGAGTCTTTTTGACTTCAAAGAGACCATTATTGGATCTTTCAGAGCTAAAGATTTAAGGAAAATGTATCATGTACCACTGCCACAAAAGAAGTACGATACTCAATTTGTTTGGAAGTTCATGCAAGAGAATCCGAATCTAGAAGACCTTATTAAAGAATGGAGAAGAGACCCAAACAAACACAAACCGTTAGACAATGATATGTATTCGTTAGCCTCTACTGTTTTTCCTTTCTCTCACATTGTTGTTATGATGTGTCATCTCTATGGTTACTCCAATACACAAAAATTCTTAGAGGAATGGGTGCGATTAATAGAAGCCGATGCTGATGGCTATATCCTGGATTGGGTGGACATTTTGTCCAATAATTTCACCCAAATCTACAATTACAGGAAGAAGCGCAATATTATTGAGAGAACTGCTCCTCCTTTCTTCATGAGTGCCTATATCATGGAAACTATTTGCTTTTCTTATGATTTCCCATCTCTAGGATGGAAATGGATAGTCCATTACCCTACCCCTATACATGTTTATCTCGATATCCTATGGGAAACCAAATACCATGCTCATCTCTATAAAATCTGTCATGAAATCATCCTCCCTATCCACCAAGAGGTCTTTGGTAGAAAAGCACCTAGACTCACAACTAAAGCTAATAAGGACTTAAAACCAATAGGAAAGTGGTTTGGGGAAGAAACATTTACCTACATTCAAGTTTATGGTAGCATTGCTTATCCATATGTTTACCCCTTTTTGTTCTGGATAAGTTATTAGCCAAAGAAATTTTCTATCAGATAGTGGGTCATGGTTTAACTAAAATGCTTAAGGAAGCCAAGAAAACCATTTGGCCCCCTTTTCCTATTTCTTGTGGTACTTACACGTTGGAAAATTTCAGGCATGCTCTGTAAGAAATTGACCTAATTAAAGCCTTTAGTTTCCCTACAATTCTAAATAGGAAATATGACCCCAATGGTGTTGCTAAAGATGTGACGACACAAACAAGAATCAGATAGTTTTCAAATGAGTTTGATGATTTTGATGATTTATTTGAGATGGTCTCAAATTATTCTATAGTTGAAAGAATGGCAGTAGAACGTTTTTCTCTTGGAGAATTGATTAATTTTAATCAATATCATAATCAGAGAAGAGCTCATATGTCAGAAATTTTGCTAAGATGGTCCCAGAAGACTCCTGAGGTTGCAAATACATCAGCCTCCTCGTCAAAGAATCCAATCATTTCCCAAGTCTCAGAAATAGCTACAACAGTTGTTGAACAGAAAATAAAGGTCAAAGAAGAAAATCAATTGGATAAAGTATGGGAGGAGTTTAATCACATTTTGTCTACCGAAGAGACTCAAGATGTGGATACTTCAGTTAACACAAGAGCAGAGAAAAACTCAAAAAACAAAGGGACAACCTCGTTTACTACTGAGGTTTCTAATACAACTATTGTTGAAATTCCTGCAACAAATATTGTTCCTGAGACTCCTGAGAAAACTATTGTTGATGATATTTTTGATAAAACTATTGTTGCTGAGGATATGGAAATTATCCCGACATTTCCTACTTCTAAGATAGTGTTGAATATCGAATAAATCCCCCCTTTGGATGTATTTTATAGCCCCAAGCATAAAGCAGTAATGAGCAAATCAAGGAAGAAGAGAAAGATAGATCGAGAAAAGGCATTAGTCTTAAGCAAAACTCATTTTCAAGTTCTCTGGAAGGGAACTCAGTCAACTCTTGATGAAGAATTGAATAGACTTTGACAATTCACATGAGCTTATGCTAGTGCCACTATCGAAAAGGAAACAAGAATACAACTGCTTTTAAAAGAAAAAAACCAGAGGATTTTGCAGTTAGAAAAATATTTCCAGAATGAAAGGCAAGTAATTGGCCAACAATGGCAAGAAAAACTTGTTGAGTTACAGAAAGGTTTTAATGATTTAAAACTACAGTTTGAATTTGAAGTCAAAGAAAAATATGAAAAACTACAACAATTGCAACAAAAGATTAGTTAGTTGAAAGAGATTCCAGATTTGAATGAAGTCTGAAAGGAAGCAGAAGAGATAAAAACTCTCCTCACCAAACAACAGGTTATATTTTGTCACAAGTTAGTTTTAATTCATGATTTGTGTAGAGCTAGTGATTCTTTGGTCAATCAGTTGTCCGACCTGCAAACATTTTATGAGAAAATTGAAGAAAAAATCTCTGAACATATAGATTGGCAAGACAATGTTGAAGGGAGATTAGCTGGTCTCCCTCGAATTGAAGAATCACAAAAAGATATTGTTTTTGGTGACTGGGACATCAAAATGAGACAAGAATAAATGGTTATTATCAGAGCCAAAAATATCACTTCAAACTTCACCAAATATATCAACGATACTTTGTTGCAGGCCAATCTGATACAAGAATGCCCAAAGGACACTTTGCCAGATGTCAAAGTTCTAAAACAATCATGGCAAGAAGCGTCCAACAAAAGGATTGAAGATATTCAGAGTTTATCAAAAATAAACCTTGAAGGTTATTGGCATTTCTTGGTGAAGCCGCATAGTCAGTGGCTAGTGCTGAGGTGTCTATCTAATGCAATGAACCAATTCCTTCCAGCACTCAATGATGTAGTATTCATGGGGCAGATACGTATGCAACCAATTCATCCCCCCCAGCTAAAGCCAATGATGGATATATGTGGACTCATAGAACAGATGGAGAATCAGCCTGGAGCATAGTCATGAGTTTCTTGTTGCAACATATGTTATCTTTAGCTTTGATTTATTTTTAGGTTAATTTGTTAAAGTTTATGGTTTAGGGTTTAGGATATTTAAACCCCTTTCGTACATTTAGAAAGGGGTTCTGAATTTTTGAAAGACAACTTTGAACTTGCACTATTGTTTAAATCCAAAGTTATCTTATTGAGAAGTAGAGCCTGAAGTTATCTTTTTTTTAAGCACAATGATGATGTATCGGGTACTATTATCTTTATATTGTTGCTATGTTTCATTGAAATAGATAGTAAATTTCTTATAGATTATTTCATTATATAAATGCTTTGAATACAGTCATACATTGTCACTATTGATGTGCAGGATTGTATCTTGTGTGGTTATATATGAGATAATGAGTTCTTATATGTGATTGAGTTTTAATCAACTAAATTAATTAACTATTTAATTAATTTAGTTATCTTATTGTTTTCTTTTCATTAAGTGTTTAATGATCTATATTGTTGCATGCTTTGTGAAATCTTTCTATGAATTGCATATACATAAATCCTATTCCTGGGAAGTAATTAGGATAATTTTAATTACGATAAGTTTAATTAGTGATATCATCCTTTCTTTTGAATCATTCCATTAGTCTCAATTTGTTCCATATTATTCTATTATATCTCTTTAAAATAGGAAACGGGTCCCTTTATCCCTAATCGGACCCACCATTTTCAACGGAAAAGGAGTTGCCTTAAGCTCCTGACTTGGTGGTATTCCCCAATGTTGAGGCACTGATATTCCAGCCTTCAACATGACCTTAAATGACAATTCAGACAAATTATAGAAATCAACGAACATATCCTGACCACCTCTCAAACACACATGAACATATTCAACAAAACTATAATACATCAAATACATGTAATACAATAAGTATTAAAATTAAATTGAAAACAAATGCATCACAACAAACGTGGAAATCCATGCATTGTTGGAGCGAGGGCGACCTCTCTTATTTAGTTGATCAAACTCAAATGGTTCATCTTCATCTGCAACAATATTCAAGTCAATTTCCAATCTTGCATTTTGTTTTCTTGTTTTTCTTCTCTTTTTGGGGCTCACGAAACTCTTCTTCCTCTTCAAAGATGTCTCAAAAGCACCCAACCCACACGTGAATTCATAATTCATAATATGAAGATTTTTGGCGTCATCCAACAAATTTTTAAACAAATAAATCAAGTGTTAAATCTTGGTCAAAGTAGTAGGAGGACATTTTCAAACCATGTCTATGTAGCCAAATAACTCCTCTTTGGCCAACTCACTTCCTTCAACATTTACATCAACATTGTGACTATCCATGGAAAATATGTTTTCATTTTCACCAAGATCCGATATTGCCTATATATTTATCTCAGGAGGGTCATTGTATGAATTAGTTGTGCTTTGATGATTTAGTAATTGGTTTGAAGCCTTTGAATAGGAACACAACCAACCCACCTTTATGGCACACTTTCAAATGTTGCCACGAATAGACCATGGGCAATCACAAGTTAATAAATTTGTGCGATGACAAGTGACAAGATATTTCTTATTAGGTTTGGATTGAATTCTCACCCAAAAAGCATGAGACATTTTCTCATGAGGGCTGCAATCACTATCTAGATTTCTTTTTTCTTTTTCCATTGATGATTCAAACTGTTTCTCTTTCTTGAAATTATTCAAAAATCCGTCCTTTTCTAGAATTTCCTTAAACCAGTAACATGGTTCAATATTTGTTAGAAGAGCATATATCAACCAATCCATCCCACGAGAACATTTCTTACTTCTATTAGATAAAAAGTTTTTCTTTAGGTAATAGTGATATGACTCCACAACGTCGCTTGTCTCTTGATTTGTATCGAGAAAATCCCGACAACCTTTTACCCACATCCCTAATTGCATAAAAGTTGGGTTAATGAATATATTTCATCCTTATGAAAACCAAAAAGAGAAATGTAAGAAAGAGTTTGTCACCTTAAAATTCTTGTCACCAGTAACCCAATTCTTGTGGAAATAGTCTAGGAACTTCTCCTCATTTACAAATTTGTTGAAGAAAGAATTAATTGCATTGCTCACTTCAACACTAGATCAATAATTCATAATTAAACCCAATTAACTAAACATCTCTTTTTTTATTTCTAGACTACTGGCCAATTGATTCACATTTTTTATCCATGCTCAACGTACGTGCCAAACACACAAGGTAACATTTCACCCTGTGATTCTCCTGCCACATTCAATTCATTTCAAGCATGTTATTTTTGTAATAAATACAAGTTGTACTATAAAAAAATAATATTGAAATTACCTTAAAGCACCGATTTCAGCGAGTGCATCATCAACCATGAAGGCATTAGCTTTCCAAGTATGATCAACTTGGAGACACCTATGCATGAGGTGGTCCAACCATAGCGAAATGTCATGTGATGTATTATGTGATGCTACCACCCATGCAACTAGCACCCCACTTTGTTGATCATCAAACAACATGAGTATGTACAACTGATACTATCACATTCAAAAAACATTTGAAGTCAAATTCATCTCATTAATCATTATCAAACATTACTAATAAAATTATTGTACTAGATCAATCATTCTTAATACACTCACCCCATATTTATTCATGTCGAATGTTGAATCCATGGCTATTAGGCTATTATTTGATAGCTTCACCATGGTCTGCAACATATAATTCATCTGAATTCCAACTATAAAATGGATCTCTCCACCACTGGGCTTTTGATAAAATAAAAAACCATTTGGGTGTTTTCTACACCAAAGGTTCACACTCATTTCATGATTTTTATGAAACCGATAATTTCATTTCATTAGATAATTATATATGTTAAAAACATATTTCCTACACAAAATAAATCCCTATCTCAAGTTGCAGCATCCATGTCAACATATTTTTTAACATGCATTTTGAAAACCGAGTCAACTAGAACTTCCAAGAAGAAACAACTCTCTATATAGGAAATCATGTCCCTTGATAAATTTGGTTCATGAAGGGACCTAGCATGACACAAAGTGTCATGTTGGCCATGACAAGGCCATCCTTGGGTATCTACATGCTCATACATGTTATATGTTATTATCGCTATCTCAAGGATTTGAACCATAAATTTTACAATGAAATGGCATTGGCAACCCCTCTTTTTAACAAATGAGTATCTATGATTCATTTCATCTTGTCCTCTTCTGTCCTTGGGGGCATATGTACAAGAATAGTTGCATAAATTTTTTTTAAAGTCAATACATATGAATCCATGAAAAATGATCGAGCACTATTAATACCAACATCTAAACAATGCATCTCTAAAAAACTTACACTTCATATAGCAAGGAAGCAGTAGGCCTTGAGCTTGGGAATTTATTTTGTACCCAGGTGAAAGAACATGGAGCATCTAGGTTCATTTCCTCTCCTCTAATAAAGTCTCCAACTCTAGTTGAAGGTATTTTTGCAATCCGATCAATCTCCATGTGTTTTCCATGTACTTCAAACCAATCTAAATCCGTTATAGAAAAGATGATATTTTCTTTAGGGTTTTGCACTAGAAGGGTAATGATTGTTTCCCATTTGACTTGCTTTACCATTTTATGACCCAATGAGTTGTTGCAACGGTGAGACAATGGAAATGGTTAACCAACGTTAACAAGCAAGTTGTCGTAATGGTGAAACGAGTTGCCACAATGGTTAACCAACGTTAACAAGCGAGTTACCGCAATGGTTGAACAATGAGTTGCCACAATGGTTGAACAATCAATTTTGGGTTAGAACCAATGGTGTGCAACCCAAAACAACATTTCCTTTATATAATATTCTAAATAAATTTTGGTGCTCTCGAAACCTTGACAGACAAGAAACAACTAGTTCTGTGTAACCCATAACAACATTTCCTTTATATAATAGTCTGAATAAATTGGGTTTTAGCAATGTGGAGGATTTTGGGTCTTACAAATTGGGTTTTGACCAACACCATAGAAAACAACAGAAAGAAAAAAAAAAAAAAAAAAAAAAAAAAAAAAAAAAAAAAAAAAAACATTTCCTATTTTTAACTTACAATATGAGCAACATTCAAGTATAAACGTTTGTCGTGTTGTTTAAGCTCCATTTGTGTTGAACATTGGACCGATATTTGTAATTCGATCAACACATGCAGTTTAAATGTTTCATTTTAAACACGAATATGATCAACAAAAACAATTTATTATATTGGACCGACATTTGTAGTTCCTGAAAGATTCAACATTGATTAGAATGATATTTTCAATTCCTAAAATATTAACCAGACCATCAATTTATTAAGTAGGCCATCAATTTGTAATCCTACCAATTTCTGTCATGCTTCTCGCGTTGAGTGTTAGACCAATATTTGTAGGTGGTTTCAAGCAGCTTAGTGTAAGGGTGCAGGGGAATTCAAAATGATTCTGGAATGAATGGAATTTAGAAAGACGAAGGCATGGATTCATGGTGTACGACGACTATGTGAGTTGGGTGGCAGGTCGTGTCATTCGTCGTTCGATGAGTTGGCCTGCAAATGAGAACTCTACAAATGGAGTATCCCGACAGGCCATGAGGACACAAAGTTGTTAATGTTAACAGACATCAAGGATCTGATCGTTGTTAACGTTGGCGAGAGATGGGACCCGGTCACTAGAAGGACCTCTCTAGGAAGTGAGGGGTCATGAAACCCAAAGGGTGTTTTTTCGACCCATTAGCTTACTCCAAATATGAATGTCACTGAGTTCTTGAATTTTGGGTCATTGAGTTGATAATGATTGGTTTGTTGACATTTTGAATTTTGATCACTAAGTGGATCATAATTGGTCTCTATCATTTCTGATGCAATTAATTTGTGAAGTGTATATAGAAGGAAATATTATGGATTTCTAAAAACACTTTTTAATTAAAATAAAAATTTAAAAATATAAATAAATGTGCTTTGATTTTAAAGTATTTATATATTATTTTTTTTAATTATATATATCTATATATGGTGAATTAGGTTGATTTATATTATTGGATTTGGAGTATGTTCTAAAACTATTTCTTTGATCGTCTTTTTAGGAAGTAAGGAAAAAGGTTAACGACCCAAGGCCCAGAGGCATTTTTGAGAAAGGAAGGCCTACCTCCTTACCAACTACCAGCTAGTACTTCTAGGTGGCATGGTTTTCCTTGAATAAAAATGATGAGTTAGCTTACATTCATAGATAACAACTAGTGATGGTTGTCCCTACTACTGGTTTGACAACTGAGTTATGATAGGTTTTCCCACTATGAAAAGGTTGACTTATATTATAACGCAAAAAGGGCTATAGAGTTCATAGTTTTGGTTTGTCATAAGGGAAACTAGAACTGATAATATTAATTGTGGAGTTTTAAATATATGTTCAAAATACATAAGTATGTAGTTAAGTAATCAAGTCTTAGAGTGACTAGAAATGCAAAAATTACAAATTTATTGTGGCTATGTACAACTCTGACAAGCATGCACTCATAATCTAGAACCAAAATTAATAAAATCAAAAGCATATTGATCTAGTCGACCTTGATAAGAGTAGGGGGGTGATAAAACCAAAAGGATATTTATCTGTTAGGGGATTCCACTTGGATAGGAGTAGGGAGTTTATCATCTTCTTCACTATTATGAAATTCTAGGTTTGCTAATTTCTTGGAAAACATTGAAATTTTGTTGTCCATTTTATTGACTTGTTGTTGCAAAGTGTCCATGCAAAGAAGAATCTCCTCATGGGCTTCATTTCTTTCAACCAACATGTTTCCCATGATTTTATTTAGTTTCTAAGATATATCCATAATTTACATGTACCAGATTTCCCTAGTAGTAGTGTTACTCATATTCGAAACCCACTACTCCACTTCATCTTCCATTTGTATATCAAATAGAAACATTATTTTTAACTTCGCTTCATGTTTAACGACATTTAATTCCTCTTGCATTGAGCAAGGAGTGAACTTCCTATAATTATGGGTTGTTTCCTAAGCCCTAGCTTCAATATGAATACGTGGATAGGGATCACTCCTACTGAAGTTTGGGAAAAAGAGAGTTGAACCTCTTTGAGACATTTCCACGAAATTGGCTAGAATAAGAGGAGGGGAACATTGGAGAGGGCAGGGAGGAGAGTGGAAGAGTGTGAGGGGTTTAGCCAAGTGATAAAACAGAGGAATTGTAGAAGACACAAAAGAAAGGCTTAGAGAACAAGACCAAGAAAGGAGGAGTTCAACAACGGGAGGCTAAAAAGATACAAACAACCAAAGGTAACCAATCATGTTAAACCATGCACCAAGAGGGGACGGAGGGAGATGAAAATTGGGAGTTAGTAACAAAATCAAAAGACTGAGGCTAGTGATAGAGAAAGCTCAAAAGAAGCGCATATAAACTTAAAAAGCAAAGCAAAATGTAGAATTCTTAAACAAAGAAACTATCGAGGACACTTTTCTGTTTAATCAACATAAAATTATGCCCCTTAACTAGTTATACCCCTTAACTAGTGAAATTTTTTTGGGAAGGAAGAATAAAATAATAATTCCATTTACAAATTATTTTGGAGAGAAGAAAAAATAATAGTTCCATTTACAAATTCTCTTTTCAAGAGTTATTGAGTAGAGAAGCGCATTCTACAACCCAGTATGAGGGGATGTGTAAGTATGTCACGTCTACAATAAATAATAATAAAAAATTAATGTCGGCCCAAAACAAAAATGAAAATAACCATATAGATAAAAAAAAACAACAATACAATTCAACTCAAATAATCGAACCAAAATATTTTAATATTTCTTATAATTAAATATTTGTAAAATGAGTCTTTAAAAGGAAAAGCCATAATCTTATGGATATATTAAAATATTTAAAGACATAAATATTTCCACATCAAATCTGTAATATTTGATAATCTTAATTTTATATAGTTTTATTATAAATTTTGTTATGGTGCCTTGTAAAAACATCATTAAATTTAATATTAATATTGAAAGATTGATATTATTAAATTTAATATTAATATTATTATATTTAATAACTTTGAATTGATAATTTGAGGAAATGTTTGCATCTCAAGAGATTTGATCCCTCACACAATACATCCAGAGTTAGATGAATCTAGATTGATAATACTTATACACCTTGATGCTAGACAACACACTATAAAAACCACATTGTAGACCTAATCATGAAAAGGAACTGATGGAGAGTGAAATGAATTAATAATTTGAGGAAAGGTTTGCATCTATAGAGATTTGATCCCTCGCACAATACATCCAAAGTTAGATGAATCTAGGATGATAATATTTATACACCTTGATGCTAGACAACACACCATAAAAACCACATTGTAGACCTAATCATGACAAGGCATTGGTGGAGAGTGAAAAGGCATCTTACGATGATTGAACCCAAGTCATTAATTCCAACCTCCATTTGTTTTCTACTCATCGACCACAAAAAATTGGTGTGTGTGTTTGATCGACGGTTATCATGGTATGTTTCAGTGATCACGCCATGTGGGGGAATTTAGCTTATAGATATTGTAGTGTTTTTATTGTAAATTTAATTATATAATTTTTCTATATATTTAAATTTTATAATTTGATTGTTTTGATTTTATTATTATTTAAATTAAATTATTATTTTTTAAATATATTTTTAAATTAGTAAAATTATTATTTTTAATAGAAAATGAATTCAATATTTTGAAATATTTTAATTACCATTTTAAATTAATATAGTAATATATAATATTTTTTTGTTTGCCAGTTTATGAGAGCTTATGGCTTGTGTAGGCATGAACCAGGGGCATCTAAGTCATCAAAATCACTCGGGGATCACACCTGGCCTCGACCACACCAACTCTTAGCATGGTTAGATTTTTTCCCATAGAGTTTCAAACTTACTACCTTTACACCATGGAGTGCCTTAACATAGCACCCTATCACCAAATATTCTACACTCTGTATTAATATATAAGATTTATAATTTTATTGATACACAATAATTTTTGCCAAATTTTAATTTTAATTTATTATTTCCCTTTCAACATGAATCTTATATTACTTTTTAATATTTAATTGTAATTCTTTTGTAAACCATTCATCCATTTTGTTATGATATTTTCTTCTTATTATTATTAATATTTTTTTTGTAACATCAAAGGAGTTATATTATATTACTGTATAAAAAAACAAGGTTACATCATAGATGGACTTTTCTTGTCTGTCACTAGGGAGACCAAACCATAAAAGAAAATTTTTCAAATTACCCTCATTGTTTATGATATGTGGATCTGTCAAGAGTTTAAACCAAAGACAAAGAGAGGGCTTACATTGACAAAAATACATGGACCAAAAGGAAAAAATACATTTTTAAACAAGTCGTAGAGAAAAAAACTTTCTTGAGTGTGTTGTCATGCTACAAGGTTCTAAGCTTAAGATGGGAAGGGAGAGTACCCATTTGTGTTTGACTGTGGTGAAGTGGCACCTAAATTTTCTTTGAAAGCTTATTGAGATTGCCATCCATATTCTCCATCTTCTCCATGATTTCTGACATGCAAATGAGGACCTCCTACTGCTTGTTAGCCCTATCTATAAGGACCCGACCCATGAGTGTTTTGGAATGCCAATATAGGTTGAATGTGTGAATATAGGAAGAATTCCTTGTTTTGGTGGAATTTCCTATGTCAGGAATCCAATCTCGAGTTTCTCTCTCAACAAGATAATTTGGAATGAATCTTCTTGTCTAGCAGACCTTCCCTTCTATGTCAAAAATGGCTTATTGCACGAATTCTAGAATAATGAGATGATATTGGTCTATTGTAGCTTTGGTTGAGGCCTAAGAGCGAGTGGCATGCAGTGAGGGGGGTTGGGGACAAGAGAGGGAGGCTAACTAGCCCTACTTCGATGACTTCTTGTGAAAGGATTGGCAGTAGGATGACAAACCATGGAAAAGAAAGAGGCATGTGAGGCTTATCATAGGAGAAGGGAACTGATTGAGTGGAAAATCATAGGAGGAGGGAACTGAGGGCCAGTATGGTGAAACCAAGTAATGATAGGTTATACACACTGATAGCAAAGAGAGAGAGTTAAAATTCCAAAGAGGCAGATGTAAGGGATCCTGCAACAAAAAAAATTCGAGAAAGGGAACAAATAGATAGGATCCAAAATTCCAAATTGGAGAAAGTGGTGAGAGCATGGAGAGATTATAATCCTGAAATGAATTGTAGGGGATGCGAAATATAAGTTTGAACTTGAGTGACAGAGCTCCTTTCATGGGACAAATATCGCTGATCATTAAGAGTTGTGAGTGAAGAGGATTTATTGCAAGCATTAATGTGAGGGACTTCATAGCACCTTCTGAGACAGACTCATCCAATTTGCATTGTTGTACCAAGGTAGCAGTCTTGATGATTTAAAGATAGTGATAGTTTTCCAGAGCTTCCTTTGAGTTACACAACGAGCTATCATCCTTTGCTTAAAATTATAGTGGTGTCCTTGACCTCAGAGAGCCATGATTGTCTGTCTGATTCATATGGTGTGAGATCTATGGATCCAGAGGGTGCCCATCTCCCTTTCCATGATTACACCTAAAACCATAAATGCCTTGCCTTGCCTAGAACAAGGTTAGTGGTGGTAGGGTGGCCATGCAAGCTACTAGGTTTGGATAGCCTGCCACCCTATCTTAAGATGTTTGAACACCATTTTGAGTTGGATGAATTGTGAATATGCACCCTCCGTGAGGATCCATATCTTGTTGCGTAATATCCTGACACTCTATCTTTGAGTGTGCAGAGGTGAGTTGGCCCAACTTCATCCCAAATCCTTTGAAGTGTAATTAAGAACCTCATTTGCAAGCTTCTCTGCCAACATGTTTCGCTTTCTTAATATGTGTTGGAGTATGAGTGCATTAAATTTTAGGAGATGTTCTGCAATGTTCTCTAGGCAAGCCAAAAGTCTCCACATCCTTATTACTATGGCCATAGTGGAGCCATTTTGGATCCTTTTGAGCATGTTGATGATGATTGTAAAAGTCCCCTTCTACAATTATAATTTCAATGCCTAATTTCTTTGAAATTATTATTCCTTGTTCAACTGCATAAATCTCCAGGCTTGTGTTTTTGGTATCATGCTCAATAGCTCCTGCATACACATGTTGTATTTATCCTTATTCATTTTTTAACATTCCACCATAACTAGCAAGATTTATGTTACCCTTGGATGCACCATCAAAGTTGAGTTTTATGAAACCATTTGGTGGAGGCTATCAATGGTTCAAACTTGTTTGGGCATGGGGAGTGATGATAGTATGATTTTTCAACATTGATCAATGCAATCCTAGGAGAGTAAGGATAGAAGCTTCAGATGGTTCACAATACTAGTCTTGGACATTGCATGGGGAGATGACAATTGTTTCTTTAACTTTATCAAATATTTTTTGTCAAACCAAATTCAAATTCCTTGTGATATATTTGAATATTCTCTAGTTACGATCCCTCCAAATTCCATGGACTATAAACCTTGAGAATAGTTTCCTGACTCTGATGATTATTGAATTTTTAAAGGGGGTAGATCGTCTATCCTCCAATGTTTTTTTTAATATCGTTTTTGTTTATTTTACTTTTCCTGAAGATGATTGTTTTCCAATCCCATTTTTCTAATGCAAACTAACAATAATTCAATAGGTGTTCCATTGTCTCATTATTTAAGTAACATAGGTGGCATTGTGCGGGGCCATGAAAGCCTCTTTTTTGGAGTCACTCCAAGGTTAATGTTTTGTTATTGAGTAGTAGCCAAATAAAAGTGATATTTTGGGCCAATGTTGGACCTTCCATAGCCTTCTCCATGTATTCTCCTCCAAATGTTTTGTTGTGCCAGCCAATATGTTGTAGGCCTCCTTAAGATTGTAATCTCCTTTGTGGTTTTGTCCCCATTTTAGAATGTCATTCCCATTTAGAATTTTAATCTTTCTATGCTCCAACTCCTTATACAAGGCTTTGTAAGAATCTAAATTGATGTCAGAGTCTTCTTCACTTCCTTTATCCCAAAGTCTCCATTGGGGTTGTTATGTGGTATTGTTCCAGTCATCTCTGACAAATATTTTGATTGATGTTATAGTTCTGGTTTGAGATTAATTATGTCTACATTTTGTCCTATATTTTGGGCCATTGTTTCCATGATTCCTCCCATAATAAGGCTATATGTTTGCTTCATATTTCCCAGAAGTTGTGGTTTTGTATTAGTGCTTGTTGTTCCATGCCTGATTCCAAAGGTAAGACCCTTTTATTTTTCTTTGCAGTATGATAATTTGATTGTTGTTTATATCAAGAACATATTATCTTTTCCATATTTTACTCCATAGATAATTTGAGTTTTTAAGCTAACTCCACTAGATCTTTTCTCCCATTTCTTTGCTTAGGATTTTTGGGTCCCTGAGGCCTAGTCCACCTGTTTTTTTTTCTTTACATAATTTTTCCCAAGTGACTAGAGCCCATTTTTTTCTTGCTTAGCTTCCCCACATAGAAAGTATCTTTAGATGGAGCATATTTTTTTAATCACAATTTTAGGAGTAGCTAGGGTTCAAATGAAATATAAAGGAAGAGCATGAAGAATAAATTTAAGAAGGATGGTTCTGTTGGAAAGGTTAAAGGCTTTGAATGTCCAACAAGATAATTTATTTTCTAGCTTGATAAGAAAGTCTTCCCATACCTTAATATACAAAGGGTTTTTGAGTAGAGGGATGCCTAAATATTTGGTCAGAAGGGAGCTCCAATGTAAGCCAATAAATCTAGAAATGTGGGATTGGATAGGTGCAGAGGTTTCAAAGGAAAAAAATTGTGATTTGATTAGGTTTATGTCAATTCTCGAAGTGTTTGCAAAATCTGAGAGAATGGCTTTGTAAGTTGAGGCTTGTTTGATAGATGGTTGACCCATGAGAATGGTATCATCAACAAATTGCTGGTGAGAGGATGGGGGGCAGTTGGGACCATTGGATGGGCATTTTAGGGAGCCAGTGGAAACAACATGCTTTATATATCTTCCAAGGACTTTAGCCATGATAAGAACTAGATATTTTGAAACAGGATCACCTTGCCGGATACCTCTGGATGGGAAGAAGGTAGGGGAGGGTGATTCATTAACAAGGATGGATAAGAAGGATTTGGAAATAAGGTTTAGGACCCAAGTGACCCACGAGTTCTGGAAGCCAAAGGATTTTAGCATTTGAGATATATACTGCTAGTTGAGTTTTTCAAAATCCTTTGACATGTATAATTTAATAATCATGCCTAATTTAAAAAAAAAATGAGAGAATGGATTTCCTCTTGGGAAATGATTATGTTATCTAGAATTTTCCTTCCTTCAAAATAACTGGATTTCTCTTAGGACATGTTGAGGGGCAGAAGAGGCTTAAGTCGATTTGCAATGACTTTGAGATAATTTTGTAAATAAAATTACAAAGGGGGATGGGTGTAATGTCTTAAAGGGATTCTAATTGGGAATGCTTGTGTATGAGGGTTAAGAATGTGACATTATGGGCAATGGGAAATTTTTGTGATTTTTTGATAGTCTTCTACTAGTTGAGAAGCTTCTTCTTCCACGATATCCCAATATTCTTGAAAAACTTCTATTGTGAAGCCATTAGGGCCTGGAGCTATATTATTGGGCATGCTCATGATTTTTTGTTCCACTTTTGTAATAGTGATTTCCCACATAAACATTTCATTTTACTTTCAAGTTACTATATTGGGAATGTGGGTAGTGATTTTTCTGATAGTTGAATTTCAATCCTTAATGGGTTATGTCAATAGATTGTGGAAGTTGTTGTGGATTTATTGAGTTATATTGTCATCCCCTTCCAATCTCTGATTTTTCCTTCTTTTGAGGAAAATGGTTTTGTTTTTATGCCTGTGTTTTATCATAGATCTGTGAAAGAATTTGGTATCCTTTTTTCCTTCTTTAATCCATTGGATCTTGGAATTTTTCCTCTATAGAATCTCCTCTTGTTATAACCTTTCATTCAGTTTTAGTTTTAAGTTGGTTTCTTTTATTTGGAGATCTTCTATTTTTCCTCTTTCCATAATTTCTTGTTGAATTGCTTTCATCTTAGAATCCAGTTGTTTTTTGTGTTCTTGGTTGTTGCCAAATTCTTGTGCATTCCATATATTAGCGGTTTTTCTTGATAGCTTCCAAATTTTGGTGGAAATTGTACATAGAGTTTCCCTTTAGGGAATCAAATTCTTTCCACCACTTTTTGATGTTTCTCATGAAGGCTAGGTGCCTGATCCAGAATGCCTCAAGACGAAAGGTTATCTTTTTTGGAGCGCTACCTCAATCTATGAACTGCTAGAGAGCCCAATGGTCTAAGGCATGACTTGGCAACATGTTGGCATGAATATTTAAACCAACGAGGAGAAGACTTTCATAAATTAGAAATCTATCTAAATGTTAGGTAGCTTGAGCCAATCCACTTCTTTTGTTGTTCCAAGTGTACAAGTCATTGTTGGCTTCTATATCAATTAGATTTAAGGATTGAAGAAGATTTAAGAAGTGATGGGAGTATTCCTCAAGGTTTTTTATTTTTCCTTCTTTTTTCCTGCATGTATTTATTTAGGTTGAATTCCCCTTTGATAATCCAGTGGTGAGTATTGACAAGCTTTTCTAGATTTTGTAAGATGAGTATGAAGGGCTTTTTAGGGTGAGGTAGGTCCATAAACATTCGTGATATAACCTTTGTTAGGGAACCCTATATGTTGAAATTGTGCAGTGAAGGTGTGCTTGGTGGAAAAGAACTTTTCAATAGTTATGGTCTTGTTGATGCCTTGAAAATCGCTGCATCAACATCGGGGAAAACCACCTGGTTCGGACCTTAAAGGCAGCTCCTTTTCCATTTGGTGTGGTGGCTCCGACTGGATATAATGGGACCAGTTTCCCAATGGTTTGTAAATAGGATGGATAAGTGGTTGATTATCTATTATCTAATGATAATGGTGAATGATTTATTCTAAAATGCAAGATTATAAACAACTAATCTATCCCGGGAAATTTCCACTTTAGTGTAACTTTTGATGATCTTTATCTACAAATAGGCATATAGATGACTCCATTGATAAACAAAGATATTTATTCATATGATAATTACTTTGTTCAAGTAGTTGAACAAAGTAATCATTAAAACATTATTACACTATTCTTCATATATCATTGACATAAATATGCTTGAAAGAATAACATTCCTTAAACATTCAATAGTGATAAGTATAAGGACTGCTGTTAAAACACATACATATATCCAATGATAGCAAGATTGAATAAATGCTGATTCATATAAAAGAATGGAGCAAAGACATAGATAATAGTACCATATGTAATTTGGATCCCTCCCGATATCAATCGCATTCAAATTCTGCCTTCTAACTTAGAAATACTCTCACAAAAAGCAGTAGTGCATATCTCGTCAAAGCATCCTTCATTAAAATTCAGAATATAGGCCCAGTCTTTATAAAAATATATATCAGAAGCACAATAGTGTGACTCCCGATCCAAGTTTTATACAAAAATTGAGGACCCTTTCTAAAGACATGAAAGGGTCTATAAATACTATCTATGCTAATTGACTATGAAATAAAAATGCTATTAGGTGGTATAACCAAATCATGAAGATCTTCTTAAAATAGGCCTGCTTGCAGTCGGTAGATTGATTCACTGTTTTGGCTGATCATCCTTTGGCTTGAGCTGGCAGATAGCAAGCATTGGTTGCAATTCTGAAGGGTGACTCAGACGTGAATGCAATTGGGCTGAATATGTGGCATCATGAATTTCGGGAATCATGTAACCGATCGCATCGGTTAAACATTTCAGTGCTGCCCTTTGACTGTATGGTTTAACTAGAAAGAACCATAAGGTGTCCCAAGTTAAACTTTGGATGCCTGCTATTAATCTCTCCTTCTGTTCTAAATCCTGTTTGCATGATTGTTCCAGTGCTTTAGCTGATGGCAATTTTCCTGGAGTACACTGTGAAATCAAATTAGACAGATAAAGAGTATCATTAATTAACTCAATCAAATTACCAGTTGTTGATCTACATCTTGAAGTTTCCCTTTCTGCTTTCATCAATTGTGACTGCCATTCTAGGAAAAGAATTTCCTTGTGTGATTCTAAAATTCTAGGTAGATTTGCAGCTTGCCCTTCACTGGTTTCTTGCCAGGCAAGAAAGTTTGTCAATGTCTCATCGGCCTGTTCCAAATTCTGCCTTGCGTCAACTGCTTTGTCAATCATTGATGAAGAAATCTCACAGAGGGGTTCAGCAAGGGAAATATTATGACATAGTAAATTTAACTGCTTAATCAATGCCTTATTGATCTGAAGAGCTTCGGACCTGAATTCTGCTGGTTGAGGAAAACTCTTGAACTTTTCTACCTGTTGTGATAGTTGAGCGATTTTCTCATCTTTTGTTTTACTCATTTGTTCATTCATTGTCTTCAGCTTGGCCAATGTTGTGGATAATTCCTTTTGTTTCTGCACTGCGCTTTGGTCTATCCTCTGCTTCTCCTTGAGCAATTGCTCGTTTAGTTGGTTGTTTACTTGCTGCTGTGTTGCTAACTACTGTTCTAATTGGTCTATCCTCTGCTGTCTTTCGGATACCTGTGCCTCCAATGAAACAATTGTTTGATCTTTTTCTTTTAGTAAATTGCTAACCTCTGATGCTTTATCCATAGTAGCTACCGAATAGGCTCCAGCATATTGAGAGAGTTTTGTGAGGTCTTCGGAAGGATTGAATTCTTCTTTCCATACCACATTAGCCATCTCTGTGTAGGTAAAAGGGAAGATTGATCAAGCCTTCTCTTTTTCCTTTGTCTTTTTACTACAGCCCTATGCTTAGGGCTGTAAAAGACATCTAAAGGTGGTATGTCTTCTATATGAAAAACAATTTCATCCGATGGATCCTTAGGAATTATCTCTACATCTTTACTTATGGGTAGGCCGCTGGTTCCTTCAATTGGAACCGTACTTGTTGTTGTCTTGTGACCAACTGTCACTTCAGGTGTGTTGAAACCCTGTGAACTTTCAGGATTGCTTATAATGGAATCGAATTGTTGCCATTCTTTAAGGAGCTTGGGATCAATCTGAGTATCTATATCCATGTGTTCACTGCCCTTTTCCTGTTCTTTCTCTTGTTCTGGCTCTTTTCCTTTCTCAGGAATTTTTTCTACAGCAGGAGGTTTGTTGACAGTTTGTTGTTCAGGCTCGCTTGACTGGATTGCTGGGGTAGTGGCTAATAAGTCTAGAGGCAGAGTTTGCAACCTCTTTTCTCTAAGCCTATTAAACACTTCCAGCCCTTCATCTTTATACCTGATCTTGGCCAATGTTTTTACCTGAAATAATGATTCTGCTGAGGAAAACAGGTCATCAAATTCATCCTTTTCATGATCAAACTTTGCAAGTTTGGCTTGTTCAAGAACATTATAGGCAACTTTTCTTGGATCATATTGTCGATTGGGAATTGTTGCAAGATTGAGCATTTGTATTTTCTCTATTTCCTTCTCTGCATGTTTGTAATCATGGAGAGTGTAAACACCACATCTCAAAGGAAATGAAGGCCATACCTGCTTCTTAGAATTTTTAAGGGTTTTGGATGTCCCTTCTGTTGTTATCTGATAGGCCAATTCCTGAGCTAACAGCTTATCGGGCACATATAAGGGAAGAACATGGGGTTTTGTAAGGCTACCAAAAAGCCTTATATAGGTGAATTTGTCTTCTCTGAACCAATTTCCTACAACAGTCAAGTCGATCCCTGCTTCCTCAGAAATCCTAGGGGCAGGTTTATCAAAAATGGCATAGTAGATAGGCAACATAAAACCATTACAGATTTTGTACAAATGATCTTTGTAGTGAGCTTTCCATAACATCTGATGATAAATGTGGATTGGCTTAGGGTCTTCGGGAGTCCATCTCCATCCGAGTATCGGATATTCGGAATTAAAACAAAGAGTATCCATAATATAAGCACTATAATAAAAAGGGGGAATGGTCCTGGTAGTTTTGCGTGAATTTGATCTAAATTCAAGAATTGTTGTGGCTAATTTGTCGGACAAGATGTTTGCCCAATCCATCACATAACTATTGACCACTGCTTCCATTAAAGGGACCATTTCAATAGTGAATTTAGCAGAGTCATGTATCCCCCACATTCTACACATCATAGCCCCGACATAACAGTAAGGAGAAGCCAATGATTCTACAGAGTACTTACCTGATGATTCGTGTTTGTGCTTCTCGGGATTCTGTCTCCACTGCTTAATCGGGGCCGATTCTGTCTCATTTTCATTTGCAAATTTTTCAAGGAAGGCTTTGTTGTACCTCTTTTCAGGCTCAGGCAAGTGATACATTTTCCTTAGATCTTCAGGTTGAAATGAGCCAAAAATCCTCCCGTCAACTGTGCAAAATGTTCTGTTTGAAACTGGAATTTCTTCTACCACCCATCTCACTACGTCAGTGTATGGAAGAATTTTTTCTCGCGCTGCTATTCTGTGCAAATATGAACAAGCTAAATCTCTGAGGGATGCTTCCGATTTTCTAGTTGAGTCAGTCGTGGCTTCTTCTGATATTTCCTCAGGCTCCTCTGCTTCAATTAAATTGTAAATGCTCTCCCAACTAGTATTTCCAAGGCCGAGGCACGTAGTGTCTGAGATTAACCCTTTTTTGCTTGGCCCTGGATCTTTGGCTGGCTGCACTGTTGCTGTAGGAGCCGCTGCTGCTACGGATTTCTTTGATCTCTTTCCCATTTGTTTCAAATTCCTTATTTCAGCGGAGTTCTGCACAAGTGATGAGAAAAATGTGATACAGAGAAATGCTGCTATAGACTAATATGAAAGAATTACGTCGATCAGCAGGTGATAATGGATTATAGTGAAATTGCCGCGGATAAAATCTAAAGGAAAATCTTCCCTTAACTGCTTCATTGATTAGCCGTTTAACCTGTCAATCATGGTAAAGGAGGTTTTAAATGCCCATCATGTCATTTATATGCCAAATGATTCATTGAAGCGTGGCTTAGATTTCTTTGACAGATAATCAGAAGTAAATCGCAATCGGCGATCGGTAACGTGAAAGGAAAGGCTTTAATATTTGTCTTAAACATCTTCCGATCACCGAAAGGTGATACAATGCATGCAAGCCTTTTAAATATGTTCTCGAGATATGCGCCTTATTAATGCATCGCAATCGGGGAATGGATTTGGGCTTTATTGCCGTGCCATTGTGATTTCGCCGATCGCCGATTGCGATATGCCTTATCGCATCGGAGGATTCAAGTGTGCCTTTAATCATGTGTTGACTATTATTGCCGATTGCCGATGGCGATATGCTTTATCGCATCGGAGAAATTAAAGGGGTTCTATTACATCGTGCTTTGTCATTTGACTTCCCCAATATCTGATTGCGATATGCTTTTCGGATCGGAGAGAATGAATGTATCTTTGTGCATGCTTCCTTTGTTATTGTGATATGCGATCTTGCGATCGCTTTATCGCAATAACGAAGAATTTTATAATTTTTAAAGACCCACTTTATTTCTATTCAACAATAGTTCATTTACCTTAAGTCTTTTGATAAAGGTTTTTCTTATGATGGGTTAATACCAATTTATTCACACATCTAAGTTTTATTTTAAAAGGGACCCATTTCATATTATGATTTTATATAAAAATTTTATGAAATGGGGGGTTGTTGTACAACACAACAGGTCTCTAGGTTCCAAAGAATTTAAATGCCTCTAGAGGCATTCGAGGCATCATTGGTTATGGTTTGGAAGTTTCTCTAGATTGTATGAGAGAGGGTTTGGGTAGTGGTAGTTGAGAATATAGTTTCCTACAACATGATGATATGAAGGTTCTCATCTTTAATTTTATTTTTCAAGAGTTTTTGTATAGTTCTCGCATTAAGACCCCATATATTCCATGATGTGATTTTCATTGATAAAGTTATTGTGTGTGGGGGGCGGGGGGGTTTGGTAGGTGTCTTTCATCGGTCTAACCCAACATGAATTGACCAATCTCCCATTTCCTTGATTAACTGTTGGGTAGTTTTCTTTCCCATTTTGTTTCCTTCTTTACGAGTCTTGGAGTGGTCCTTACTCATGTTACTATTAATTCCTAAGGAAGAAGAATGAATGGGTTTTAAGATGTTACCTGAGTGTTGTTTGTTTTATTTTCTATGTTGATTGAAGTAGACTTTTGCGATCAACTACACTTGCTCCTCTAGAATATTGATAAGATATTTTGTTTTCCATTCTTGGGCGATTTGTAGGATATCTACATTTCTTAAATTAAGATCTTCTTATGCTTCATTCTCGTATTCATCCTGTTCCTCTTCAAACATCTCCACGTCATCCTCTACACTTTTATTTGTTGGTTGCATGTTTTGAATTTTGTCTTGTTTTCTCCCCTAAGTGTTTGTTGATTGATTTCATGATTTTCTATACTCATTAAGGATGGGTTCTGATCTTACAAAATTTATTCTTCTATGTGTAGAGATGATAATCTATTGTACTTCCCTTCTTTGTGGCTTTTCTCCTGTTTGAAACTTTTGTGAAGCCATCTTTAGTTCCTTGTTGATTAACCTAGGCTTTTTTCTAGACTTGATTCTAGGGAATTCTCTAAATAAGTGCCCATATTCATGGCATTTCTAATAGTAGAAGGGGCTATATTCATAATATATGGGTTTCTCCCATATGTCATCATGATAGCTAATTTTAATGTTGGATGGGAGGGATTTAGCTAAGTCTATATAGATGTAGATTCTAACGTAGGAAGTGTATCATCCATATTCGGTAGTTTTTGAGTGCATCACGAAGGAGTCGATGTAATTTCCTATGCCCTCCAAGATGTATGACTCCCAAAATTCCTTCGACAACGAGTAAAGACATAGCCAAATAGGAGATGAGCTAAAATTTTCCTTGTTGGGGTTGAATCTTTCAACCCAGGGTCTCATGTACATCCTTGTAGAGTTGAGAAAATATGAGCCACCCTAAAATACCTTATTCATGTCCTCAACATTGTTGAACATAACTACGAAAAATACCTTTGAGCCTAGTTTCAGTTCCATGTCACCTTTGATCTGCCAGTTTTTCAAATCCACGCTATGAGAACTTTCTTTGTTTTCCAAATGCCCACAAATTTGCAAATTAACACTTGATATTTCAAATACAACATTCTTTCCTCGATTTTCTCTGATATAATATCATAGATTAGGGCTTCTTTTGCTTTCAGGAGACATGCATTTGATCATACTTTGATTTTCCCAGTTGATTGCTTAGATTTATCTAGTTTTCATCGATTACGCCTTGTTCTATGGGAGCATTTGGGGCTTGTTGTTTTCCTTTTGATTTCTTTGGTGTGGCAAGTCTTCGATTACCTTGTTGAGGGTTCTTGTTAGCAACAATATTACTGTAGGAGGGGCTTCCTCTTCCCCATAGGGATGCCATTAACCCTCAACAAAAACTGTGAATAGAAAAACACTAATGTAAGTTATAAGTTTGATGCTTCCGTCTTTCAGTGACCTTATTATTAAGATTACTTATTAAACTAATTTCATATATATATATATATATATAATTTCATTCCAATTTATTAGAAATCATTTAATGTATTTTTTCTCAATGATTTATCTTTTTTTATTAATTAGGAATATAATAGATTTGAATTATAATGCAAAATGATATGAATTTTATGAAAATCAATAAAAATGAGTTTAAAAAAGAAGAATAAAGTATTAAATGAATTGGGCATAAATTGATTAAAACTTTAAACATAGTATAAAAAAACTCATGAAGATAAAAAGTAGTTAAAAAATCATGCAAAATAATACTAAAAAGAAATAAAATAGAGAAAATTAAAAAAAAAAAACGATAGTAATATACCAATAATGTAAATATATAAAAGAAAATCTATGTGCAAAATGTTGAACATTCCATCGTTTGAAAAGTATGTGATAGCACAACTAAGAAACAAGATGGGAACAATCTAAGTAGCAATGAAAACGAAGCTTATCTGAAGTATGGGGAAATTGGGATGTAGATCATACATGTAAAATGTGAAACAATATGGGATTAAATCTAAGCAGCCATGAAATAGGAGGCTTATCTCAAGTATGTGGAAATTGGGATGCGGTAATAAACAACACTTGTCTACGTTTTTAATCAAAGATGGGTAGAATTTGCATATTAAGAATTCACAAAAAGATTGGTTCAAAATAATATAAGCAAGAAGTAAAACGGTCTTAAAAAGATTGGTTAGAGAAAATAATACAAGCAAGAAGTAAAAAGATTTAGAGGAAAAATAATGTGGGATCTAGCCCTTGATACAAAGGGAAAAGGATTACATTTAATTAAGCATACAAAGGACATGATTTAAGTCTAACCATTATTTAATTGCCTTTAATTATCATAATTGAAAAATAAGGTTTATGAGGTAAACTTTTGTTACATCGTAACTATTCAATTTAAAATAAAATAATGTAATTTCATTTATAATTATGATAAAATTATAGTTTGCACATACAAAAAAAAAATGTATTTCAAGAAAATATTTTCATTATTGCTCAACAAAGGGAGCATAAAATTCCAAAATTTAAGGACTATCGAGAAAAACCAACCTAATTTAAGGACCATCAAGAAAAACCAACATAAATACATCTACAAAAAACTAGAAGGGAGTAGCCAAAAATAAGTTGACATCTGCTCTTCAATTTCTTATATTGTTTACCAAAATATACTTATTGTATTATTATTAAAGAAAATTGTTATTTAAAATGATTTGTTGTGGTCGATAAGGAGGGCGTTTGTTTTTTATAGTCAATATGTTTAAGGGAAGACAAGTTCATAGTTAATTAGAAGTAATTAGAAATTATGTTAGGTCTTATTTGGAGCTTAAAAATAGTTTCAACTTATATAATATAAGTGGGTTCTAATTGTTATATTTTTATTTGTTTATTTTAAGGAATACTATGATATAATTTTTAATTAAATTGTATTTTTAATTGTTTAAATTGTTTTTTTTTATAAATATAATTAGATTCAACACTAAAATTTCCAAGAGCATTTAAATAGTGTGTTTTACACAATTCAAATTTTTAATTCCAATAAATTTTTATTGAATTTCAAGAAAAAATAACTTCAAAAACTACTCAAAACTTCAATTCCAACAAATATCTATTAAATTTTAATCAAAATTAACTATGAAAAAAAACACCAAAAAAAACTTTAAAAAATTAAAATAATAATAATATCCATATAAACCCAATATCATATTCAATCAATTACAAAATTAATTTTAATATAATCACATACTTTTTTATCTTCAAATCAAAATAAAATAAGACTTAACGTAAGATAAATTTGTTATTTTATATATATATATATATATATATATAAAACAAAAAAAATATTATATTAATAGGCATGTTTGTTATGAAATAGGAATTACATAATTTTAATTTATTTATTAATAATTAAGTGAATGGTAGAAATTTACTTTCTATGGAATATTCTAGAATATTCATAAAAGTATACACAAATCAAAGATTAAGATTTATCTCTAAAGTAATTATATCCATTTTACCCTTAAATTAATTATTTAAAAAAAAATCATATAAATAAGTGCCATATGAAGTGAGTTATGGCTTTTTGGGTATGTGGTATTGATAAGCCATGATATTAGCCAATGATATTGTAACACAAATTTATCTACAAATTAAGAATCTCCATAGTAAAGTTAGGATAAATTTCCATCTTTAAGAATCTTGTTCTATTTTTTTTCAAATGTATATATCTTTAATTTATATATTAATTCTTTTTATTATTTATTAACAATAATAATAATTTAAAATAAAGTTCTAATTTAGTTAGTTTTTATGATTTTGTTTTCAATAAATTTAGCAATGTGAGATGTATTAGGAAACAAGTATTTTGATGTTTATTATGGATTGACATTTATCCACATTTATCAACCATTTTTTTTTATACAGAAGCGAGGAAAACCATCATCCACTCTATCTGTGAATGTAGGCTGACTCACCATTGTTATTCATGGAAAACCATGCCATATCTTTTTATTTTTTTTGTAATCAGAGGAATCAACAACTGGATCAGTCTCATATTCCCGTTACACACGGTCAATTCCTCATCTCCGATCGGGTTACTTCCAAGGTATTGAATCTTGGATCTCTTAGTTTACACGATTACATATCACTCTGATCATTGATTGAACTACATCCGGTGACACTTTCAATAATTATTATTATTATTATTATTATCCATCCAAACAATTTAAGTTTGCAATTTGACAAGATACCACCCATCTGTTTCTTCCTTAATTTGACATTGTGTGACCATTTATTGTAAGCCTTGCTTAACACGTTCTTGACACTTGGTAGATTCAGAGTTAAGATGAATCTAGGCTGGTAATATATATCTATATATGTGTGTGTGTGTGTGTGTGTGTGTGAAAAAATTGACTTATTTACCTCAATTTCATTTTAATTATTAATATATAATTTTTTGTTTTAATTTTATTTTTATTTTTATGTAATTTGACTAACTCAAAATGTTTACATAACATGACAAGACAAGACACTACAACATATCTTCCATATGACAAGACAAGACACTACAACATATCTTCCATATGACAAGACAATACACTACAACATATCTTCCATATCGGGTTTGAGAGCGCCTTTCAACATAATCATGACACTTCCAATATGGAATGTATGGGTGGATGGAGAGGTCATTCAAAAAACGAGTTTGAATTGAACTTTAATATGAGTAGAATATCAATGTCATTAAATATTTGAATATTAAAGTATGAAGTAGTTTTGTTGTGTATTAAATTGAAAAACGTGTTTGGGGATTAAGGATAACATTAAATAATGTGCGGCAAAAGTATATATCATTTTTAGAAGATTTGTTCTAATAAAATAACTAAGGGTAAAATTATTAATTGTATTTGGAATATCTTTGGCAATCATTAAAACGATGTTTTAGAAATCATCACTACTAGATTGAAAACTTGCTATAGTGATAGCTCAAAGGAGACGAAAGCAATACATAAAATTTTCTTCTTCCTTGTGAAACATTAGCACAACACATACGCACATCCATTACCTAAGAGAGCCATTGAAATTTCCATAGGTGGGCTTGAAAAACATGGGGGGTGATTAATTTGTAATATCCCCTAATGTTTTGAACCCATGTAGCATGTAAATCATATTAACTATCCACACAGCCTCACATTAAGTGTATTTAACGAATCCCTTCCTATGTTTTGAGAGTAGAGCATTAAGGATAACCATCACCCTTTCTTGTATGAGAGAATTAACATCAATTTTGGTTATTGAATATGCCAACGTGAAATAGTTACCCTCGTGGGATAAGAGAACAAGGAAGAATTGTAATTGGCACAAAGGTGGCTAACATTCTCATGCATTAGTTGACCAAGCCAAGAATCAGATGGCTTTTTTGGGATTCAGACTACCTATATTCATTTTTAAGAAGTGTGGTATTTGTGTTCTAGTTATGGAGCTTTATTTCGTGTGGTGTATAGATTTAGTTTTAATAAGTGTAATCTTTTCATTGTGACTCTAGCTCTTTGGTTTCTAAGACGAGTTGGGAACAATTTCTAGGCCATACTCTCATATGCATCTTACTAGATGTTATCTTCCTATCACAATTATATATTATGTCTATTTCAAGAAATCTCTCGAAGAACTTCCTTAAACCTTACCTCAATTAGGTATTCCTTTTAGGCCAGTCTCTTTTAGTCTTTGTTTTATGCAGTGTCTTTTGCGAGGATATTTTGGTGCAGGGACCCTATTCAATTTTTAATTTTTTAAAAGAATGGGAAGGTGAATTTGTTATGTTTTAAGCCTAGCCATCTCTATCTAGTGTCTTATATTAGTTTGGTTAGTTGTTTGGTTTACTATTGTGTGTGCATTCATGGAGCATAAGGAAATCTTAGAACATAAGAAGACTCTAAGAAGGCATGAAGAGTACATTCGGTCCAACAAGACCTCCCTATTTTCAATTGCTACCAAGATACATGAAAACAAACATCACCGTGTCTCTCGAAATGTATCCATAATAAATATTAGCTAAACAAAAGCAATGGATGCACATTCTGGAGGCTAAATGCAACACATTGAGAAACTTGTTAATCTTCATAAGGATTCCCTCACTACAACCTTAACAACAAAGATTCAATGAAATTTTCCCAAGTTGAATTTAAGGAAAAGGAAACAATTCATCAACTCATGAACTAACGTATAACGAAAAGCGGCAATATACTTACCACAACCTTGAACAACAAAGATTCAATGAATTGTTCCCAAACTGAAGTCAAGAAAAAGGAAATGATTCATCAATTCAACTAATGTATAATGAGAAATAAAAATCTCATGCTCATATGTTTGTTAGTATGAGACAAACCATCTTCATATTTTTCATTAAATAAAATGGTTTTTAAGTAATCAGGACACCGCTAATTTTTTTGTTAAACAAACTACATGCAAGAAAAAATTTATTTCATGGTATGTTCCAACTCTATTATATGGTATTAGAGAGTTGTTTAAACCTAAGCTCTAAAATTTTTGAAATTACATTCATATAATATTAAATACAACTATTTTATAGTTATACCTTTACATAAATAGTATTAGATATAGGTTAGTAGAACATGTTTTTTTGGATAGATGTTCAAATCCAAAGGGCCAAATAAAATATTTACATTTTCAATGATTTATAAAATGGAATATTAAAAATATGTTTTTATATTCTAAAAATAAATTTATAAAAATAAAAACTAACTCGAGTAACTCTTACCAGATGCAAGGTGAAAATGAAAAATACTTTCAATTGTAATATTATATATGCAATTACTTTTTTTTTTTCTAGGTTAAGACTAAACTAAGTACCCACGGGGAATTGAACCAGTGACCTATCGCAAGGAGTGCCTTAACAGTGCACCCATTCACCGTCAATCCAAAGCCCCGTGGGCTATATATGCAATTACTTTAATCTTATCTTAAAAAAAAAAAAATCATAATTAAACTTTTCCCATATAAAAAAATTAAAATTTTACAATAATAATAATTATTTTCATTTCATTTCATTTTCCATGCCATTTTCTAACACATTTAAAGAAAAAGAAAATTAAAAAAGGAAAAGAAACCGAAACTGACTTACTGAAACGAAACTAAACTTGAACACTCATTATCATAATTTTTCTGTTGGTTGCTTTTCTAGGTTTTCTTTACTAAGACGATATAGTAATGATGAAAATCCCCTCGCACGTATTTTTACCATAATTCTCCCTTTCATCCATTCTTTTCATGACATTGACATGATATCACCGTTTCTTTCCCAATAAAATTAATTGAAAAATCATTATCCTTTGGTTGAACATTTACTTTATTTTGAAGTAGTTATCATGAGTTATATGAATATTAAAAATGCAAATTTAAATTTAAAGGTAACTCAAGTGAATTTACATTTAAAGATGCTTAACATATCATTGAATGAATTTCAATTTAAAAAAGTGCAATTAACTTTATTTTATTAAATTTGATATATTGATATAATTTAGGTTTATTTTATTAAATATGATATATTGATATAGTTTATGTTTATTTTATTTGATATATTAATTTTATCTCAAAGTAGTATAATTGTTATTAATATTATGTTAATTAAATATAGATAAGGTATTTGGGAGAAATATTATTATCTTTAATATTTAAAGTTTATTTGCATGTGACATGTTTGAATTTATAATGAAAATATTCTTATAATAACTTTGAGACCTATTATGTTGAGTGTTATTATATTTTTAACTGATATTATGTTGAGTGGTATTATATTTTTAATTGAAATTATATGTGTTAGTGTGTTGTGTGATTTATAAAATGTTTATCCAAAATGTAATAATAAATAAAAATCTAATTAATTTTAATTTTTTTTGTGAACTAGTGGAATTAAGAATAAGAAAGGGATTGCTAGAATATCAACATAGCTCTTCACGTGGTATACATGGCTAGTTGGAGGTTTGAATCAAGGATGTCACAAGAAGTTCTTTAATAGTACACCCTATTGCCAAATGATTCAAGACATCCCCTCGCATGGCACACATGGCTAGTCATAAGTTTGAACCATTGGTGTCACAAGGAGTGCATTAATGGTACACCCCATCGCCAACTAATCTACACGACATGTCACTCTTCTAATTTTATACTTTTAATGATGAATGAAAAATAATTATTCTCTCTATATATTAATTGATCTTATTATTCTAAAATTATCTTCCATGCCCTTCTCTCTCCTTCAACTTCCCCTCTCTATAATTAATTCAAAATTATAATTATTTAGATTTAAATTTTTATGAGAATTGCATGATGGAAAAAATTGTAAGGGCGATGGAAATCATTTTTATTGCTAAGAAATAATTGCAAGCCAACATAGTTTTGGGATTACAAATGTTGCACTCCTTTCAACTACTCTTTATCTATTATGATCCTTAATATTGAAGATAAGTGACAAACAACATATTTAAGAATATGCCAACAAAGGTCCAATGCTTTATTAAATCCAAAACCCTTAAGGCAGAGAAACACGAGACAATAATAATTTTATAGGAGAAACACCTCTTCATGTGACCCTTGAGGGACAAGGTCCAAATGAGCAAAGCTCTAATATAACGATAATCCTTGACCTCATATAAGGAGGGCCATTCTTATTTATAGCTACCTTATAAACCCCAACCGTAACCCTAACCACTATCAGTCTATATGTTAATGATAAGGCCATATTACATTTATTAAATGATCACTACTCTGTGAACCTTATTTAATAATAATTAACATACAATTCTTATCACTAATTTTAATGGGCCCTTGGACCTTTATTACATCACTTGGGAGGACACCACCATTCCATCCCCTCTAGAAATTGTTGTCCTAAATGTTTGTACCTATGAAATACATACATAAGCAAGGGTAACATGAATGTGCACTACCACTTTCTCATGGGATGACTGAGTGGTTGGTGCAACGGTATGTTATCCCCTTCATTTGGTTTCAAATCCCAAGGGAGGATACCTTTGGTATGTTTTGATAAGTCTCAAGGAGTAGGCTCCCTCATCCTAATGGAGTCTCGTCCCTTGCCAAGTCATAAATTCCTAGCATATCTAGCTTACGGGTCATTGGATATACTCTTAGTGTTACAGTGACAACTGCTAGGATTGATCTTGGGCCTTATCTATATTACTCTAATGTGTTACCAGTTCACCATGGATAAAAATAAAAATAAATAAATAAATGTGTATATCTACCAAAGTTGCAAATGTAGTCTAAAAAGTGTGTCTAAACTTGGGTTCCATGTAATATTGCACATGGTTGGTCCCTATTCATGATGCAAGAAGCCAACAAATAGTTTAGCTCTTTTCTCATGATAGCCACCAAGGTCATATGGATCCAAATATCCTTCAAATTAGATATTAAAATCATCTAGAGTAAAAAAATCATCAACATATCTATAATAGGGTGGTTGTGGATTTGGAAGGAACACTAACACTGGAAAATATTCAAACTAACAATTGGTAGTCATAACATAGCTTTCAACAATGATGTTCACTTTATATAAAGGAGTATTATCATTAAATAGAAGCTAAAAATTCTTGTCCTTACATAAGTGAAAAAACATCAATATATCCATTCTTCCCAAGCTTCTTTTAAATTATACTATGCCCACATTTCTCTTCTATACACCTCTTCCATAACAAGTAAAACACAAAGTTTCATTATTTTATTTCCTTCCTCCACATTTTTTCTCATCGACTCTATTTCTTCCTTCCTAATTGTTTTCAACAATGTCATTCTTTGGTTATGTTAGGGTTTTGAGGCCCAAGACCTTGGCTTAAAAAAGTTGTAAGTTGTAACTTTTGTGACACTTCTCAAAATCACCATCATAATCTTAATTTGAAAATGGTAACCAACGTGCTTTTAATACTATTAAATTAGTTACAATGTGTCTCATAAACAAATATACATTTACATTGCAATAATTTACCTTGAGGATTTTGAAGCTTCAATTTGTAACTTCTATGGTATTCCAAAACATTGTATTACCTCAATTTAAAAATGGCATGACTATTTGTTTTTAAATTTACAAAAATAAATAAAATAATCAAAATAAAGATAAAATAATCAAAACCTTCAAGATAAGGTAAGGCCAAACATCAAATTGGTGTATGAGAACCTCTTGTTTTTAGGACAAACAACAAATTTGTGTATGATTACCCTTTATTTCTGGGACAAAGGACCTCCCTTCCCACGACAAATTGACTGTTAAAGTATACAAATGTGTACATACTCTACCTCACTCTAGATTTGAACCTATATCCTCTTAGGAGAAAATATATACTTTTAATCATTACACCCACTCAAATTATATTGGATTCCAAAATATATTTATCAAATTTAATGAACTGAATATAACAAAAAAATAAAATAAAAAATCTTCTTTCTTATTATAAATTTGACAACCATTAAACAAAATTTAACATGATTTTTTTTTAAATAATCCAAAAATACTAAAACTAGGCTAATAAAAAATTTCCCCATTTTAAGTAACCCTAATTCCTAAAAAGATATCAAAATTCCAAACAAATTGAAACTTTGACTTCCTATATTCTTTTTAACATCCATTAATAAATGATCATCTATAGAATATGTTATTTTTATTTTAAGATTTCTCATATATTTTATATTGTGGTAGTCTATTTTTTCTACGTTTTTGAGGGTTTTCTGGCATATTTTTCAATCTAATTTGCTTAGAATCTGACATGGATTTCATGGAATCACAAGTTTGAGTTGTAAACTCTCCACAATTCAAGTGTCCTAGGGGTTTTTCAGGGTGTATGCAATCAAAAACCCATTTTAAACAACAAAAATAAGATATGGCAAAAAACAATCCTCGAATTCTAGCCAAAAACTCCAAAACCTAGCATGCTTAGACAACACTTTTTATATTTACCAACTTTATACTAGCTTGTTTCGTGTGTGTGTGTGTGGATTTCAATTTGTTTTAGTCACATTAATACTTAATATAGGTGGATTTTTTTTTGTTAAATAAAGTTTTGCACTAACTACTTTTATACTGAGAGTTACAAAACACTCAACTATCAACTAATATAAATTTCATAAATTGTTTTTGATATATTTTAAATAATCATATAATTTGTAATTAAGATATTTTTTGTTTGGTTAAATTAAAATTGTATTGCCTCAAAATGACTTCATACAAAAGT
Source organism: Pinus tabuliformis (assembly GCA_031772625.1). NCBI lineage: Eukaryota > Viridiplantae > Streptophyta > Pinopsida > Pinales > Pinaceae > Pinus > Pinus tabuliformis. The sequence goes on along the minus strand of CM062812.1, from coordinate 544,131,840 downwards.
TGATAATATTGTTTATGCTACGTCTAATCACAATCTATCTCAAGGGAAACCAATATTGTTGACAATGGACAATATACTAGATTTCTCAAAATGTCAACAACTATCATTGTTAGGTCCATGACAACTAAAATAAATTGAACTACTAAAAGTAAAAAACATATGCCAAGTGGCTAAATATAACATCAAGAATTAGATGAAGTAACTAGGGCAAGATCCTAAGCATTGGTTCCTATTAGTGCTAGAGGTTTTATAACACATTAGATATGGACTTCTATGTGAGCAATATGAGCATCCAAAATAACAAGACAAGAGCGTTGATGGTGTTGAACATGTTGGGTCTCATTAACGAAAGATATGATATCATTATGGTCTTCATGTTTTTCCTTCAAGACCTTTCCCAAAAGTGTTTTCATCCGCTACAAATCTTGTCTTCATGAGCTCAATGGCCTGGTTTCTTGCAATTATAGCATACGTAATTCTTTTGGGGGGAACACCTTTTCTTCAATTATGAAATCCTTTTGTGATACCTTTTATTTTTCTTATACTTCCTTTCAAATCTATCAGGGATAAATCTAGCTCTAAAAGTATAGTATTTATCCTTTTTACATTGACAAATGTTTTTTGTAGTTTGGTGGCCATGATTATGTGTGCCACATCCCCATTCTAGCATACTCCCTAGATTTTTGTTCTATTGCATTTGGATGTGCCCTTAGAAATATTCCGAGCATATTTACTAGTAGTCCCTTTGTGGGACTTCTTTTTAGTGATACAGAGATGCTAATTACCTCAATAATTCATCTTTTTATTTGCGTATATTTTCCCTCTACTTATTTCCATGAGGGGATTTATTTTAGATTTTGATCAATATCTTTGATCCTTGATTCAGGATCTTTCTATTGTTGTGCATCGAACATGAACAAATCAATTTATTTCTTGGGGAAGTAATCATGTTCACTATCACCCTCCCAATTTGGTGGCTCAAAGTCACTAAATTCATCTGATGAATAATCAAAAGTGTTATTAGTATCTTCTACGAATTTAGAGGGCTCCAGAAAAATTATGTTTCCATCAAGATGATCAATTGGAAAACAATAGTTTAAATCCCACCATTCTAGCTTGATTTCTTTAGCAAATAATGCTGCAAATTTTGGTTTAGATTTCTTCTGTGGGCATTAGTGATCCTAGTGGCCTTGTTTCTAGAAATTATAGCATTCAAAATTATTTTGGGGGGATCACATTTTCTTCAAATATGGAATCCTTTTGTGATACCTTTTATTCTTCTTATACTTCTTTTTAGATCTATCGAGGAGAATATAGATCTAAAAATATATTATTTATCCTTTTTCTTACATTGAAAGATGTTTTTTGTACTTTGGTGGCCATGATTATGACTGTTGCATCCCCACCCATTCTAGCATATTTCCTGCATTTTTGCACGAGGATGATGTGACCATATTTTCAAATATTTTTTAATCTTTGTTTACTCTTTTGGCCAGACAATGTTCTTGGATTACTATTTTTATGTGATGATATGCCGTTGCTATAGAAATTCCTTCCAGGGTAATGACTTTGTATTTAAAATATTGTTCTACTACATCTATAAGTTCCCATGGAAAGCTTCTAATATAATATTTTATCTATTCATGGTCATTCATTTTTCATGTTCCTATTAATAACTTCTGCATATAACAAAAATACTGATCATGATAAGCAAGGTTACAAATTCTTTGAGTCATATAGAATGATGTAAGATGGTCATCATATGTATCTATCTCAAGACCATGAAATTGCGTAGTCAAGGCTTGTATTATTACTTCATCCGCTTTGGGATCATTCATCATTTAATATATAGTACTTTGTGTCAAGTAACGCCACTAGTGGTATGCAAGACCTATGCAACCATTTAACAATTGTGCAACCATATATCTTGGGGTGATGGTGGCATCTTCTAATTTTTATCTGTAGTCCAATTTACTAATAATTAGATGGAAAACCTTATTTCTTCTGTAATCTAACATCCAAAGTTAATGATTGGATGATCAAGCATGGTTGAGATAATTCTGTTGGTTGTATCAATTCCTAAGGACTATAATTGTTTAGGGAAGGAAGAGGATGACATTAACATTGTTGTATCAAATTCTGGTTCACTTTTTATATTCAATGCCTTTAGATTTTTTTTATTTTTATTTTTAATTTGTGGTTATATGGGGTGTGGCCATTCTTTCATGAAAAATGTTTCCTTTTATATTCTTGTCAAGATATCTTCTATGGCTCCAAAATCTCAATCAAGACTATTATCCTAGACCTAGAATACTCCTATGGAGTTGTTTTTCTTGTGTTTTCTATGACTACTCTTTGTCTCATCTCAAAGGACATCTTTGTGAGAAATCTATGGGTTCCTTTTTGGTTTTATCACTGCCCTTTTTACTTCATTTATTTTTTCTAACAAAGATTCTAGAAAATCTATCCTATCTTCAAGTTTTTGCAGAGATGTTCTTAAAATTGTGGTGTCTGTAAGAACATGGGACAATATGTCAATCTTGTTTTTCATATCTTTTATTTATTTTTCCTAAGAATTTGCATCGTGTTTAATTTGCAACAAGTCTTTGTGTAGATAATCTAAATTTTGTCCTGTTAGTGAAGCTTGCATATTTGAGAAATTTAATAGCTTGCACTCATCTGACATTGATTATCCTATTAATGAAGATCTTACTGGAATATATTCTCTTTTTGATTTCAAATCATCAACAAATTGTCTAAAAGGGAAAGTTGGGAGGTTTTTTTCCAGGTAGTTATTACTCTTCTCCATTGGGGGATTTTTTGATTTTTCCCAGGCCTTCTCGTGGTAAAGATAACATGGCTAACTGAAATGAAGGAGAGAGGAAGTTTATATAAATTTTCTTCCTCAGATATTGTTAAGTTTTTCTTGGTAGGTAGGACAATTGTTATGAGTCCCTTTATGAGGTTCTTTTGCATAACCCGAGGATTTTTAGAGACTGAGTTCTGGTTATTACAGATATGGGTATTGATTTTCTAGGCTTATCAATGTGGGTAATAATTTTTCTTTTTAAGTTTGATAACTTGTCTTCCCACATAGTTGGGTATTGGATGTCGGTTCAATCTAAGGTCAAAGGTTGGACTTGTTTAGATTTATCTTTTTCCACCACACTATGTAGGAACGAGGCGATTTGGACGGATTTCATCGAGGGGGGGAGTATCATTTCCAAACTGAACAATAAACATTTATTTCAACTAGATTATGCAAGAATTTACAGACATGTGAAATCTAGTAGGAAGAATATAAGCTATCAACAAATCATAGATATATGGGTCATCTAAAGCTACTGAGAACTTCACAAATATAGTAATGAAAGTTGGTCTGCCATTAAGAGGTGTAGAGAATCCTCCTATTAATGCATTTGAGAAGTTATTATGTCTGGTGTCAATTACAAAACATAAGTAGGATATTGAAAAATATGGTCGCACTAGAGGACCTAAATCAAATTTTATGGCTGCAATATGAGCATACAAGAAGTGTTTTTCTTGGCCAAATCTATGATATCGTGATCTAGGAGATTTATATTAATGAGATTTTTTGTGGGAGAAAAATGAATGTCTATTGAATGTGTATGAATGAAGGAATGAGAAATACACTGCCACCATTTTAGTTTATAGACTTGACTTGGATTAATGGGTGGTAGCTCCCAATGTTCTGTGAAATTTTGTTCATCTATGGATATTAGACTCCTCCGTGATGAAGTTGAAAATATACTAAAAATTTATCATTTGAAGTTAATGTCATGCTAGAACCATCTGAAGTAATTTCTATATAGTTTACTTGTTTCAAAGACATATTCATACTAGTAGAGATATATTTTTAATAGAGTCAAAAGACTTAGTAGGGCATGGGCTTAAGGTATTAATAATACCTTACTTCGGAAAAAAAAACCAAAAAAACAAAAATCAAACAAAAACAAAAACAAACAAAAACAAACAAACAAACAAAAAAACAAAACAAAACAAAACAAAAACAAAACCAAAAAACAAAAAAACAAAAACAAAAACAAAAACAAAAACACAAAAAAAAGAAACAAACAAAACAAAAAAACAAACAAACAAAACAAAAACAAAACAAAACAAAAACAAAAACAAAACAAAAACAAAAACAAAACAAAACAACATTGTCTCACATCCCAAAATAAACTATACTATTCTACCAACCATTTAATCATAGAGAAATCCCTTTGAAGTCATATGAAAAATAAGAAACTAAAATATTTCACAAAAACAACAGTGCACTTACTTGATTATAGAAGTATGGAGATCATGACAAAGTTTGCCTCTTATACAAACTTGACTCCTAAGACTCGAAATTTGATAGATCTTGGAACAACATAGAAGCAAATGCTATATTCCTCTAGTGAAACTTTAAAACTTCTCACTTCTCATTAGATTTCTCCACCTTAGAGGATTATAAACTCGATGAAAATAACACAGTATGGATTATTATGAAAGCTGCCACTTTAGGTTCTCACACATATATGCATATGTGCACATGCTTATCAATTTCCCTAATTTAGAATGACTCGTGCTCAAAGGGAGGGAGTTTTAGAGGACTCAGACTCAAATCTATGATTCTAAATGCCTAGAATGAAAGAACTCCTCCTTATTTATGGAGTTTGGAGGGAGAAAGAGGAGTATTTTTTAGGACGTGACTTGATTTATCAGGTACACAGAAATCGTGCTAAATATCATCTCCATAGATTCCTTGAAAAGTGAGTCAATCCTCACCAGAAGTAGGAGAGGTCCTCCAAGTTTCAAGGATTCTTTAGACAGTTTCTTGAGAGAAATATGTACTTAAAGCTAAAATATTCTCATAGCCAACAGGCCAAAGTACTTACATATTACACTGTTGAATGATGTGTCACCCATGAAGCAACTAAAATACACTCATGGCTGACAGGACAAAGTACATACATAGTGGAGTTATACACCACACATGAAGTGACTAAAGTAAAGTTGAAATACACTCATGGTTGATAAGCTAGGGTACTTACACACTAGAGTGATACACCACCCATGAAGCGATTAAAGTAAAGCTGAAATATTCTCATGATGGAATAAGGGTCCACAATTCTTCACTAGTTGATTTTATTGCTCCATTTGATTTTCTAGGTTGTGGAGCTCTTCCCAAGTCATTATGTCATCTAACCAATATGGATCCTTGGTATCCATATAGTCTGAAATAAGGAAAAGATGGTCATCAAGGAATCAACCCATGATTGTTCCTAGCACGAGTGGATGATCATTTGTTAGAATGTACTCTCCTTGGTATGACGTTATAACATTGAATTTGTAGGACAACTCTTCTCATGTGATACAATTATATCATTCTATTGATTTCTTAGTTCCTTATCAATTATTACCATCTCTGGAGGGTTTAGTAAAGATAGCTCACAACTTAGGAACTTTAATTTAAATTTGAGCCACAATTTAGACTGTGCATCTCTTAACAGTTCATCTTGGATGTTTAGAATGAGTTGTGCACCTTTACAGTTCCATTTTACCCTTGGAATAAAAATTTCCATCAGGATCTTTGTCTATCCTGACCAAGTTTTTGGTGTATGCGCATATTGATATTTCTCTTTTTTTCCTTACTAATGTTAATAATACAGAGTAATGTTCCCATGATACTAGTCATGAACCAATGTCACAGTAACATAGTCCAAAATTATCATAGTCGATATGCATATGTTTGACATATTGTTAATCTATGCTTATGATTTTGTTGAGTTGTGTCATGCTTCTATTTATTGTTCCCATTTCTCCAATATTTTTATTTGGAGAGGTGATGCTTTGATTTCTTTGATTTTTGCACTTTCTATTTTGAACAACTAAAGTACCTCTCTTCTAAGCTCTGGTCTAAAGATCAACTAGACTCTCTTTAGCTTTTCCTCTTCGACCTTGGTGATTTTTTATATTTCTAATGATGTCTCATTCCATTCCATAGGCCTTTTCCCTTTATACATAGTCTCTTGAAAGCATAGCCAAATATACACAATTTTCCTCTCTAGTTAGCATATCAGCCAAGCAATTTAACTTTCCAGGTTTATGTTCAATATTGAAATTAAAGTTATCTAAGCAAAGAGCCCACTTTTGTATCTTATGATGGCTCTCTGCAATCGTATTATCAACTTTTAACATTCCTGGAAAGACTTTCAAACATGATCTTATGATAAAGTGGGCAATATTTAAATACAATCTAAAATGATGAATTTTTTTCTTTACAACTAACAATTCTTTGTGGCTTGATGGGTAGTTTAGTTCTACTCCATGAAAGGATCCAGGGGCATAAGAACACACTAATTATTTTCCACCAAATTATTCAAGAAGAATATTGCCTAGGTGGTATTAGATGCATCTATTTCTATGATATATTTCCCCTTTTCTGTAGGTAGAGATAATGTCGGTAATTCTTTGAAATTTTCTTTTATCCTTTTGATTGCATTAGTCATTGCCATAGACCAGGTAGGGGTATTTTTTTTTTAATCTCTATTGGAGTATTAGTGTGTATTCTACTTGTCTTTTATAAAATGGCCTAATATAGTTTAGGCTACACAATAATTTTTGAAGATGGGTCTTCTCCATTAAAGTGTTTGGAAACAAGCTAAAAGTCTTCAGGATGTGATCTTGTAGAACAATCTCACTTTTAGAAATTGTGAGGCGCAGGAATTCTATCTATGTTTTTCCTATCTTCATTTTTATTTTTGAAAAAACTAGTTCATGCTTAAATACTATATCATAAAACATTTGCAAGTGTTTTAGATGTTCTTGAAAATTCTTTGATCAAATTAACAAATCATCAATGTAGACTATGATCCAAGAATATTATCTAAAAATATCTTCCATCCTATTTTGAAACTCACTAGGTGCATTGTTCAATCCAAAAGGCATAAATTTCCATTGGTAGTGCCCATGAGGAACTACAAATGAAATTCTGTGCCTATCTTCTGGAACAATACTAATCTAGTTGAAACCAGATTTGAAACCAAATTTACTAATGGTTGTATTTACCTTTATCTTCTGTAGTAAAGAGTTTTTATTACAGATAGGATACATGATATATTGTAGAGCTTTATTCAGAGGTTTTTAGTTCACTACTAGCCTCTACTTTCCTCTCTTTTGTTTAGAGTGCTTGTTGACGTGAAATCCTCTACAAGCCCATGCACTCTTCGAAGGTTTTATAAGACCTTTGTTCATAAGGTCATTTATTTCATCTTGGGAGGTCCTAATTTCATATGGGCTCATTAATTTTGTTGAAGGTCTTTGAGGTTGAAATTTAACAAGGGGGTTGTAAGGGAGAGAGACAAAGTATTTTTCCCTATGCCATAGTGCATTAGGCGTTTATGAAGTGCAATCACTCATATTTCTTTCACTAATTGGGTTTAAAAATATTGCATGCGTATGGATGTACAATATGCATCTCTCCATTTTGTTTAGATTACTTGATGTAATTTGACTTTCAATCTTCATATACTATTCTTTTTCTCTATTGCTGCTTCTTCCTTTTAAAAGTGAAGGGGATTTTACTCTTATCCCATCAATACTGAACTCAAACATTCTTTTTTTTTTCTTTTTTTTTTTTATTGTAACGGGGGATCAAATATTCAAGAAATTCTGATCTTAGAATACAATCATCTAACATCTGATTTACACAAAGAAAGGAAAGCTTAAACTGATGATCACTTACCTTTAATGGGAAATATTTAGTTTGGCCTTGGATATCTACATTTGCTCCATCCATTGCTCTTCCTATGATGGTGGCATGTTCCATATAATATTCTAGGATTGCCTTCCTCCTTAGTAGGTTTAGATGAAAACCATAGTCTACCAAGCAATCAATCTCATAGGGTTTTACTTCTGATGGGAAGAACAAAAATCTGATGTAGCACTTGTATCCTCCAAGGGATAATAAAACATGTTCTGGTTGATGATGTTATTCTAAATGCTCTAAATCCTAATCATTATGCTTTTCAAACCCTTCAGATTCATCAGATGCCTCCATATTTTTATTCCTTGAAGGTTTCTTTATGTAGCTTGATGATATGTGTAGGTATTCTTCAAATATTCTTGATAATTCATCCCTTGATGACTTGTTCCTTTCAACTCTTATTTATTTGAGCTCTTGTTTCAATTATCTGATAGCTTCAAGTGCCTTTTTAAGGATGCTTTTTTGTTGTTTAATTTTTCTCTTTAGAAATTTCTCTCTATATTTTCTGAAATTTTGTTTATCTTCATGGCTTGTGTTAGTAGTGAAGGCTTCAAATTGACGAATTCCATCTTGGATTTTCGTAGGAGTGGAAGAGTGAAAAAAGGTTGCTACGTCTTGAGATTAGACTTGGGCTCACGGTAAACCCATAGGACCTTTTCCACAAGTCCCTTGGCAGCAACACATCCTCTATTGAGCATGTTATGTTAGGTTACCAGGTGCCAAGATTAAAATATCACCCAAAAAACCCAGAAACCAACAGGACTATAAAGTATACAACCAAATAGAAATAAAGCCCAAGGAAACTCAAATTTCCAGGGGAGTCTATGTTATCTTATTGTGAGATGGATAAATTGAGGGGGAGTGTATAAAGGACTCCAGGAAGGGTCCAACTCTCTCTACTACATAATATCCATCCAAGCCATCCGACAGTTCCACGATATCAGCTAAAGGTAAAGCACATACCCTATGGACTACTTGACTATCCCTCACAAAGAGAGAGGGAGACCAAAACTAATGCTCACTCCTAATCTTCTTTGAGCACTATATACCATAAAATACCAAACATAAGCTAGACCATTAAAAAAATTGACAAAGTAGAATGAATTGAGCATAGGATGAATTACCCAGTGTTGACCAACCCATCGAACTTGAAACTACATCACCTTGAGGATGATTTGTTAGCTATCACCACCCTCCCTTGCTTGCGTTGTTGTCATAATTGCCACCAATGTCCCATAGAGATCCTCCACTATTGTCCTTGGCCTTCTCCTCTCGTCGTTGCTTAGTTTTCAACACATGCGTTGGAGATTAACATCCCCGAAGACCAAACATCTAAGAATTACTATGCATGCTGAGCCTTGGCCATTAAAATACATCATCCTCTGCACCAAAGTGGAAACATAGAACTTTTTGCACAACAATGAACTGTAGTAGTTAGGTTCGAGTCCCACACTACTTGTTTCATAGAGGAATTGTCGCACCTGCAATAGGGGATGTTGTAGGCATACTAGTTAAGCAACAAACTAAGGTCTCCAAACCAAAAGCGCTCAAACAAAGAGCAGTTTGTCATGTGATTGTGAAAGGAGGTGATAATTGTTTGCATGTGTGAACACATTGGCCGAGTTGGCCATGTCGCCCCCCTCTTAAATGCAATGGGAGGTGGAGAGATTGCACCCCATCCTCCTCCATTTTCTTGAAATCCACCATCTCAATTTGTAATATTCCAAATGGAAAAATATTGTAGATAATAGAAACAATGAACTAGCTACAACTACAAAATTCATGTATGCACAACCTTACACATTTGAACATCGAAATATGAGAAAAAACTCTGTCATTGTATTAATTTTGATAAATATGAGTACAATAAATGAGATCAGAGGAACCTGAGCTTTCTACTGCAAGTAGGGAAAGATCCTAGGTGAATATGATGGCACCCAAGTGCTGGAAATGGCTCTACTACCAAATTTGTGTCCACCCAAAAAAACTGTTGCTAACGCTGGAAAGGGACTGTTGATTTAACCCTCCAAACCGGTCCAAAAATTAGCCACAGGCACTACTCCACTAGCTCAACAAAACCCAAAAATGTATCATGAACCCAAGTGGTGGAAATGGTGATAGAATAAACTGTGTTCTCCTCCAATAATTTCTATTACTGGCTGCCAAATGGAACTAGGAATTATACTCTCAGAAGTGCTCAAAAAATTCTGCAAAATTAATCCTATCTTCCTCTCACCAAACCCAAAAGAACCCAGAAAGGGTTTGGGATGAATCCATCAACCCCCATTGACCCCCAACAAGTACGAGTTTCTCAATTAGGCTAGAAAACACCCCACAGTTCATATATTGCTGAATTAGGCCCAAACATCTCTCCAAGAAATCCTCCCTAACTCTTGAGAATTACTCCCTTCAATCACCAAGAAGATCCTAGATCGAATGTTCCCCAAACTCCGGGTCTCTACAAGTGCACCGAAGTTGCTAGTGAACCCCTGCGTAGACCCTAGAATAAAGAAATTCGGCCCTCTAAAATGCAACACTCTCACCCCTAAAAATCCTTAAGGGAAACTCATTCTCCCTAAGGATAAATTCCTATAAATTCTCCGACCAATACTCCATTGATTTCTATCTTCTCTCAGCCCCCACGAAATTATTCGATGCCCAAGGAAAATATGCACTTGCTGGAAATGATCTGCAATGTAGCTCCTTTAGAAGCCTCGAAGTACACTTCTCTCTACTCCCCTAGGGTGACACTCGAAGCTCACAGAAGGAAGAGTTGGAATTTCCAATTGGAAATTCCTTGTGCTAAACAACATAATTGTCTTAGCTAAAATATCAAGAGAAATAAGGTTTGAATTGTCAAATGACCCAGTAATATCCCTTGGACCAATTAAAATCGGCTAAGTGCATCTCTCAATTTTGCAACTTTTGGATGGAGGACAATTTTGGGTACAAACTTAGGAAAAATGGATGAATGTTAATTGATTTAATTTTGTGTGGTAGAGGAGGCCCCAAACATTAGACAAAGGGAATATTAATCACACAGTGGGATGTGGGGGCCACCCCATGAGAAAATTCACACTCCTTGAGGAAGTCGAATTGGAGGGAAGAGGGAAGAGGAAAGGAGGTCGAATTGTGTAGCCCACAAGGAGAGAAGAGAAGAAACAACTATAAACAAGAGAAGTGGCCTCCATTGTGCCATATTTTGACAACATCCGAATTGAACCTTTGTTTGCTTGAGTTGTTGAGCCAATTAAACATTGTGTTGTTTAGCACAAGAGATTTCTGGGCAGGAGTCTTAGCTCCTCCTTCAGTGGAGTTCGAGTGCCACTCTAGGGGAGTTCGATTTATTCATTGCAGATTTATTACAAAACCATTTGCTAGAGAATTTGACCCATATTGTGAGCAGACTAGGTGCTAGAAAGGGAACACGCATTCCTTCAGCTACAGGACCAATGAACTTCTGGGATTTTTAGGGAAGTTTTCTCTACAAATTTTCTGGTGGATTGATGGATTTTACAGGGCTGAGTGTGGAGGAATTTCCTAGCTCAAATTGGATCATTTATGGGGCCTGCGCAAACCATCATTACATGGGAGTTCGATTGGGATTTTGGTAGGTGGGTTTGGTGTGAAAGAAGAGCTGGAAGGATAAGGATTTTGTGGAGAAATTGCAAGGGAATTTTCAGGGAAATTCTTGGAGAATTTAGGAGAGAATTCCATAGCTTGCTCTAACAGTATGCATAGGAGTATGAGTTGGGCCAACATACACAATTGCGGGTTTTCTGGAGAATTGGATTGGGGCCTAAATATTTCTAGTTTTTTATGGGTATTTGGAGGATAGGTTGAGGTTAAATTTTCATAATTTTCCAAGTAATATTTAGGCTTGAAATCCCATTTCGTTCAGCGGTGTGTTTTACTACTCAGCTGGTAATTTTCACCATTTTGTGGGTTTTCCAGGTGGTTGGTCTAGGGAAGATTCCTTTCTGGGTTTTTCTGAGCAAATTATGGAGAGGAACTAGTTGTAATTTCAGGAGGTTTTGAGCACAAGAGGGGCATATATCACCATTTTCTTCTAGCAGTAGGAGCAAGAATTTACTGGGTCTATGCAGAGCTTAGTTGGGCTGATATTTGAGCACTTGGGCAATGATTTCTCAACCTGGGCTTTTGCTTGCTTTCTGTAGCAAGCCTAACTTCCTATTTCCCTCAGTATGTTGTACTTATCCAACTCAAAATTTAATATAAGACCTAGTTTTGGTGCCAATATATGTGTCTCTCATATTTATGTATGTTTGCAGTTTTTGGGTGTTGTTCATGAGCATGTTTTTTATGTTATTCACTATTAATTTCCTATTAGGAATATTGCAGTGGTATTAGAGACATGATCTTGGCCAGCTATGGGGGAGCCAACAAGATCAAGGAGGATTTGGTCATGTATGCATAGTGATGCGTTAAACCATAGACAACCCATGGCTTAAGGAAGATTCAATATGCAAGAACACTGGGATGGAATCCATTGGAACGATGAGAGGTTGGTGTAGTTAAGGAAGGTGACATACCAGATCCATCATCATCCTTAAAACATAGTCACTAGGGGTGCATAGGTTGTAAGGGTACAACCATCTACACCATGTGGGGAAATTTGATAGAACTATGAAACCAAATCTCCTCAAAAGGAACAGACAAGACAAGGATAGTTAGAGGGTGATACCAGGGGGTGATTTTTCTGGTGGAGACTTAAATTTAGATATCAGAATCTTGAGGAGGAGGTTAAGCATGATTTTAAGGTCACACAGGATGGTGAGGAGCACATCGATATACCTAGTGTGGCGCAGGAGTCACCACTGTTGGAGACCTCTTTGATAGCACTAGTTGACACCTTGGCGGAGAGAATCGAGCCTACACCCATAAAGAAACCTATTGATGAGGTGCCGTCCCTGGATGAGGTGCTAGGAGACATTGAGGTACCCATAGGAATGACTAAATCCGCAGATGTCATCCACTTATAGCACCATGGAGAACACATAGAGGGATGTGTTCTAGTCATGGAGGGGTAGTCCGTGACTCATGTTGAGCACATGGTGGAGGAGGACAACAATCATATTTTGGTCCAAACAATGATTTAGAGTAGATAGATGCATAGGAAGTCAACAGAGTTGTAGTACCTCCAGACAATAGTTATCTTTTGGCTTATATATATGGGGTTGGAAACATTTCTAGGCTACCACTGCATAATGGAGCGAGAGATGCCAAATTACCCCGACACATTTTATGTGTCGACTAGATTAGTGAGAGGAGGTGACATGAGCTACACAAGTGGAAACATCTCCAGGATGGGGACCTAGTCCCATGTACGGGAGTTCGAAATTTCGATCCTTCCCTAGGGGTTAGATGTAGAGAGGTTATGAGTTGGTACCTAGTGGAGTGGGCTAGGAATATGGAGCTGGTCATATACCAGAGTGAGATTGAGAGGATTCTCTTAGGCATCAAGGATACTGGAGGCCCATGTTGGCATTAAGATCGAGGTGGGACTACCTATCATTTAATAGATACACAAGTTGACAATGGCACTGGTGGTATTTTTGACCCAGCAATCAAGTGCACACATTTGCTAGGGAAGTTTAAGTTAGCACCAATGGCCAGTCAATTTGTGAGAGGACTCCATGGGTCATTTAGGTATGCTGGTTGTGCGTGGGGTTGCATGATGTTCAACACACTCTAGCAGTAGATTATTGGAGGAGGTGGTATTGGCAGGCCACCAGAAAATGCCTTGTATGGGGCTAGGGATTCTCCACAGTTATGTGGGGCACAGAGGACACGAAGGAGTAGAGAAATGTTGGCATTGCTACTGGTACCTAGGGAGATTCACTTCTCGGGTCCCTCAGGGATGATTTTGAGGGGAAATCCATTCATTAGAGGGTATGGTGATGCGATGGTGTAGGTGATGATGTTGGTCGAGTGCGGGCTGACACATATTGTCACAACTTTATACCATGACATCTAGGGGTGTGTAGGAGCATCCCACGTTGAGCAGTGGTTTTCAGGCAGACATGGAGATGCATGGTGGTGTGTTGTAGTGTGTTGGATTGCGATGCAGAGTAGGAGGAGTAGCTTGCATCACGTTGAGTACATGCGGGTAATGTTAGGTACAGTGACACATGCCGAACATGAGATAGTATAAGATGGTACATCATTAGTAGGGGTTATCTAGTGGTGTACAGGGGTAGGCTGCAGTGTATAGTGGCATGTCAAAGAGTCCATGGATGCTCAATGGTATGCAAGGGCGTATGGTGCTGCATAGTGGGGTTTTGGAGTGTTTCCTCCAAGGAGACTTGTGGACAAAGATGCCAGGCATACCTTTTGGTGTACTTCACCCAAGACCTTTTGGTGAGAAACACTTGATGGTATCCACGGGGAGTCACATTCCTATCCCTCTTCTACATCACTTACAGACACAAATGATTTGACTATTCTCCTTTGACAATTTGGGCATGAGCAACAGGGGATGGGGAGCTCACCTGAGATATTTGGATGGCATGGGGTCGGTACATGAGTTGACAACCACTAGTTAGGGAATAAGCTGATCTTCTACAGGGGTGGCATATTGTTCATCACTAAGCCTATGCCTCAGGAGCTGGTCACATGGGAAACATGTTCCACTCTTTTTGCAGGGCATGTCGGGACCTTGCATGAGCAGAGGATACCATGTACAGATGAGTTAGTTTTCTAGTATCTATCCAGGCTCCACACATTGTATTGGGACATTATCGATAGGGTGGATGAAAAACTTAGCAGTGATGGTTAATGGGAGTAGGAAAAATTTGCATACACTGAGTCGATTATGAGTATCAAATACCCATTTATTGGCTACATTCAGGGGGTATCTATTTGGCACATGTGGCTTCCAGTGTTCATTAGTACTACGTAGTGGCATGGATAGGGAAGTTTAGCATGCATCATATTAGTTCATGACATATGTAGCCTATATATTGATTGCATGCAGGGATTAGGGACGAGGCACGGATGGATTCCAACAGTTGTCAGAGCTATGGCACAATAGTTCTGACAATGGAATCCACGGATTTAGTTGGCTGATATACCACTCCATTTTGTGAGGAGCAGGACCATAGCAGTGGGTGATCTAGCTCACGTTGGGATTGACACATAGGGGATTACTAAGGCCTCCTTTGTTTGGCGAGGCAATTTTTTCCATTTGCTACTCAAGATTAGGATTAACAGTGGATGGGTAGATATTGGCATTATGGGGATGCCTGGGCAGGAAGAGCTTGGATTTCACTGATATTTCGCTATCGGGTTTCAAGAGAGGAGGATGCGACGTGCGCACGATGGGAAGTCTATCATAGTTAGAGTGGCGTAGCGACAACATGATGGCACCCATCTAAGACTAGCATAGGACTTGAACATCGCAATAATGGAAAACTTAGCAACATTTAGGGATGATATGGCTACCATAGGGGGAGATCATTCAAATATTCTAGTGGGATTTTGTGACTTTCTGATGACATGGGGGATTACATTGGCATGGAAGGTTGGCCAACAGGAGGATATCAGGGGAAGCCCATGTAGGAGAGACTTCATCGCCATGGGTATTAGGTTGTATCTTTAGGAGTTTACTCTTGGAGTGTAGGAGGTCGACTAATCGGTAAGGAAGCTTCATGGGGAGTTGGATAGAGTGCTACATTATCACAATGCTCTACTTATTGATAATATGCAAAAGGATTCTGGTACCCATACTTGTCTGGACAGTGAGAAAAGCAAGGGGTGGTTCATAGTGTGCAGGATGGCTTGGGATTTATGTATCGAGGGATTCCTTCTTTACCAGATAGTGCAAAGATTGGGGATGACTCAATGGCACATTTGGGACTTTGGTATTATTGGTGGTGATATTGGTGATTAGAAATCAGAGGGGGTGCTTGATCAGGCATTGCTTGAGGACAAGCAATTTTTGGCAGGGAGAACTGTAATATCCCTTCCAATTAAAATATACTAAGTGCATTTCCCAATTTTGAAAATTTTGGATGGAGAATAATTTTGGGTACAAAATTAGGAAAAGTGGGTGAAATTTAATTAATTTAATTTGGTGTGGTAGAGAAGGTCCCAAACATTATATAAAGGGAAGATTAATCACATAGTGGGATGTGGGGGCCACCCCATGAGGAAATTCACACTCCTTGAGGAAGTCAAATTGGAGGGAAGAGGGAAGAGGCAAGGAGGTCGAATTCTGGAGCCCACAAGGAGAGAAGAGAAGAAACAACTATAAATAGGATAAGTGGCCTCCATTTTGGCACATTTTTACAACATCTGAATTGAACCTTTGTTTGCTTGAGTTGTTGAGCCAAGCCAACATTGTGTTGTTCAACACAAGAGATTTCCAGATGGGAATCTCAACTCCTCCTTCAGTGGACTTCGAGTGCCACTCTAGGGGAGTTTTATTTCTTCATTGCATATTTATTACAAAACGATTTGCTAGAGAATTTGACCCATCTTGTGAGAAGACTGGGTGTTGGAAAGGGAACACACATTCCTTGAGGAGAAAGCTATAGGACCAACGAATTTCTAGGATTTTAAGGGAATTTTTCTCTGCAAATTTGCTGGTGGATTGAAGGATTTTACCTGGCTTAGTGTGGAGGAATTTCCCAGCTTGAATTGGAAGATTTCTGGGGCCTGTGCAAGCCATCATTGCTTGCGAGTTTGATTAGGGTTTTGGTGGGTGAGTTTCGAGGGTGAGTTTGGTGTGAAAGAAGAGCTTGAAGCATAAGAAATTTGTGGAAAATTTGCAAGGGAATTTAAGAGGGAAATTCTTGGAGAATTTAGGAGAGAATTCCACAACTTTCTCCAACAGTACAAATAGGAGAACGAGTTGGGACAACACACGCAATTGTGGGTTTTCTATAAAATTAGATTGGGGCCTAAAGCTTTCTAGGTTTTTATGGGTATTTCGAGGAGAGGTCACGATTCAATTTGCAAAATTTTCCAGGTAGTATTCAGGCTTGAAATCCCCCTTTGTTTAGCAGTGTGTTTTACTACTCAGCTGGTAATTTGCACTATTTTGTGGGGTTTCCATGTGGTTGGCCTAGGGCAGATTCCTTTCTAGCTTTTCCTGAGCAAATTGTGGAGAGGCACCAACTGCAATTTCAGGAGGTTCTAAGCACAAAAGTGGCACATATCACCATTTTCGTCCAGTAGCAACAACAAGAATTTACTGGGTCTGCACAGAGCTTAGTTGGGCTAATATTCAAGCACGTGGGCAATGATTTCTCAACATAGGCTTTTGCTTGCTCGCTGTAGCAATATGAAGTTCCTCTTTCCCTCAGTGTATTGTACTTATCCAACTCAAAATTTAATATAAGACCCAATTTTAATACCAATATATGTATTTTTTATATTTGTATGTTTGCAATTTCTGGATATTCTTATGAACATGTTTTTTTGTTATTCACTATTAATTTCATATTAATAATATTGCACAATTAAAAATAAGAGATAATCATTT
The DNA here is from genome assembly GCA_031772625.1 of Pinus tabuliformis. Classification (NCBI taxonomy): domain Eukaryota; kingdom Viridiplantae; phylum Streptophyta; class Pinopsida; order Pinales; family Pinaceae; genus Pinus; species Pinus tabuliformis. The sequence goes on along the minus strand of CM062812.1, from coordinate 544,114,561 downwards.
TTATCAATTCATATAATTCACATATGAATTTTGATTATGGTACCACTTTTGCTGACTAACTCTCAACAAATAACTAATTGAAAATCATGCTACCCATTACAATATTCACAATACAATAATCATTAAATTATAACCAGTGTTTAATATTTATATAATTGTATACATTTACATATTACTAAATAGCTAAATTATACTTTTATCATTTTAATATGGTTATATAAATTTACATATTAATATATGAATAAGTTATAAATGCATTTAGTTATTTATCTTTTTAAAATAATTAATTTTTATATGATTATATAAATTTACATATTAATATATAAATAAGTTATAAATTGTATTTAATTATTTATATTTTTAAATTAATTAACTTTTATATTATTATATAAATTTACATATTAATATATGAATAAGTTATGAGTTATATTTTTCATTATTTATCATTCTTAACCTCAACCTAAAGTCAATGTAACATATAATTAATGATCAGGTGAGCATCGTTGTTAGAATAATAAATTTATAATTTATAATTTGTTATTTCATTAAATAATAAAAATATTTAATTATTTATTAACTAAAAACATATTATCATAATAAGACATAATTTAAACCTAATAAATTTTAAAAATTATTAATATAATATAAATAAAATAACTAAAATACCTGTATTGAATATAATAAAAGCTAAAATAAATAAAACAATTAAAATTTAAAGAATTTAAAAATTTATTAATTTAATAAACAAAATAACTAGAATACATATATTGAATTTAATAAGTCGAACAATGAAATTAAGATGCTAGCTGCAACGGAGTGTACCTTCACCGAGTTAAATTGGCATACAAGCGTCAAAACGTTATGTTGGCATTTAGTTTAGGAGCACTCTTGAAATTAAGATACAACAACCTATCGTGAGTTGAGATAAAGATAAAAGTTATATAGTTGCTAGTATGTGTGGTTTAGTTTAATAAAACAAAAAAATAATAAAGATAAAGATTTCATCACAAAAAATAAAATAACTAATAAAATGTTATATTGTTGAATGTCATCACCAAAAATTAATAAATAGTAATATGTGTGTGTTTGCTTTATTTTTATTAATATATATAATCGTCTATAATTAAATTTATTAAAATATGTTTTTAATATAATAATAAGTCGCTTTAATTGAAAATATTGGAAAAAAATTATAATTCTTGAAAATAGAAATAAACAAAAAGAAAAAGAAAAAATCAAAAAGTTAAATAAAAAGAAAATAAAACTAAAAATAAAAAATTAGTAACTAACATAAATGGAAGTTACTAAACAACCCATAATAAGACCTCAACCAATTACCTTACAAATAAATAAATTTCAATAATAATAAAAAAGAATAATAGTTGAATTTCTAATGTTAAACTATGGATAGGCGGCATAATTTTTCGGTCAAAGACAAATCAATACCAGTGAAAAGGAAAAATTGAATCCATTATACCATGTAAAATAATAAGTCATTTTAAATTGAAAATATTGTGAAAAAATTACAATTCATGAAAAAAAAGAAAAAGGAAAATGAAATTTAAAAAACAAAAAAAAAGTAACTAATAGAAATGGAAGTTATTGATGAGGATGATGATGATGATGATGATGGTTAACGTCCGTTAAGACCAAACATTGGTCTATCGGACCTAAAGAAACAAATTAATTATTTTGAATTAAGATTTTATTCCTACGCTCAAAAAGCTTGGAGAGAAGCCTCCCGAGCTCACTACAATTTTGACAATGTAAAAGGCTAGGAAGGTCAGTATTGTAACAAAGATTGTGAAACTGAGATCTAATGTGGTTGTACACAGGGCACTCTAAGAAGAAGTGGTTTTCATCCTCAATGTTCCTATTCTCACATATATGGCAGATCCTTTCCATCCACGGTGTTTTAGGAACTGCCCAACGACCTGTTTCACTATGGAGCTCATGAGAATTCGTTCTAATCTTTGCTATATTAATTTTCTTCTTTGAGCTAGTTAAAATAGAGAGATACTTTTGATCTTCTAGGGTGGGGTTGATGACCTTCTTATAATAACTTAATTTTCTTTTAGCCGCTAAATATTTCTCACACCACAGTTTTTTCTTTGAACTTAGAAGTAACAATATCTTTAATGTGATTAATGTTTTGCAATGCATCATTCTCGTTGATCTCCCAATAGTTTAACCAGGCCCTTGTGTCTTTATGCCACCCCCGATTGAGCCTTAGGTGGTTTTGGCTAGAATTTAAAGCTAGCTTAGGAAGTCTATGATCATCTATGTTATTGAGTTTGTGCTTGTACAACAGAAACCTAATTATAGCTAGGCTCTAAATAGGGGAAAGACCTGCTTCTATAAGGAGAATAGGATAGGGTGTATTACTTTTAGTTTTTAGGTGATAAGTTATAAAACGCTTCTGGATTTGCTCAATCTTTCTCCATGATTCTCTAGAGATGATGCAACGCCAAACCTCATAGCCATACAAGATAACAGGAGTGACTAAAGTTTCAAAGAGGAACTTCTTTTTATCCCACATTACGAGGTTTGGTGTTTTACAAATATTTTCAAGACCAAAATAAGCTTTCCACCCCCCATTAATCCTTTTCTCAATGTTATGGTTCCAGTTGAGCTTGTGATGAATGCCAATTCCTAGGTACATGTAAGAATACACTTCCTCCAAGTTATTATTGTCATACATAAAATTAGCGTAAGTGTCCTTCTTGGATTTGATAATCATAACTTTTGTTTTGTCAATGTTAACAATCATACCCATGGTAGAGAAAAAATCCTTAAGAAGCCTGAGTTTCTTATCAAGATGAGATCGACACCTTGCGAAAAGAACAATATCGTCAGCATAGAGAAGAAGGATGACGACTATCCTAGCTAAGATTATGCCATCACATCCTGCTTCCTCTAAATAGCCTTCGAGCTTATCGATGTAAATGCCAAATAGGGTAGGGGAGAGGGGGTAACCTTGTTTAACTCCGATGTTACACTTAATATCTTTCGACCACCCCTCATTGCTCTTTAGCTTGGCAATTACATTCTCGTATAACCTTATAGCGGCAAATCTCAACTTGAGAGGAACCTTTAGCTCTTCTAATCTATTCCAAAGGTTGTATCTAGGAACCATATCGAAAGCCTTTCTAAAGTCCACAAAGCAACAAAATAAATTGGATTTATCATTACGACATTCCTCCGCAATGATCCTAAGTGTAACGAGGTGGTCTGTTGTTGAGTGATGCCTTTTGAAACCTGCTTGGCCTTTAGCCCGCTTACCTTCACTTTCAAGCCATATGCTTAACTTCTTTTCCAAAATACTACCATATAACTTGGCTAAGAGAGGGCTGATCATAATTGTTCGATAATTAGAGGGGTTATTTGTATCCCCACTTTTAAAAATAGGGATAATGAGGCTCTCAGTCCAAGGTTTAGGGAACCCTTGCTTGAATGCTTGATTGAAAAGCTTGTGGATGTGGGGGATGAGGACAGGACCTCCAATTTTTAAGATTTCTGCCTGGTAACTTTCAATGTCCTTAGCTTTCCCATTAGCCAGGCGATTAACCCCAAACTTAATGTCTTCTAAAGAGACAAATTCTTTCATTGTAAGCAGGGTTTCCAAATTATCCATGACATTTGGAGATTCATAAAGTGAAGAGAAATTTTATTATTATCTTTAGTCTTCCTAGTCAGAATCTACCTCCAAAATTTCTTAGGAGCTACCTTAGAGAGGTGTAAGAGATTCTCCTGTCTTTAACGAATGTACTACCTCTTTTTCCTTTTAGTTAGGGCTTTGTATATTTTTATCTTGTCCATTTTAAGAGATTCATCAACAGCTTCCTTAATTGCTCTCCTCGCACTTTTACAATCTTTGTCATACCATGGGTTGGTTTTGCTATTTCTCTTATTATTTGAAAGTTCAATTGAGAACTTGTTAATAGAATATGAGAGGGTTGTAGTAAAATTATGATAGAGGTCTTATATGTTGCCTATACTAGATAAAGGAAGAAAATTAGTTTTTAATTCATTTAGAAAGAGATCATTTTTATTTCTATCAAATATTAAGTTCTTTTGGCTGTAAGTATTATTTTCTATGGGAACTCTATGCATGACAAAATTGAGAGTTATAAGTAAAGGCCTATGATCAGAGTCAGGTTCGTGGTTGTTTAAGATGTCAAAATTTATTATTTTGTTGTATAATGGGAGATCGGAAATAACATAGTCTACCATGCTGCTACCAAGTCCATGGATGCAGGTCATCTTGCTGGAATTGGGACACTTCTTTAGACCATTGCAAATTATGAGATCCTGAGAAATACAGAGCTTGACTAGTTCTGACCCAAACAAATTTTCCCCGAGGTCTTCAGAGCTCCTTTTGTAACTACCAGCCAGAGTAGGGTCTTCGTCTAACCAAAGAGGATTAGGGTTAGAATGATTGCTTAGAATAATAGCTTTGTTGTTTGAAGTTTGAGCATTAAAGTCACCTATTAAAAGGATATTATCGTCATTCCTTAGGCTAGAAATATCATTCTCTAAACCATTGTAATTTTATCTAGATTCTTCTTCTTATAGAAGTTAGAATTGATGGGGGGAAAATAACATATTGCTATGTAGGACTTTTTATTATTAATGTCACTAATCTCTATCCAACTATATTGGTTGTGAGGGTCATTTTTATAAATCCTAGCATGGGGGGAGATGTTCTTCTTAATGTAACAAGCTATTCCCCCAATGCCTCTAGGGGAGGATCGCTTGTTCCAGGTAGACCATAGCGTAAAGCCATCTATGTTAGGGACCTTAGATTCTTCTTGCTCCCAAGTTTCAATAAGCAAAATAATATCAACATCATTTGAAATCCAACTTAGCTTGGGGCCTTTGTTCCATGGGAAGCCCCAACAGTTCCAAGTAAGGATCCGGAGCATGTTTAATTTCTATTGATTACTATCTTTTTGGTTTCTATCTTGAATAAAGGCTTTTCTATTTCTGATTATTGCCCATTTTCCTTCCTTTCTAGCTTCTTTTACCTTTTGAACCTCCTTTCTTAATTCTGCTTGATCTTCTGGAATGAGATCTTCATTTATGAATATTCTCGTTCCTTTTAGACTTGAGGTTTTACTAAGTATGTCGTACTTATGATCAATGGAGCTCACCTTTATGTGGATTAGTCTTCCTTTATTCTCGGTTAATTTCCCCAACCTTGTTGCTTCTGTGAGACACATTGTTTCAATTTGTAATCTATTATGTAATTCTGTCTGGGCTAAGGCTAAAGTATCCTCATCTACTTCCTCTTTTAAACTGAAGATTATAAGGTTCAAGGCCCTTTTGTTACGTTCATGGTCTAATTCTATTAATTTTTTCATTTCATCTTTAATTGGTTTGATATCTAACTTATCTACCACATTATTTAGGGTGAGGCGGCTATTAACTTTTTCTTCTAGTTCTTTAATCATGTCTTTCATTTTAAGACTCTCTAAAGTATTAGCATCTCGTTGCTGGGATGGTTGGTTAGTATCTTGGTTTCATTTTTCTATAACCTGCAATCTAGTCTCAATTTCCTCCATTTTATTCTCCAGTAGTTCTATTTTATTTTCTATTTGTTTTTGGATCATGTCTTCAAGAGATGCAAATTTACTTTCTAGCATGGCTTCTAAATCTTTTTGTAGCTTGGTTTCTCTTTCTTCTCTACGTTTCTCTAAAGACTCTATATACTCATAAAGGTGTTGTAGAGTAACTCTGCTAGGTCTGTCCTTAGTAATATTTGGTAACTATGGTGAAATATTCATACTTGAAATTATATGAGCAAATATGTATTAGAAAAAGAAAAAGATAAGGAATGTGTGCACCTGATATCAGCAAACCTGACTGCAGATCGTCCGTGCCCACCGCAGCCCATAGACCGAAGATGAGGGCCTCAAAACCGAGTTTAAATGCCGAAGAATCTATGCGAGCCTTTGCCTTGGTCATATAGCGAGCCTCAGAACTGATCACCGAAGATGCGAGCCTTATGGTCTTATATCGTAGAGGAAGTGTATATATAAAGTATGTGTTTAACTCTTTTATTAAACAACCCATAATAAAACCTCAACCAATCACCTCACAAATAAATAAATTTAAATATAATAAAAAATAACAAAATAAAATCCTAATGTCAAATTATGCATAAGCATCATAAATTTTTTGTCAAAGACAAACTAATACCTAGTCAAAGGAAAAATTGAATGCGTTATACATGCCTGGGACAAGTACAATAATTTTTTTTACATGTATAATGGAATCTGGGTGGAAAAGATTTTATTCATTCTTCTGGAGATAAACCCAACCACCTGAAATGTCTCGAATTAACAATTAAACATTAAGACATATTTATTCATTACAAAAATATTTTTTATTAATTATAAAATAAGATAATGAATTAAAAATTTGAATCAATGATATAATCAAATTTCAATTTAAATAACGAAATTCTTTGATCCCGTGAAAAATTATAAAGATAAAAAAATAAAATGTTTAGACACTACCATTAACAAATTTAATTAAAGACCACTTTATAATTTAAAATGAAGAGCTCAAGAACCTTCAATGTGTCGATTAGTTGGCAATAGTGTGTGCTATTAATGATTTTTGTGTTGTATGAGGGGCTATTTTCATATGACTAGAAGTTATAATGGTAGTGATTAAAATGAACCTTATGAATATTAGAGGGAAGAGAAGAAGAACTCAATAAGAGTTACTCATGCTAAATTACAAATGACTTTTTCAAGAAAACCCTTTGAGAAAGGTACAATGGTCATCTAATTTTGAAATAAGACGTAGTCTAATTTATAAAAATAGTTATTTTCACGCAATACAATTTCTAGTAAGAATGTGACTTTTTGTTGGTTAAAATACATTTTTGAATGTAAAATGGATTCAACACCCTGAAAAACCCTTGCCGTAATGAAATTCTCCATATTAAACAACTTAAACTCAAGTTTATAAAAAACTATGTGATTTGAAAAAGATCATTTCGTGTATACCTTAGGCTAACCTTTAAATAAGCAAGCCTAGCAATAAATGAGTAAATAAACAATATTTAATAAGGAAAATAAATAAATGAATAGAAAAAAATGATGGTTGGCCTTTTGTTAAATAGGGAGGAATAACTTAACTACTTTGTTGGGTTATAATAACAATAATAATATTTTTTAAACCATGGTGAATTGGTAACTTGTTGGAAAAGGCCAAATATACTAATAATTCTAGCAGTGGACTCTAATACTAATAATTCTTGTAGTGGACCTTATCCTAAGAGGCCAACTCTTCGAGCCTTACTAAAACTAGTCAAACTAAATCCAAAAATTTATTATGATTATGGTGATAAACATTTCTATTTTGGAGTAGGGCTTCTAGAATTTTAATTTAATTATCAATAAATATTAGGTAGATGGTAGGGATTTATTCTCCACATAATATTCTAGAATATTCTTAGTAGTATTCACAAATCAAAGTTTGAGATTTATCTCCAAAGTAGTTATGCCATTTTTTCCCTTTTAATTAAATTGATTAATTAAAAAAATTATCACATGTACAAATGTAGTATGAAATGAGTTATGACTTTAGAGTATTAGTATTGATAAGCCATGATATTGTAACAAAGCCTATTTACAGATTAAGAATCTTGATGATAAAGTGGGGATAAATCATCATGATTAAGAATATGTTTATATGTCGTTTTCTTAACTGCATATATGTTTTACTTGTACATTAATTCTTTTTATCATCAATAAGAATAATAATAATAATTTAAAAGAAAGTTATAATTTAGTTAATTCTTATAATTTTTTTAATTTTAACAATGTGAGATGTATCATGAAAGAAGTGTTTTGATCCATATTATTGATTGATACTTATACTAACCATTTAATTTAGAAGTTATACTAGCAATATAAAATACATGTGGTGGAGGGTAATTTAGGAGATTTGTCACTTTGTTCACACATTGCATATTTTATTTAACAACTAAGTGTAATTGTTGGTTGTAGTCAAAGACCCATTAAAGTGTCATTGACTCTAGATTTTGACATGAATGGAGAAAAATTAAAAGATAATGATCCATGAATAAAATCATTTTCTTATTTAACAAATAATGCAATCAATGTTTCAAGCTTTGTACTATGGCATAAAATCCTTTATCATATGTATTGTAATTTAATTTGGTAGTCAACAAACTCTCTAATAAGCCATTGGATGTCATTCCTTTTGATGGCATGTTGCAAGGATATAATTCAATCTCACAATGTTGTTGAGGACCTGCGAGGTACAATACTCGATATAAACACAAAATGTTTTTTACTTGGGCGAATAACCCTTCCACCTCTAGAGTTTGAAGAAAGTGGCATTAATTGGATAAATGATGTACTGGGCTAGAAATTTTAGCAAACTAAAAAAAACTTTCTATAGAAATTATTGCCATCGACAAAGATTTTAATAATATTAATTGTTGGAGGTAACAACCAATTTAAAAGTTCCTTAACATTCAAAGGATCATACATGACACCATTAATTGAAACCATAAAACCTAATTAAGAAACACAAAGTTGTTTGGAAACATATTTTTCTATTTACCCTAATTCTAATTGGCACTTCAAATATCAAGAGTTTAGAAAGGATGTTGGATGTGATTGTCCGAGGACTTACTAAAAATCATAATCTCATCAAAATATATGATAAGAAAATGCCCTAGATGTGGTTGAAAGAAACATTGAGTTGTTTGAAAACATATTTTTTTGTTTACCCTAATTCTAATTGACATTTCAAATATTGAGAGTTTAGAAAGGATGTTGGATGTGATTGTCACGGGACTTTCTAAAAATCATAATTTCATCAAAGTATATGATAACAAAATGCCCTACATGTGGTTGAAAAATGTTGTTGATGAACCATATGATATTTGTAAGTGTAACATCTCAATTTATTTTTTTGGAAAAAAATTGTCAAACTTGTTTAAAATTATGCATGGATATTTTTGTTTTCTACTATATTGACTCCATTGTTCATGGTGTTATAAATATCTTTACTTTTCTGGTTGATAAAATGATGATGACCAAGGCCAAGAGACTATTGAGCACCTAAAGGGGCTATGATACCATAAGTGGGGAAAAGTCATAACCAATTCTATAGTTAATCCATCACTCCTATATTTTAGCAAGACGTCTTCCCTGCATTCTTGGAAGAAAAAAAAAGCATGGGGGACTTCTTGTTAGGCCATTATGCATGAGAAATTCAAATAGGAGGATATAGGGGGACTTCTTATTAGGCCATTATGCATGAGAAATTCAAATAGGAGGATACAGGCTTGGGAAAAGGGAAGGGAAGATAAGTTATAGAGAAGAGGAGAGTAGAAAAAAGGCATCATGAACATGTAGATGAAAGAAACCATGAAAATAAGTAGATATGTTTGTTGGGTTGTGTTATATTCTTTCCACGTAGTTAATAGGGGGTTTGAAGGGCACCCGTAACCCCACTTTATGGGGTCCGGGGCAGCGCCCCGGAAAATTTTGGTTTTGGACCATATGTTAGGTTGGGCGGACCCACCTATGGTTTTGTGCATGATTTTCGCACATGTTTTTTGGACGCGATGGTTTTCGGTCCATGGTATTGGATGCTTCGACATGTATAAATATGTATTGTAACATTGAAAGGAACATAATGAAAAATCAAGCTGGTAGTCCCGGTTTTGGGATCCAGGGAAAAATCTCTGTGCATATGTGTTTTATGGGTTATGCTCTTGCATTGTTTATTTTCTTTGTTTAAGAATTCGTATGCAGGTAATTTCTGTACAGGGTTAAAACCTACATTTGGTATCGGAGCTGTTTTGGCTTCAAGGGGACGCCTTTGTTGCTGAGGGGTTTCACTCGGGCCTGTGGTAGACCCTGTTCAGTGGGAGATCTGCGAGATCGATTCTGGTGGTGAAAGAAGATGGCGAGCAGTGGAAAGATAGAGATTGAGAAGTTCAATGGTCAGAATTTTGAGTTGTGGAAACTCAAGATGGAGGATCTGTTGGTGGATAAAGATCAGTGGATCGCGGTAGATCCGGGTACTAAACCATCGGGAGTGACCGATGAAGAATGGAAGAAGTTGGATCGGAAGGAAAAGAGCACAATACGATTGTGTGTCTCAGATTCAGTATTGCTGAATGTATCAGGGGAAGCTACGACAAAGGCTTTGTGGGTCAAGTTAGGGACTTTGTACCAATCTAAGTCTTTGGTGAATAAACTGTTCCTGCGTAAAAAGCTGTATAACCTGAGGATGAAAGATGGAGACTCAGTGACAGAGCATCTGAATGCGTTTAATACTGTGGTAAGTCAGTTATTATCTGTTGATATTAAAATTTCAAATGAAGATAAGTGCATAAGTCTGTTGTGTTCTCTACCAGATTCGTGGGATAGTCTGGTTATTGCAATAGGTAGCAATGAAACTGCTTTGCAGTTTGATGAAATAGTCTCAGCCTTGCTGACGGAGGAGATGAGACGGAAAAATATGGACAACCAGAATGGTGATGCCTTGTTTGTACGAGGACGGTCCTAGAACAGAAACAAAAATAAGTCATCGAGTGGGAGATCTAAATCTAGAGGGAGATCTAAATCTCCAAGAAAACCTACAAAGGTGGTGTGCTGGAAATGTGGAAAGGAAGGGCACTTCAGAAGGGATTGTAAATCTAAAGCTCCTGATAAAGGAAAGGGATCTGATGATGCTCTTTCTGCAAAGGCGAAAACCACCTCAGATGAAGGTGGGGATGTGTACTTGGCTTCTTCAAGTACACATGTAGATCATGAGGCATGGTTGATTGACTCAGGTGCATCCTTTCACTTCACTCCCCATAGAGAGTGGTTCTGCGAGTATGAGAAATACGATGGTGGTGATGTCTTCTTAGGAGATGATAGGAAGGCTAGAATCATTGGTCGGGTGAAAGTAAAGTTGAAGTTGCAAGGTGGAAGGGTTAGAACACTTCCGGGTGTTCTACATATTCCTTCATTGGCCAGAAATCTGACTTCTGTAAGCAAGTTGGATGATGCAGGTGTAAAGACGGTGTTCGAGAAATATACCTGCAAGATGGTTCGAGGAGCACTGATATTAATGCGGGGAATTCGAATTGGAACTCTGTACAAGCTGCAAGGTAGCACTGTTGTTGATGGGTGCAATAGTTCTATAGTTCCTGAAAATGGAGTAGAGAATCTAGTGGTCTCTAGAGAGAAGACCATGTTGTGACATCAAAGGCTTGGACATATTGGAGAGAAGGGCCTTTGAATACTTCATGGTAAAGGTATGGTAGAAGGTATGAATAATAGCTCTCTGGATTTTGATTTCTGTGAAAATTGTGTATATGGGAAGCAGAATCGGGTGAGTTTCCCCTCTGGTGGTAAGAGGACGAAACAGATATTAGAGCTTGTGCACAGTGATGTGTTTGGACCTGTGAAGGTTCCATCACTAGGTAAGTCTGTGTACTATGTATCATTCATAGATGACTTCTCAAGGAATACATGGATATATTTTCTTAAGAAGAAATCTGAAGTCTTTGACAAATTTAAAGAATTTAAGGCTCTAGTGGAAAATCAGACAGAGAAGAAGATAAAGGTGCTGAGGACAGATAATGTTAGAGAATTTTGCAGCAAGGGATTTGAAGAATTTTGTAAGAAGTGTGGTATAGCACGGTAGAAGACTACTCCATATACACCTCAGCAAAATGGAGTCGCAGAAAGAATGAACAAGACGTTGATGGAAAGGGCAAGAAGCATGCTCAGTGGTGCCGGGTTAGGACAGGAATTCTGGGCAGAGGCGGTGGATACTACATGTTACCTGATCAACAGATCACCTTCATCAGCGTTGGAGGATAAGACTCCACAAGAAGTATGGACTGGTAAGAAACCCTCTCTTTCACATCTAAGGGTATTTGGATGTGATGCATATGTACATGTTCCAAAGGAGAAACGAACCAAGTTGGATAGTAAATCTGAAAAGTGCATCTTTATTGGGTATAAGGATGGTTTAAAGGGTTATAAGCTTTGGAACCCAGTCACACGGAAGGTTGTGTATAGCCGAGATGTGTTGTTCAGAGAGGTAAAAGATGTTATTCAACATGAAGTCCAACCAAAGGAACCTGAGAAGATAGAGTTTGAGGCAAAGGAGGAAGAATCAGACTCTGCAGTAGAGGAGGAATCAGAAGATGAAGAGCCACAAACTCTGGCTGTGAGAAGATCAGTTTGAGAAAGAAGGCAGCCAGAAAGGTATAGTCCATCTACTTTCAGTTCAAATTTTGCTTTGTCTGTTACTGATAATGATCCCAGAACTGTGAAGGAAGCAGTGGATTCAGAGGATGGAAAACTCTGGAAAGAGGCCATGGTCGATGAAATGGCATCTTTGCACAAAAATGAGGCTTGGGATCTGGTGGAGTTGCCGGCTAGAAGGAAACCCATTGGCAACAAATGGGTGTTCAAGAAGAAGACAAATGCAGAACGAAAGGTGGAGAAATACAAAGCTCGGTTGGTAGCAAAAGGTTATTCCCAGGTGCCGGGAATTGATTTTGGTGATATTTTTTCTCATGTTGCCAAGGTAACTTCTATTAGATTACTTTTATCTGTTGTTGCTGCTTTTGATTTTGAGGTAGAACAGATGGACGTGAAGACAGCATTTCTTCACGGGGATTTGGAAGAGGAAATCTACATGAAGCAACCTGAAGGCTTTGCGGTGAAGGGTAAGAAAGAACTGGTATGAAAGTTAAAGAAGTCTCTGTATGGGTTAAAACAATCACCAAGGATGTGGTATCAGAAATTTGATACATTTATACGGGGACTTGGCTTCACTAGAAGCAAAGAAGATCATTGTGTGTATTTTAAATTAATTGGTGACCGTATTATTTATCTGGTCTTGTATGTGGAAGATATGTTGCTGGTTGGAAATGACAAAGAAATTATCCAGGATTTGAAGACCCAATTATCCTCCAAATTCGACATGAAAGATCTTGGTGCTACAAACTATATTTTGGGCATGGAAATTAAAAGAGATCGGTCAAAGAGGAAGCTCTAGTTAAACCAGAGGAAGTATGTCGAGACAATACTCCAGAGGTTTAATATGCAGGATAGTAAACCGGTGAAGGTTCCTATTCCTGTAGGTGTGAGGTTATCTGCTAAACAGTGTCCCAAGACACAAGAAGAGGAAGAGGACATGTCCCGTGTTCCATATGCAAGTGCAGTGGGTAGCCTGATGTATGCAATGGTCTGTACTAGACCAGACATTGCACATGCAGTGGGAGTATTGAGCAGGTTTATGTCAAGACCTGGGAAGGAGCACTGGACAGCAGTGAAGCGGGTTTTCAGGTATTTGCGTGGCACTAGTGATTATGGTTTGTGCTACCAAGGAAGACCAGGATTCGACAGAGTGTTGGATATTCATGGCTTTGTTGATGCAGACTGGGCTGGAGATCTGGATCAGAGAAGATCTACAAGTGGGTATGTGTTTAACCTATTTGGAGGTGCAGTTAGTTGGATGAGTAAGAAACAATCTGTAGTGGCACTATCAACTACAGAGGCAGAATACATGGCAGCCACTCATGCAAGCAAGGAAGCAGTTTGGTTGCAGAGATTGTGTTCAAGTATGGGGTTAGTACAGGGAGCTATAAGAATAGACTGTGACAGCCAAAGTGCAATTTTCTTGGCAAAGAACCCTGCTTATCATTCAAAGACAAAGCACATTAATGTTCAGTATCACTTTGTGAGGGATATGATAGAAGACAGAAAGGTGTTGCTGGTAAATGTGGACACTTTGAAGAATACTGCAGATGCATTGACAAAATCTGTGAGCTCTAAGAAGTTCTCTTGGTGTAGAGAAGCAATGGGAATCTCAGGGCTGAAAAAATGACTAAGCTCTCCTGTGGCCCCCTGTGGAAAGAAAACAACAAGTGGGAGATTGTTGGGTTGTGTTATATTCTTTCCACGTAGTTAATAGGGGGTTTGAAGGGCACCCGTAGCCCCACTTTATGGGGTCCGGGGCAGCGCCCCGGAAAATTTTGGTTTTGGACCATATGTTAGGTTGGGCAGACCCACCTATGGTTTTGTGCATGATTTTCGCACATGTTTTTTGTACGCGATGGTTTTCGGTCCATGGTATTGGACGCGATGGTTTTCGGTCCATGGTATTGGATGCTTCAGCATGTATAAATATGTATTGTAACATTGAAAGGAACATAATGAAAAATCAAGCTGGTAGTCCCGGTTTTGGGATCCAGGGAAAAATCTCTGTGCATATGTGTTTTATGGGTTATGCTCTCGCATTGTTTATTTTCTTTGTTTAAGAATTCGTATGCAGGTAATTTCTGTATAGGGTTAAAACCTACAATGTTTGTGGAATGGGCTAGAAAACTAAGAAAATATGTAAGAAGTTTTGTGACATAAGCTGAACCTTTCTATATTTTCTCAAAAGCACAAGATGAAGAGACTTATGAGGGTGTGAGAGGTAGAGAATGAAGTTTTCATGTTGTTGACGTGGGTTTTGGGACTTTAGTCAACAAAGAGGATGTGACCCAGATTAAAGCTCTTTAGATAGCCCACGTTGTTTGGGATGGTCACTCTCAACAGGTGTAAAGGTTCTATTGGCCTTTGGATTTGTTCCACTTGGAATAAAAGAGCCTGAGAAATCCTAGATTTTAACTAATGTTATATGTACATGGAAACTTAAGCTACTATGTGCCTAATCTACTTAATATAATATAATACAAAAAACAGACACCAAAAACTAATGTAAATGTTGAGGATAATAAAAGATGAATAATATCTACTTCGTGCAATGCTGATAGTAAAACTGCAAACTAATTTCTAAGTCTAAATTATAAATGCAATTTAAATTTTGAAAATCAATTATTGTTGATGCTATATATTAAAGATGAAACCCTAGAACAACGTAAGCAGATCCGAAGAGGAACCAATTGTGGAAATTTTGATAGCAAAATACATACCACTTGGTGGAGCTAGTTTTCCCCTTTTACATCATGCTAGGTTGAAATGATTACATATATATATCAACCTGATGCATAAGTATGTTATTTTGTTATGTTATATATAATTTTTTAAATTAATTATTAAAATATAACTATGTATTATTTATATAATTTGAATGCATAATAAATTATTTTATTTATTTAATAGTTCTTTTATCATATATGTGAATTTGAATGGATCATAAATTTACTTTTTATAAAAAAAATTATCACATTAAAATTCCAAATAAAATAAAATTTTAAACATCTTTACTCTTTACTAAAGACAACACCATTTCTTAAATCAAAGGGAAAATGTTAATTCAAATAAAATTTAAACATCTTTACTCTTTACTAAAGCCAATAAAATTTCTTAAATCAAAGGAAAATTGTTAATTCAACACGAATCAAAATCTTACTCCAAAATCTTTTAATATTTCTTTTAATTAAATATTTGCAAAATGAATCTTTAAAATGAAAAACCATATTCTATAGATATATTAAAATCTTTAAAGACAAATATTTCCACATCAAAATTGTAATATTTGATATCATGCCATGAAAAAAACATCATTAAATTTAATATTGATATTAAAAAATTAAGATTAATATTAAATAGAATATTAATATTAATATATTACAATATTATAATGTTAATATATTAATATATTATAAAATTACTATTATTTAATTTAATAACTTTGGATTAATACAATATTATATTTGTGATATATATATATACACACACACACACAAACTTTAGATATATATGGAGGGGAGAACAAAGATATAGAGTGATAGAGGTGGAGAGACAGAAGGAGTGACAAGGGAGAGACAAAGATACATTGAAGGAGAGGGAAGAGGAGGAATGAAGAGAGAGAGAGAGGGGGGGGGAGAAGGGTAAGGGAGAAATATGGAGACACAAAGATGGAGGGGGGAGTGCTAGGGAGAGAGTGGAGGAGAGAGGGAGGGAGTTAGTGACAAGGTTGGAGAGAGAGAGAGAGATGGGGGAGAGAGAGGGAGGGGCATAGAGATGGAGTTGGAAGGGGAGAGATGGAGTGTAGAAGAAATACATAGAGAGAAAAAAGTGGAGAGACAGAGGGAGTGACAAGGGAGAGATGGAGAGAGAGTGTGTATGTTTTGGGGTGAGATAGAGAGACAAAGCAGGAGAGATGCAAGCACAGGGGGAGAGAAGGAGAGAGGGAGGCAGATAGTAATAGAGTTGGAGAGTGAAGAGAGAGAGGGGGGCAGATAGTAACAGAGTTGGAGAGTGAAGAGAGAGAGGAGAGGATGGGAGGGAGATGGAGGCAAGAGAGAAAGGGGGATAGAGGAAGGAAGAGAGACAGAACATAAGAGAGAGGAGGAGAGGGGGAGGGATAAAAATATGGAGTTCGAGGTGGGAGAGAATGAGAGAGAAAAAGATGGAGTTGGATGGGGGAGAGAGGGAGGGAGACAAAGATGGAGTTGGAGGGGGAGGGAGAGGGAGGTAAGAAGAAAGACATAGAGAGAGAAAGGTGGAGAGATAGAGAGAGAGAGAGAGAGAGAGAGAGAGAGAGGAGAGTAGGAGGGAAGAGAGAGAGACGAGGGAGGGAAGGAGAGAAGGGGAAGAGAGAGGGAGAGGAAGAGGGAGGAGAGAGATAGACAGATATGGAGAAAGAGTGTGTATGTTTCGGGGGTGATATAGAGAGACAAAGGAGAGGCAGAGGGAGATATAGATATTGATGGGAGGTGAAGAGAGGGAAGAAGAGAGAGATATAAAGAGGGATGGAGGGAGGAAGAGAGATATAGATATGGAGAGAGATAGCATGTGTGTTTGGGGGGGGGATGAGATGGAGAGACAAAGAAGGAGAGATGGAGGGAGATATAGATATAGACGGAGGGGGGATAGAGGGAAGAAGTTTTATTGCACTAGATGCATTGATTTTAGTGTAAATGAGGATTTCTAATCCTATTTGATTGCTTGTATTGGGTGTGTGTTATATCATTTCGATGACTAGTGGCACGCACAAGGGGGTCACACGGATTAGGTGGACATACCTACCTATGGTTTTGTGCATGGGTTTTGCACATGACTTTGGGCATGATGGTTTTCTGCCCATGGTATTTTTCAGATTCGGTCAATGGAACTATGGTTATGTTCTAATCCAGGGTTAATGGATTGGGGTTTATGAATGTTTCTTCATGTATAAATATGTTTTGTAACATTGAAAGGAACATAATGAAAAACCAATCTGGTAGTCTTGGTTTTGGGACCTAGGGGAAAATGTTTGTTTATATATGTTTTATGTTTTATGTTCTCACCATTATTTATTTTGTGTTTTTAGAATTTGTATGCAGGTAATTTATGCACAGGGTTAAAACGTACAGTTTGGACTAGATGCATTGATTTGAGTGTAGATGTAATCATATTTGATTGCTTTCACTATATGCATTTATTCCAATGTAGATGTTGATTTCTAATCCCATTTGATTGCTTACTCTAGATGCATTGATTTCAGTGTAGATCGTGATTTCTAATTCTGTTTGATTGCTTGCACTAGATACATTGATTTCAATGTAGATGTTGATTTTTAATTATTTTTTATTGCTTTCACTAGATGCATTGATTTCAGTGTAGATGATGATTTCTAATCTTATTTGATTGTTTCATTAGATACATTGATTTAAGTGTAGATGCTGTTTTCTAATCCTATTTTTTTGCTTGTGTTAGATGGATTAGTTGTTGTTAATCTTGAGGGTGTAAATTATTAAAAATATTTTTCAAGAATAGATGGAGGGGGGAGAGAGAAGAATATTTTTTGCACTAGATGCATTGATTTTAGTGTAGATGATGATTCCTAATCCTATTTGATTGCATGTACTAGATGTATTGATTTCAATGTAGATGTTGATTTCTAATTATATTTGATTTCTTGCACGAGATGCATTGATTCCAGTGCAGATTTTGGTTTCTAATCCTATTTGATTGCTTGCACTAGATTCATTTATTTCAATGTAGACGTGGATTTCTAATCCTATTAGATTGCTTCCATTAGATGCATTGATTTAAGTGTAGATGTTTATTTCCAATCTCATTTGATTACTTGCATTAGATGCATTGATTTCAGTGTGGATGTTCTTCTCTAATCCTATTTGATTTCTTGCATTAGATGCATTAGATGTTGTTAATCTTAAGGATATAGATTATTAAAAAATTATTTTTCAAGATATATTTAGTAATGCCTAGAGGGACACTATTAAGAATTAATTGGCTGTAAAAATTTGTCATACCTAGAATTAAAATGAAATAGATGTGCATAATCAATCCTCCTACAAAGTGCAAATTCATCCTTGACATGATTTGAATTTTAAAGTTAATCTCAAACAAATACATAATATTGATAATTTTAAAATGTGACAATGTTGCCCTCAATTGGAACCAACTTAGATTCATCTAACACCAGATCTATCATGCGCCAAGAGGGATCAAATCCCTTGAGGTGAAAACCTTTTCTCAAGTTATACACTCCAAAAATAAGGTTTGCAGCTCCAGGGATTTGATCCCTCTCGGCACATGACAGATTCAGTGTTAGATAGATCTAAGTTGGTGCAGTTTGAAAATTAATTGTCACTTGTTCGTGGGTCTTGGATAAACGATGATTGGGTGCTTTGTTAAGGCACTCCAATTCCACCAATCAAAATGATATATTAAACATAATAAAAATATAATCCCACCAAGCTTTAAAAAAAGATGTCACTTATCTTTTTAATACAAATCAACCTATGTAATGCTTCACGTACTGGTTATGTAAATTTCATAGTTGAGTTCATGAGTTTGTTTTATAATTTAGAATTTGCTTTCCACCCTTTTTGTTTTTTTTTTAATGTAGAATACTTCCCTTTTCACTTCTTGTACATAATTCCTTCCCTTGTCGTTTATTTTTTTGCATTTTTATTTGCGCTGTGAAAACAATGTTTTTGACTTGTTTGGTTCTCAATAGCATAATTAACATATTTATGGGTTAGATAACCAAGCCTCGCGTTGTAATTGTTATATATATCGTGTTCATTGTTTATAAATTATTGATGACTGTGTTCCCCGCTACACTTCATTGTCGATCAATAATTTGTTTCCTTTTGTCATTCCCCTTGTGAGGTTCTAACTTAGAGTCAGAACATGCATCTGATTTTGAAGCCTTCAGCTCAGCCACCAGTGACTGCTTGGCCCAACGCTCACTTGTGTTGTGGGTGGAGCTCTTATGGAACTCACACCACTTTCCATGTCCTTCTTCGGCTTCACAATGTTGTCCTTTGCTTGTGGCCTTGGTGGGTGGTCTCGAGTTGTCCCACCTTGGCTTTGTCCTTTGTTCTACAGTTTGGGGGCACCTTTCCCTTGATTCAAATTAGTACATTTGAAGTCTTTCTTCTTTTGTTTAAACTTCTGCTCGATCTTGATGATGTATCGGTACGTCATGCCAATCGAGGAGATGTCTAGAAACTCCATCTCATCTTGGAACTCCATCTCGTCTTGGATGTATCTATGTAGGCACCCGCGGTACTTGAGTACCAAATGTTTCTCAGAATCCTTGATACCCAACTTCATGAGAAGGGTATGAAAAACATTGGTAAACTCTGGCACATCTTGGTCCCTTTCCTACTGCAACTTGATCCACTTTATGTATTTGTCCTCGTAGCTCCCGGTAGTGTAGTACTGCTCCTTGATGGTGTCCCGGAATGAATTCCAAGTGGGAGCGGCTGAAAAAAGTGAGGTCCTACTTTCATCCTTCTGCTCACAATAGGTTTCACATCAATCCTTGACGTGGGGTGCGGTTTTGAGAAGAAAAAAATTAATCTTTTCCCCATAGGAAAAATCATAAACATAAAAATATTCTTCTAGTAGATTCAACCATTTATCTACGACATCTGCATCTATTTGGCCCTCAAATATGGGAATGTCAAAGTTTACTTGTACCTTAAAAGTTGTGGAGCCTCCAGAGTGGTTGTTGGATGTGGATGCACCACTGTTGGGCAACCGTTGAAGGATCTGGGCAAAGTTATCCATCATCGTGTTCCTTTGTTTCTCGAGGGCCTCCTTGAGAAATATTTTGATAGGATCTCTTGCTCCCTCCTCTTTCTTTTCTCCCCCCATAGGAGGTTGTCGGGATTTACAAGGCTGGTCTCGCAAAGGTTCGACCATTTCGAGCCCAAACTCCTTATATCTCGACCTCATTGGGGACATGTAAAGAAAAACAGATAAATAGAAGACCCGCTCTGATACCAGTGATCCAAATTTAAACAAGAATGCAACAAATTATAGATATAACCATAAATACATAGATGCAACATAAATAACACTTCCTTTCACTAATATCAAATAATGAAATATGCTTACAAATAAAATGGAAATGAGACTAGCTTGGGCAATGGTAGCTTATCTTTGATAAGAGATGTGGCGGCTAAATGCCTTTGAACTGAGTTACAATGAGGCTCAAGGGCCTTTTTGTTATTGAACAATAAGAGAAAACCCTAAACAATCAAAGCCATAACCCGAGGAGATGTAACACCAAGCGTTTATGGGCCTCGTTGGGGTTAGTTGGGTAGCCAACTTCCCGTGGTCATAACTTGGTCATATTATCTATGTCTGACATGCATGATACCTCGTTGGAAATATCTCTCCAAGGAATACAACTAAAATAGTGATTTCAATGAAATCGCTCACAAGAATATTGCCAAAAAACGTCGTTTAGGGCCGCAAAATGACTTTGGAAGTTCAGGACCCGAATAACTGCCAAAAATAGTAAATTGGTCTACAATTAAGGAAGTTGAAAGAAAATTGATAGAACAATGGTGAGGGCCCCAGTGGAATAGGCGGGTGGCCACCAATATCCACTTAAATCAGTATGGCTATTGCTGCCAACATATGTTCATAGCCTTGATAATGATACCTTTTACCTTGATTAGATGCTCGAGTCTCATTATACTGGTTATAGATTCATAGTTAAGCAACCTACCTATTTGCTACTAGATAAGCAAACTCATAAGCCTTCGAAAGCCATGAGATGACACGTAAATTCCGAAAGATTCACATGTAAATTTATTTGAATAATGATTTGGAATCCCATATGTCATAGATGGGGCCACAACTATCGATAGACATCTATAACCTCGACAATGACATCTCTTAAAACCATTTTACTTGAGTGATTTTATCCGAGGAAGAAAAAATTAAGAGGAGTTAGAACGATGAATAATTATTTCTAATCTCTATTGAGATGGTCTAGTAAATGGGGGGGGCTAACCTAAAATCTCCTTAAGAGACATGATGGTGTAAAAGGTCAAATGTTTACTAGAATCATTGGCTTCCCTTGGTTCATTAACCCTAGATTCATTTAAACGTGAACTTGTTTTTTATCATTTCTGAAAAATATTGTCTTGGGTTACTAATTTAAAATTTATACTTGATATCTTAATTGATTAAAGAAAATCAATATTGTATCATGGTAATATATTTCAACAAAACAAGAATTTCCTTACAAAGGTTTTCCTTAATGCCGAACTTTACATTTCTTTTGAAAGAGATATAAAAATAGACCCACTAGTAAAACCAAATGTCAATATCTATTTTCAAAACCATTCAAACTTAAAGAAAACATGAATACAAATTCAAATTGAGCCTTGAATATATTAGCAGCTCAATATGAACCAAAAAGAAGAAAATTTTTTGATATAAGTAGTTTCTTTCCTTAGGATAATGATATATAGAAAAATTTCATGATTGAGATGTCAATTTATTCGAGGAAAAAGAAAACAAATATCTAAAAGGGAAAACTCTAAATTAAAACATGTGCATTTATGTGCAATGGTAACCACAATTCATGAAATTTTATGTCGGGAGAAAGTTAATTTCCTTATCTCTTTGATTTGTTTGTAAATATTCATTCTTGATAATGTTTTGAAAATAATTTTTTTTAAACAGTTCATAATAATGAATTTAGAACAGAAATGCTTAACAATTATGAACAAATATATGTGCAACAAAGAGATAAATAATTTTAAATGAGCTTCCTTGATTGCATTCTGGTAATGCCTTGCCTTGTACATATGCTATCAACGCATCTCCACAACTACATTGTTCAACAAGAAAGATAAAAAATCAAACAAGTTCTAAACTACTTCTAAACCTACCCTAAACTACTTAGAAAATAAAAAAGCTAAGTGAAATGAAATTTCTAGTGTAACCATTTAAGATACTTAAGACCTAGAAGAATATGTTCATTAGAAGTTAGAAACATAAGTTATTGCAATATAAAACAACATGGAAAACTTAAATTATGTACATCAAGAACATGTAAAAGAAGAAGACCCTTATTTATAGGAAACTTTCTATTAGAGGACTCTTCTAACCAATAGTCTATTTTGTCATGATATAGATCATCAAAATAAAAGAATGGAAGAATGAAAATAAGTTTAGAGGGCTTATCAAGATTATGGGAATCTGACATAACCATTAGCCAAGATGGAAGTGCCCTTTTCTCTTAAAAATGCTCTACATGATTATAAATTTCTTCACATGAAACACCACTCGAAAAGAAAAAAGAAGTTTACAAAATGAAGAGTATTATCAAAAAGGAAAGAAAAGAGTTTTAACAAGATTTGATGATGAGAAGTATCCAGTGGAATATTGGAATGGCCATCATTCAATAATTGAAGAGAATTCCGAGGTGAAATACAATCTATAGAAGAACATTAAATTGAGTTTTCGAGCTTGTGCTTAGGGAGCTCAAGGTAATGTGTCTCACTTTGCAAATCATCATTATAATTATCATAATAAACCTCCCTCTCCTGCAAACCACAAAAAATACTTGATTGATTATCATCGACAAATGGATATACGAGAGACTCATTAACATATAGATCCTTTTTAACCTCAATTTCATGAACATGGTTTAGGGAAAGTTAATCAAGCTCATTCTGTTGATTTGCATGAATTTCCTCTTTACTTAAAGTTGAACCAGTTAAAATTGGAGTTTGAGCATGAAGATGAAATGAATCATTATTGTATGTATCAATATTAGCAAACAAATCAAGATACATAAAATAATGATTACCAGAGTATATACGATTTTCATGAAGTGAAAAATCTTCCATGAAATTATTAGTTAAGCTCTAGTTAATGGATTATTATTGTGTTAGAATAATAGGTATTGGTTCTTGATTAACCTCTAAGGGAGAATCATCATTGACAAGTTCACTAGTTGAATCCTGCATTTCTATGAAGTTTAATGAGTTTTCCTCTTCACAGCCAGCATCAAGAAGGATTTTAGGAATATTTTTAAATTGAAAATTAAGATATAAATTAGTTTCAGATCACTAAGAATGTGGAAAACTAATTCTTGTTGAGTGTGCTTATGAAAGAGAATTAGATTCATTGATTGGCTCCAAAGATTTAAAAATAGGATCATGACTAACTATCGGATCTATGTATTGTACATCCTAAGAAATATCTATGTTGTTTTCATCATTGTTTGTTTCGCTATTTTTACTTTCATAAAGAAGAAGAATATAAAACCATATGATTAGATCTTCCATAGAGGGTAAATCTTATGAATGAAAACTACAACAAAGCTAAAAAAAATCTAGAAGAGAACTCTTTAATGGATTCATTTGCATGCATTGAATGATTATTGATTTATGAGCACATGTCATAATCATAATTCTCATGGGTGTTAGGAAATATTTCCATAAACTAGTTCCATAAATGAATATTATTCGCTACTAACGATTTAAACCACTTTTCTATTCTCCTCTGGAAAGTAAGAGTAAGCAACTTGCATAACTCATTGTCAGTAAAATTTCCAAAATATTTACATTTAAACAGAAAATGATGAAGATGTCTAAGAGTAGAAATTGTATCCTCACCATCAAATATTAGTTTTGACAAGGAATAGGCTGTCTCTTTAGAAATTCTCCTAGTAGGTTGAAACAAACTAAAAGAACGCTCCAAAATAGAAATTGGGAAAGGAGCCATGAGTAATTAAAAGCATTAAAAAACAAAGACTTTGCAGGGCCAACTTGTCAGTATGGCTCATCCTAGCACCATTTATTTGACATAGGTTTTGTGACCTTAGTCATAAAAGGGGATGTAACCCAAACTAAGGCTCTTTAGATATCCCAAGTCATTTGGGATAGTCACTCCTAATGGGTTTGAAGGCTCTATTGGCCTTTGGATCTATTCCTCTTTCGAAAAAAAGATCCTGGGAAATCCTAGAGTTAACTAATGTTATATGTACATGGAAACCTAAGTTACTATGTGCCTAATCTACCTAATATAATATAATGCAAAGAAAAGACAAAAAAACTAATGTAATTGGTGACGATAATGAAAAATGAATAATATTTACATCGTGCAATGCTAATCATAAAAATGAAAACTAATTGCTAAGTCTAAATTATAAATGCAGTTATAATTTTGAATATCGATAATTCTCGATTCTTTATAATAAAAGATGAAACATTAACAGCACTGTAAGCATTCAATATTTTTTTTAAAAGACAAAGCAATCTGCAATTGCTTAAATATTTCACTTCAAGAATACATATTTAAATGCAAAGAACTAACTATCAAATCCTTTATTTTTAACAAGATCAGTTATTTGATTTCATTCCAAAAAAAGGGCTAAATCTTGTGGTACAATGCTTTACACGGACAAGAAATGATGTCTAATATATGTATTCCTTGCCTGTTGTTTCTTCATATTACATATAGAGGCCTAAAACTAGCGTATCCTACAACTCTTAATTGCACATATTCTAACAAATTGGAACAACAACAAGGTATATTTTCACTTCATGAGACATTTTTGTAGTGGAGGTGAACTGTTGGTGTAACATGCAACTGGCACTGAGATTATCCTTGTTGGTCCTGGTTGATAGAGTGCTCCTCTGCTTGTGGGAAGACATCATTGTGATTGTTGGACCTTGAGTTCTCCACAACCTTCTTGTCCAAGAGTGAGAGGCGATATTCCAACATTCTGACAATGTGTTCAATGTGGGAATAATGTTGATCTGATTTTTTAAGGGCATCTCTGAGTGATGTTGTTGTTGCGAAAAAAACCCATGCTTAGATTTAAATTTCTCACTCCATTGGTTCTGGATATTTTTAACCTAATCTAGCTCGAATTTGAGGGATGCACAATATGGGAAAGAGGTTCTTGAAGCTATAGTAGGATGGAGAGAGGATAGAAAAATGGTTCATAGGGTATAGGGGAAGGGATAGGGTCATGCAATGAGAGGGTTATGGAGTTGACATGACTAGGGAGGGTATTTAAAGAAGATCGAGATCTGAGAGGAAATATGGCTATAAGATTGAAGCAACTACACTCAGTCACATGGATCAGTGTAATATGAGCAAATCTATCTGCAGGGGCACTTAAATACTTATTGGATATTTTGGCATGTCCTATGGAGATTTGATTTTTGTTATTTGGGTGGAGCACACCGTCGAATTTGAGGATGGGTGTTACATTTTTTGAATGAAGTATTCTAATTTCCATGATTGCATGTGATAGAGATCCTTTCAAGGGATATGCAAGAAATTGAACTACACATTGACTCTGACTTGACCTTGAAGGTGTTGACAGACATAGTTTGGTTGAAAATCTGCTTGGGCATTGTTCTCCCTGAGGATGTGGAAGAAGGATGCCATCTCGAGATAATTCAAGTGGTGTTTAATTCATATCACAATTTGACCGAGGTCAACATTTCCAGGTTTGATACCCTTGATCATTTTCTAAATGAGTAAATTTGAGTTACCTATCACAACAGGGGGACTTGATGCCGATATCACGAACAATTTTGGGACCAAGGAGGAGATTGTATGCTTCAAATATATTATTTGAATCGATACCCAATCCCCATTCATAGGAAGCTACTTCTTTCCCTTCATGATCAAATATGACTCCCCCTGCTCCCGCTCTTCCCAGATTGTGTTTATAGGCCCCATCAAAGAAGAGACAAGGTTGCCTTTGTGCCTTTAACCAATTTGTGAACTCCTTTTCCTTTAATATGATCTTCCTATTGGTTAAAATGGGTCGACTTCTCTATGGGTTGAGAGTGCTTTGAGGAGTTTTATCCATAACAAATTTAAACCACAATGCTTCTTCCACTTTTAGTCTTTGCTGGTTAAATCTATTGTTACCTTTGGAGAGGATAGTTTTTGTTAGGAGGCCCTAGGCTTTGGCTGTAATATTCCTTTGCAGTGGTTTTTTTTCTTAAAATATATATTTGTTTCGTGCTAACTAGATCTTCCAGCATAAGTATGCAAGAATATTGGTCCAAAAGTGCTTTATCAAGTTCATCTTTTTGAGGGAGTAGGGGTAGCTCGAATTCCATTGGGAAAAATAATCAATTATATTCCTCTTAAAATCTACTTGAAAATGTAGAGGCTAATACATGGCCTTCCAACAACTTTGGGAGAATGGGCATGAAAGAAACAAGTGTTTGATGGTCTCCTCTGCTTTCAAACATAGTGGACATATGGATGGCCCCTAAATGCTTTGTTTTTTGAGGTTGTCAACAGTTAATATCTTCCCTATAAGGAGGGTCCAAATGAAGAGCTTTACTTTGGGAAGACTTTCAGATTTCCATACCAGTTTCCAATATGGCCATGGGAGTTGTGTCTCTTGGTCTTCTTAGACAACATTTTATCCACTCTTAATTGTGTACATCCCCCATGTCAAGTTCCATTTAAAACTACCCTGGTTTTTGAAATAGGTAGGCACTGCACCTTTTAAGTGTTGAAGGAGGAGGTTCCATTCATGTTGAAACTCTATTCGGATGGTGAAAGGTTTCCAACCTTTCCAAGAGTTGTCAATTTCATGCCAATCTGAGAGTTGATCCAGTTTTGTAATGCATTTTCCTACAATTCAATTCCAAATATGTTGGATTTTAGGGATGGAGGAGAGCTTCGGATTTCCCATGATACTTTCATCCCAAATATTGATATCTTGTCCTCCCCCTAGAATTTAGAAGGTATGGGCTTGAATGAGGGGAAGGGTTTTTTTATACAATTTCCATATTTTTTACTAGGGCTTAGAAGGGATTTGGGCTTGTAGGAGTTGTTGTCGATTGGAACTCATGTATTTCTCTTCTAAAACTTTCTTCCACCACGTTGGTCCTTTTGTTATTAGTCTCCAAGTTATTTTCACCCCCATAGCTAAATTCATCAGTCTAGGATGTTTGATGGCTATTCCTCCTCTCTCATATGGTGTTATAACTTTTTTCCAACTGAGAAGACTAAATTTTTTGGTTTCTAT
This sequence comes from Pinus tabuliformis, assembly GCA_031772625.1. NCBI lineage: Eukaryota > Viridiplantae > Streptophyta > Pinopsida > Pinales > Pinaceae > Pinus > Pinus tabuliformis. Next base: position 544,087,258 of record CM062812.1, on the reverse strand, counting down.
TCTGCCTCCTTGCCATAGGAATTTCCTTATGGTGATCTCTATTTTCTTTTGGATGCCAGTTGGGGCTTGCAGGATTGCAAATTGATACAAGGAGAGAGCTGATAGAACAAATTTGATTAGAATGACTCTACCTACCAGATTGAGCCAATACATTCCCCATTGTTGTAGTTTCCTTTTCATTCTATCTATGACTTTGATCCAAATTTTAGTTTTCAACGTTTTCTTGGAGATAGGCATACCTAGGTATTTGAAGTGAGTCCACTCCATTTTGCAGGGTACTCCAAATATCTGAGAGATGTGTTGAAGAGTTCGAGGGGAGATATTCCATCCATATATGCATCTCTTAGGATTATTCAGAAATCCTCCTAATGACTCCAAGAATTGATTCATGGTGTACTTAAATCTTCTCGCGACTATGGGGGATGCTCCTCTTATAAGAAGGGTATCATCAGTGAATTGGGAGTGGTTCATGATTTTTGTTCCTTTGCTGTACATAACTCTTGTGAGAAACCCTATTTGCTTCTCATGCTCTAGCTTCGTGCTAAGAGATTCTACCATAATGATGTAGAGGATTAGAGAGATTTAATATCCTTGTCTTAGCCCCCTGGTCCTTTGAAAAAATTCCCTTGGCCTTATTGTTACCAAGGCAGCTATCCATGGCTTATGGATGTAGGACTTAATGAAGTCAATGTATTCCCTAGTTAAACCAAATTTCTCCATGACAACAAAGAGGAAAGAGTGTCTAACCTTATCGAATGCATTTTCCATATCGAGCTTGAGAATGAAACCTTGTTCATCTCAGGAAAGACTAGACTACATGGCTTCCTAGACTAAGAGAATATTATCCACTATCTACCTGTTTTTTATGAATCCACCTTGGTTTTCAAAAATCAAATTGGGGAGAAGAATTTTTAGACAATTTGCAAGGATCTTGGTTATGAATTTATAAGAGGAATTACATAGAGAGAGAGAAGGAGAAAATTATTAAAGGAAGAAGGCCTAGTTTCTTTAGGTATTAGGGTAAGAAAGGTGAAATTGGTATTACCTCCGATTTTGCACTTGATTTGGCTCCATTGAATCATCTTGAGTAAAAAAAAATTATGAGCTCCCAGTATGTGTGGTAGAAGGCTAAGGAAAATCCATATGGCCCTAGGACTTTGTCTAGATGCATGATCCAAATGGATCTTTGCAATTCCTCTTCATCCACTGGCTCGGTCAATATTTCATTTTCCTCCTTTGTTACCATTTTAGGTATTGTTATAAGGAGGTCTTCGTAGTTGTCCAGTTCTAAGTCTCATGACAAGAGTATTTTATAATTATGGTGAGCTTCCTTCTTGATCGCTTCTTTCCCTTCAATGGTGGTGTTTCCTTCACCAACTATCACATCTACTCTATTTTTTATTCTTCTTGCTTTGGTTTGATTGTGAAAGAAGCTTGTATTTTTGTCACCAACTTGTAACCATAGGCTTCTAGATTTAATCCTCCAACTCTCTTCTTCTTTTCTATTTCTTTGGTACAACCTCTAGTAAATCTCTTTTTCTTTGGTATGTAATTCTAGAGTTTCATCTTCACTCTCCAATAATTTTCCTATACAATTTCAAGCTCTTTTTTCAGTTCAGTTTTTTCTTATGCTAGCTCTTTGGAACTCTCTTTTGCCCATTGTTTGAGTGTTGCTCTAACAAGATTTAATTTGTTTTCCATATAAATCCTAGTGATTAGTTGATTTTGGTCTTCCATGTGGTATGAAAAAGAATCTTGACCTCTTGGTTGTAGACCATTGTGGATTGTAGTGGAAAGGTAGGGGTCTCAAATTTGCACTTCCACCCATAAATAAGGCAATAGGTTTATGATATGATGTTGCTACTGGTAGGATTTTTGAAGAAGACATTCCACTTCTGCCATGAAGCTTGCATGGATTAGAAAAGGATCCAACCTTTATTTGATGTTATGTGGTCCTATCCTTATGTTATTCTAGGTGGATTTACCATTGTTTGAAATGATCTCTATTAGATTATGCTCTGCAATAATTGATGCAAGCTTATCTTTGCTTGGATCTAGGAGATAGGACCCACCTCTCTTTTCTTAGGCATTCATGACTAAGTTAAAGTCACCTCTTACTATGACATAATGACTATCTTCTTCTTCTAGGTTGGATGCCAATGATTACTAGCCTTATTATTTGTTCTTGTAGTGCATGGGGAAATAAACATTGTATATTGTGAGGCTTCTCAGTCTCTTTATTTTGAAATTTAGTCTTGATCCAATGCTTATCTTTATAGACTAATTTATATCCATGGTTGTCTGGTTCCAGATTGATACACCTCCCAATGCTCCTTAGGAACTTATTCTTGCTTCTGAGAAATCCTTGGTTCTTTTAACTATTGTTGCCATTTCTTCCATGTTTTATTCAGTCTCTATGGCATAGAATGATTGCTGTAATTTCTGATCTAATGGGGTCTTTGATTAAATTTATTTTGGAGGCATGACCGAAACCTTTACTGTTCCAAGAGACTAAATTCATTATTTTCCTTGTAAGGAGGTGATAGGGCCCTTTCCTCTCCCGGCTTGGGGATGTGTGTCCTTCATTTTTGTTTCTTTGTCTAGATATGTGTCCATCAGTTGTAGAATGCCCAGTTCCATGTATCGTTTGTTTGCTTCATCTCTTATTTCCCTATTTGATTTCCACCTATATTTCTTTTGGTTTCTAGTTGAGATCCATGTAGAAGAGGATTGGGGGAGGGAAGGTTTCAAAGAAGCATGAGGAGATCCAGGGTGGGTATTGTAAGGGCTGTAAGAGGGAAGAGTAGAGGTTGGGGGGTTGGAGTTCAGGGATGAAGAGGATATTGGGGGGTGATCCAAATCGGGGGGTTGATACAGATCAACAGGTTCAAGTGAGGGAGGGATCAAATCTAACAAATGGATATCCCCCTCTTTGAGATTTGGGGGATAGTGAGGGGATCATCTAAATCAGGATCAAAGGAAAGATTGGCTAGTGAATTGAAGGGGTTATTGGAAGGAGAATGGGAGGTTCCATTATGTGAAGGGGGATTGGGAATGGAGGGATGGGGATTTGATGGGGATGGACCTACAACAGAGTGCACTGTAGTCTTGGTGGATTTGCTAGCATTTCTTGGGTTCCTACACTTTACAGTCTTCCATTGCACCTCTTGACTTTCTTGTGATTCTTCTACTAGTCGATTTGAACATCTATTTGCAAAATGATCGTATTCATGGCATACCTTACATTTGAAGGGGATTTGTTCATAGTCAAGTTGTTGGATGTGCGTCCAATTATTTAACTTGATCTTTACTGGCCCTGGTATCCCTTTGCGTAGATCGAATTCTACACAGATCCATGTGCATGCATGCAGGTTTCATTTGGCTCACTTCTGTCTATGTATTTTTTGATTACATTTTCGATGGCTCTTACCAAATCGTCCCTAGCAGTGAAGGGAGAGGTGGGGAAGACAAACCCAAATCAGTACCGCACTTGGTATGTCTATTTCGAGGTTGAAATCAGGCATCCATTGATTTAGGTAGAGGCCTCTCGTATCCATGAAGTATGGTTTGTTCCTAAAGATCAAATACCGGTCTTCCTTAGATTCAAACTAGAATGTGAAATACCCTTTGACACAAAAGCACACCAATATTTTTCCTTGATTTTTTGAAGCACAGTTACACTCGATCCATTTCTGCGTTGTTTTTTGGGAAGGCCAAAGACCCGTAAATTGACTAACTAGCCCTTGTTCAGTAAGTGAAAGATCTGCTTTGTGAGGGACCAAGGGAGGCAATTCAGTTTCAAGAATTTCTTGATGAATTTGGAAACTAAAGGTTGCTCCCATGGAGGCCCAAGTGAGCTAGTGAGGACCTTGAAGGTGTGGGTTGTTGGATTGGAAGGTTGTAGGGGAGGGGGAGGACGATCCCCTCCTGGAGAAACCTCCAAAGGAGTCATCGAGTTGGATCAGTCTGAGACGGTGTGAGGTTGCATATTGGGGTGCTGACAGAGCGCTCATGCCACCAACAATGAGGTTAACTATCTAATCCTATTCTTGGGCAAGGAAAAGTGAAAATAAATCCATAACAATTTCTATAAGGTAAATTATCTTTCAATTATTCATTCATGAAACAATTCAAAAAATAAATAAGGAAAGAGAATAATAAACAAGAAATTTGTTGCAATACATGCATTAGTTCAATTTAAGCAACATTCTCAATAATCTAATTCTCTAGAAATAATTTGGAGTTGAGGAATATTAAGACCAACCTCATCCTTAAGACAAAAGTCATTGAAAAAGAATATAATCAAATGTAAACAAGTAATAAACATAACTAACACATAAAAGAGGAGAAATGCAATAATTCACCCTTCATTCATTGACCAAAGTCATAGAACAACTGAGTTTTTTCTTAAAAAAAATTCAGAAATCAAATTATAAAAGATTGAAAAAATGCAAAAAAAAGAAAACTGTGGAATTCAAATATCATACATAAACATTGATTAAATCAAACCCAACCAAATTAATTAAAAAATGGTTACAATATGAATTCCACGGTGATTATATGTAATACTCGAAAAAAATTCATACATCCTACAATCCTCCATCCTCAACCCTAGATCACCCCACCCCACCCCACCTTTATAGATATCGACACCCCCTCTTTATATTGATAAAAAGGAAACAACTTTTTATCTTGTTCCACAAATTTCTTCCCATAAAAGAGAATGAATCAGAGAAAGTGCATGCGTGATCCCATAGATCTCATTCGTACCCTAGGGGAATTAATTTGGATCCTTTGGGATTTTTCTGCATGGAAATTTTGATAATGGAATACATGCTACTTGGCAGACTTTTCCCTTTTCTTATCCCAAATAAGTTGCTTTTGCGTTTCTTATCTCAAAAAAGTTTTCCCTTTTTGCTTTTCTTATCTACTGCAAAAGATTCTATTGTTAAACACAATAAAAAAATATGATAAAAAAGAAAACATAATTGATGCATAGAGTTGAATCTCCCTTAATTCATTTCTTCACAGGATTCTGCAATTCGATAAGATGAGAATCACGAATGTTGAGGTTTATATTATGTATTGGAACACAATATAATATGTGCAGCCACACATATATGTGTTCGTTATAATATATACAATATTTATAACACTAAAGCATTTTATATTTTTATAAAGTTTATTATTATGTGATTTATTAAAAATGTTTAGTAATAAAGTTTACATGATTAATATATTTCTATTTATATTAACATGTTTATTTATTATATAGATTATTTATAAATAATACTAAGCTAGATATACGAGTTTATATGGACAATGTTAATATGCATGCATGTGTTCATAGTATTAAGAAATAATGCCACGTAGAAACTACATCTATTAAAACTCGATAACTCGAAAGAAGGGATTTGTCGAAGCAAGGAAATCTAAGACTCAAAACAAACACATCTTTCGAAACGTAACTCGAAATTCCTTAAAATTTCGTCCATTGTGAAAATCATTGGAAAAGCGAGGGCAACAATCAAAATCAGACATGATCAAGTAACCAAAGTGACAACCCCCAATAATGTCATGATAAGACCCCTGCCTCAGAATATACCATTCAAAATGATTTCAATATATGTCACTGATTGTGCTATTTATATACCCTAATCATGCAAGTATTAGGCTATCATGAGGATTAATTAGTTAAAGGAATGTAATGAAAAAAAATACAATGATAATTGAATGATCAAAGAAGGAGACTCATATGGAAAAGAACTCATAGATGATGAAAGTAATTTCATTAAATCAAGTGATCATGTCAAATCCTGAAGGATAAGGAGCGTAAAAATGAGGTAATAAAGAGAAGAGAAATCAATGACCAATCAAGTGCAATAAAGGGGATTTTGCAAGATTTCTAATGGGGCCCCTTCATTTTGACCAAAAATGTAGGGGAGTTGTTGGGGAGATGTCTTTACTTTGCATGAGAATTAGAGAGAAGATTCATATATATTATAGAAGCAAAAATTATGTTTGATTGCATAAATAAGATTTGACTATAGCTTGAAAGTCCTCTGGACCCCATCAAGTTGTATAAGTCTAAATTTTCACAATTTCAATTAACCTTAAGGTTTTCAAATGATTTTGCAAAATTCTGGGATTAGAGGTTTTAATCCTAAGCCCCTAGCTACATGGGCCATTTGGTGCCATAACCGAGAACTTCGCTGCAAAGGGGATGATGTGTAGAAGTCCTTAACCGCACCTACCTTAGATCATGAAAGGCAATTCATAGTTTTCTTATGGCTAGTGGTTGATTAACAAAATTGCCAATGATAGAATCTTTTGTTGTTTCTGCTAGTTGAAGTCCATCAATTGGACCAAGTAAATTTATAAGGGACATTTCTTATTACTTTCGGTAGCATGACTTTATGATGAGTAGGTTAGGAAAAGAGCCTATTTAACAGAACATTAATTGATGAACATGTGTCTACTAATAGACGTCTGTCAATTGTGTTGAATTTTTTTGTAGGTTTTAACCTTGTACATAAATTACTTGCAAATGACTTCTTAAAAATAGAAAAAATATGCAATGGCGAGAACATAAAAATATACACAAAAAATTTATCATGGAACCCAAAACCAGGAAAACCAAATTGATTTCTCATTATATTCCTTTGAATGTTACAATACAATATACACATGTCAAAGAATTCATAAACTCCATTCCATAAACCTTGGATTAGAACATAATCATAGTTCCCTTGATTGGGCCTACAAAATACCATGCGAAAAAAACCATCATACCCAAAACCATGCGTAAAACCATTGGTAGGTCCATCCACCATCCTTGGTTCTGCTCCCCATCCTTGGGTCTGCTAAAAAAATTCCTGGGGTGCTTCCTAGACCCTGTAAGCTACCCCCCCCCCCCACTGCGCCTACAGTAACGTAACATCGTATGAGGCTAGTCATGGAAAGAATATAACACATACCCTATATTTTTGTAGATATGGTCAGTCCTCATAATTTATATTTTAGCCTTTGAAATATATAATGAAATTGTAAGAGTTATTATTCATGTCATTTTCATTGTTTATCCCTTTAAAGAATTAATATAAGACATGTTCTTCATGTTAGTATCAAAAGAGAATTTCAAAATTTGAGCTTTTGGCTCCAAACTTGTCAAGTCATTCCTCATTCAATTCAAGTTAGCCACAATGAAGAGACATCCATTCAGATAGGAAGAACATAATATATAGAGCACTCAACCTCCTCCATAAGGCACCATTTGACCTCACACAAGAAAAGAGATATTTTGGGCATTATACCAAAGAAGAAGAAGGACAAAATAGGATGGAGAAGGACAAATTCATCTATAGAATTTCTCTCTCTCTGTGAATTTTTTGGGTATTTTCTGGGCAACAGGTCAAACTTTTGGGCAACCGTTTTTGGGTAGCAAGGCCGAGATTTTTGGTAGCAAGGCCAAGTCCTTGGTCATATTTTGGGAGGCCAAAATTCAACCTAGGAAGATCAGAGAAGGCCGAAGTTGAAGGGAAAAAGATTGACTTGATAAGAGGGCTATTTGACCAAGTTTGACCATATCATTGTTGGTTAGTTTGACCTCATAGATGACTAATAGTATTAGGTGTATCTCTTGTTGAACTAAATAATTTGTCTAAGGAAAAGGTTGTTTGGTTTTTCCCCCAAGTGGGTTTTCCCATGGTAAATCTAGCGCTATGTTTGTGTATTGTTATCTCTAATGTACTTACGAATTTTTGGTCAAAATTCTAAAGTGCTATTGCTTAATGATAAACTGGAAGTGCTAAGAGAATATATACATCATTAACAGTAATTATAAATTTTTCAAAAATTAGTGCTTGATCTATTGCACTTTAAAAATTAACATGGTATTAGATATTTGGTGAAGGATAGGACATTGATATCACTCTTGAAGAGATTTTGTAAAGGGAGGAGCATTGAAGAACACCTACATCTATAATCTAATTGTTTATCTATGAGATTGAATTCTTGTATGAAGTCTGAGAACAAATTGGAAGGAGCTACAAATTTCAAGGCTTGGAAAAGAGGGATCGATCTCATCCTTGCAAATAATGATCTCTTGGGTATTGTGAAGGGAATTAAGGTGACTGCACCCTCAAATAATGAAGGAAAAGTAAAATATGAGAAATATGATATCGCATCTAGAAGTATCATTGTAGATTCAATCAAAGATCATTTGATTCCTTATGTCACAAATATTAACTCTTTGAAGAATATGCATGATGCTTGTGTTGTATTATACATTATCAAATGCATTGGCCAAGCAACGAGTTTGAAGAATGAACTTTGTGATGTTAGAATGACAAGAAATAATACTATAGCCTCATATTTCATGAGGATTTCTCAATAAAGAGATCATCTTCAAGCAATTGATGAAATAATTTATGAAAGGGAACTCGTGACTATATCACTTAATGGCTTACCTAACTCATGGGATTCATTTGCATCTAGTATTTTTGGTAGGAAGGAGATTTAAAGCTTTGAAGAACTTTGGATCTTATATACTCAAGAGGAATCTAGGCTCATATCAAAGGGAGAGATTAAAAGATATGATGAAGGTGATTCTAAAGCTTTTGCAACATGTTTCAAGAAGGTTGGAGGAATAAATAAGTTTGGTTTCCAAAGAAGAAATGAAGGAAGAAGAATTGAAGGAAGAATACTTGCTCCTCAAGGAAAGAAATATATGTCGAAATTTTAATGCTATCATTGTCACACATTTAGTCACTATAGATATTATTTTCCTAAAATATTGAATGATATAAAGGGAAAGGGAAAGCAACATGCTACCACAATAGACATTGATGAACTTCAAGAGAAATATAAGAATGAAAAATAAAGTACCAAAGATTTCTTTAATTTTTCTTCTATTACAGGTTCTATTGCACATACATCAAGACATATGACGAGAGACCATGATAATGTCACAAGTCTAATGGAAGAATATTATCTCAAAAGGTAGATCTTGGAGACAAAAAAAATTATGTAGTTAAAGGCATAGGGAAAATATCCCTCATGTTAGAATCAATTGAAAACGCTCATCTTGGCAACATACTATATGTACTAGTTTTGAAAAAGAATTTGGTTTCTATTTCATGTTTGGAAGATAAGGGAGATAAAGTAACATTTTTTTATGGTAATGTACTTGTATGGTCAAAGGGCTCAAGTATAGATTCTTCTATAGTAATTGAAGTTGGTGAAGGAAGGTTGTATAGACTCTTAAAACAACCTACTCAAGCAATAGTACATAATGACATCAATCCATTTGAACTTTGGCATAGAATATATACTCACCTTCACTATAGATATTTGTGAGGTTTAAATCATATGTTTTCACATGCTATATAATTTTAGATGGAGCATGAAGAAGTATGTAAAGGTTGTGCACTTGGGAAGAATGTAAAGAAGCCTTTTCCAAGAAGTAAAAGTAGGTCAAAAGAAATTTTGGATCTAGTTCATTATGATGTATGTGATCCAATGCTAGTGAAATCTCTTGGAGTATCTTTGTACTATGTAGCCTTTATTGATGACTTCTCTCTCAAGACATTGATTTGACTCGTGAAGACAAAGGATGAAGTCTTCAACAAGTTTCAAGAATTAAAGACTGAAGTTTGGAAAACTTGAAGTGAAAGTTAATCATAATTCAAAGATCATATAATGGAAGAGAATATATTTCTAAGGAGCTTGTTTCCTTTTATAAAGAAGATGGGATTAAGAGGGAGTTGATAGTCCCTTACAATCCACAACAAAATGAAGTTTTTGAAAGAAAGAATAGAACCATTGAACAATATCTTAAGGAAATGATGCATGATCAAGACTTGCCTATGTTTCTACATAATGAAGCATCTATGGCAGTAATCTATATTCAAAATAGAAGTCCTCATCGAATTTCGCAAGAAAAGACTCCTGAAGAAGCATTCACCAGACAAAAACCATAGGTTGGAAATTTGAGAATATTGAATTGTCTAGCCTATATCCATGTACCCAAAGATAAGAGAAAGAAGCTAGAGCCTTTAGGAAAGAAATGAATACTCTTTGGATATAGTGAGTCATCAAAGGCCTTTGAAATCTATGTTTCAGGACAATGATAGGTTGAATTCAATAGGGAAATGATATTTGATCAAAATATTTCCTATTTGAAATATAAAGTAGTTCCCATGGAATCTGATGATGGTGAAGAACATGAAGCTCCTAAGGAAGTGTGAAAATTTCAACTATTGCAACAACTAGAAATTATTCTTTAAATGTAAATTAATTAGAATTTTATTTCCTACGACAAAAAACGAATAATTCACAACTGCAATTTTCACCAAAATAAAATTTTGCAGAAGAAAAAATGGAAAATGAGGAAATACTCGCACACAAACACAAATATAACACTGTTGTTTTTGGAGAAAAGTCCCCAGAAAAAACCCAATTTGGGAAAACCAGTGTAGCAGCTGAGGGTTTTATTATTAAGCAGTAATGAGAAAATTATAATTATAATAAATATCGCCAAATTGGAAAATCTATCCAAGAGAAATACTGGCAATAACTTAATGAGGGATTTTACCCTCTCTCCAAGTAATCCTAAAACTATATAACCTATGAAAATCTAGTTGTCCAAGTGGTATGCATAGGCTCTACATCACCCTTGTGCTGCTTGCCAAGTGAATTGCCTAAAACAACTGCCAATCTAGCCGTCCTTTCCTGCTGCTGAATTGGAAAATGTTTCTTCAACCCTTTGAAAAATATTCCTAGCCTTTGGAAATGAAAACGTATTCCCCTCTAGCCAAATCAAACTTCCATCTTAAGGCTTTGCGCTGCCTCTATGCAACCTCCTGGAGAAAATTTACAGCCTCCTCTTTCTGACTCTCTATAAATGGAAAACTTCCTCTAGACTCATTGTCTCTGCCCCTCTCTGTCTTTGCATCCCATCCTTGGTTCGAACTCTTCTTACAGAATGTTTCTTCTCTCTAAAAAGTCAAACTTCCCAACGAAATCAATCTCAAGTGTGTTCCTCCATGTATCCATCGACTTCTTCTTGTAATCTCTAGTTGGCACTCTAATGACCATGATTAAAATTAATTGATAGTTGAGATCATCTCCAAGTTGATCCATGTGAGTTTCTAGAGAATTCTCACCTTTCTCAATTAATTCCTATTAATTAACCATTTTCCTATGTTAGACTTAGGAGATTTTTAATTATGGTCAATTAATCTAATTAAAACATCTCTAGGTAGAATTTCTAGAAACAATTTTTGGGTTTTGGAGAACTCATATGTTTTAGACTCCCACAAATTCTCAAGACTAGAACACCATCCAATGCTACAAAAACTAGCACTCCCTCTTAGCGAGGAAGGTTTTCTCTCCAACTAGTGTTGTACAACTGTCACAACGCCCTATTTCTGCAACATCCTCCAAGCACACTATTTATGTCTAACAACTACGATTTCCCACCACTATCCACCAGATACTATGCTAACTCTAATTCATCTGATATTGATTGTAACCGAAACAAACTACTGCATCTATGTTGTTGTTGAAAATGCACTATACATCATGTACTTCTACCAACTCTACATCTGCGATGCAACTAACACTCCCTCTCAATTTTTGTTGGTGCCACTGCAACTAAGAAGCATCCAAAATAATGAATCAACTGTGTATCTATGCTACAACTGTCTCCTGAGCATCTGACTGATACTAGCCTATATACTTTCCACTGATAAATCTGCGATGTTTCTTTGCATTTATCCTCCTACTTTACTATCAACACTACTCTACACTCCTCAACATCTAACTACCACTAGTATGCCACTGTCACTCTAGAACTAACTGCAACAAGTGACATTGATCCTCCTAATACTGAATATTTCCCCCCCCTGCAGCAAGGGTAATGATCCATGAGGAAACACTTGTTCGATGCTCACCTCAATGGACCCTACCAAAATCTTTGCGACTGTGAACTATGATCTACTCATACTGTTGTTTCTATTATTGTGCTGCTATATCTTCATTGCTACTACAGCTACTGCAATAATAAGTATAATCTCCCTAGATCCTAAAGCCCTAACTTCCATAGGGCTGCTCCCTCTAAATCTAGACTCCGTTTGAGTCTTGATCTCCCTATGGGAAATCTCTCAACTCCCTCCTGGCAGCTCACACTGTCCTCTTGTATTAGAAACTAGATTGTGTAGCTCTGCGCTAGGCATCTTCTGGCTGGAATTGCACTTGCATACATCAACTGGCCAATTTGTACTACCTGTGTCACTACAACTAGCTCTACAACTATCTCACATGTACTGAATGAAATTAGTTCCACTGACACTGAATCTTGCTAATGTGATACTATGGGATCATGTAGAAAATGTGATGGTCCCACTGCAACAATATAGAACTGATATAATTGATCTCATTGTTGCAACTGTGTTGGACCCTTCCTACCTTACACAATGGAGTCTCATACTCCTCCTCTTGGATCTGGTGCCTTATTATCTCCTTTTGAGCCTAGTTCAAGGATGTGAACCTTCTTCGCATTACAAATCATATTGGATAACTCATATTTCCTCCAACACCTATCTCTGATAACTTGAAGTCAATCTACTACCCAGATCTACATTCTTGCTACCTCACATGACTTCTTCTAGAAATCTCATAAAACCATCTCTGCAAAATCTGTGAAACTCAAAATTGGGAAATAAACAAGAATCTTCTACTCTCCTGCTTGACTACCTGTTCTGTAATTCATACTCCTTTCCTAGAGTGCACAATCCTGCCTACTAGTTCTGCCTCTACAATTGGAAATCATGGATTTCTAAACTAGAAACCCTCTGAGAGAAATTCCCTTTGTGTGTGCACTTTCTCTTCCACACAATGTTGATTATGCTTTGCAAAACCCTTCTGCACCCAGATAAGAAATATTCTCAACAAAAATAACTGATAGGTTACTCCCTCTCCTTGTCAGAATCACTATTATGGGCAAATCAATCTTTCCTAGAACTACAATTGGAAAATTGAACCCTTTCCCAACAATTCGCACTGCTTGGCTAGGTACTACGAAACCCCTAAAAATTTCAGTTTTTCGATCCCTCTGAACAACAAAATTTTCCTCTTCCGCCTCTGAGCTCCCTGTTCGTCAAATATGCTCTGATAACATATGAAAATTTCAACTATCGCAACATCACAAAATTATTCTTATAACTGTAAATTAATTATCAGTTTATTTTCTACGACAAACAATGGATGATTCACAATTGCAATTTTCATCAAAATAAAATATTGCAGAAGATAAACTGGAAATTGAGAAAATACTAGAACAAAAAAAAAAATTATATGATTGTTTTTTTATATGAAAAAGGAGGAGAACTTATCCTCTCAAAAACTGACCATCCTTTGACGCTTTGCAAGTAAAAAAAATGGGTCCTTAATGGTAAACAAGTTTCACAACCTCTTCAAAATGGCGAGTTTGGTTTCACGTGGACATTGAAATGAACACATTCACATGCAACTCAAAATGACAAACATGAAGAGAAGACACAAACATTTGATGACGGACTTCACCCCTCCTGGGCTACATCTCCAGGACTACTCCAACAACTAGACCACTCTATTGATTTCAACAACAAATGAGTACATACAAATTGTCTATAGTAGAGTGGATTGTTTATCCTACAAAGAAGAATTCTCCTACCAAGAATTCTCACCCAGAAAAATGGCTCCCTACAATAAGTCATGGAAATGTCAACATAAAAATGACTCACACAACAGGTCCTTGTACTCCACCTAAAATCTAAGCACAAAAACACACAACAACTCCACAATTAGGTGTTGAAAAGAGCTTCTCTATAAGCACATATTGATAAAAGACTAAAAAAAATGCTCTAATGAAGTAACAATTGTTGTATATGAAACTAAAAATGTGGAAAACCTCTAACTAGGCTCTCTCCATGTTCAAAATGCCTTCATACTGCTTCAAAACTCTCATTGTCTCTAACACTAAAAGACTTACTTCTGCAAAAGGTCCATCATAAAGTACTCAAAACAAAAAATTGAGGTTTCCATTGAGTCTAGGATGTTAAAAAACCCCCATATAAGCCCTTATTCAGCTCAAAAAGGTTAAAAATTGAGCAAGTTATGCTTCTCCAAGCCAAGCTCTGCTATCTGTCTTGCAATTTGACAAAACCTGTTAATTGTCCTACAAATTCACCCTTTGCACAGTCTATCGAGCAACAAATTCATCAGGGGTCGGTGCGATTCCTACAAAAAAAATGGGAAATGTGTTGCCTCTTTAGTTTCGCCAACAACCCCTTAAGCACAAAATCAGGGCCACATTACGCCCATAAGCCTGGGGGCTGGGGCCAATGGTCCACCCCCGCCAGTTTAGTGCCTGAACTATCAGGATATGGTCATATGTGTGATGATATGGTGGGGGGTTGGGGCCAACCACCCACCCCCATTGGCTTCAACTCCCAACTATCCATTAATGGTCACATAATGGTCATGGGATTGGGGGTCAACATGGGCCAGGTGCCACCTAGTCTGTCCCCTCCACTGCTGGTTGTGGACATATGGTTTCCTTAGAACCGTGGGCCATGCTTCATTACCCATGCACTTCGATATAAATCCACCTGTGGCCGTATGTTATCAACGTGACCAAGGGTTGGGGGTGGTCCCTACCCCCCACTTCACTTTTGTTGTGATCCTGTGGAGTGATGTGACCTTGGGTCGTGGCTAGCTACCCAACCCCTCCTCCCAACACTGAAACACACTCACATTAAATGTAACCAGCCACCATTACATGTTAAGAACTAACCATGTGGCGTGGTGGTGGAGTGATAGACTGTATTGTGGTAAGTCGAGGGGTCGAACCCCGCCGAGGCCTTCAGGATGTCTTTGCAATTTTTAGCCAATTACGGGGTGCCACATGGATCTTTCTCATTGAGCCACGTGGCAACCTCTCATTAGGCCACTTCACAAATGCACGAACCAATAATAATCTACCAAATCACCCATGTATGTACCACCACTTGGCAGTTTCTGATTAGGCCCCCATACACGTAGTTGGCATGCTTATGTTAGCATGACGTCAGCAATACAGACTGTCCAGTCAACCCATTTGCACATTTGTTTTAGTTGTTTGGCCAAAACTTCACAATGCCATAACTTCTTCATACGACGTCATATTGAGGCGATTCAAGCATCGTTGGAACCGTGATGACGTACACTACAACTTGATGCTAGTTTCAGAATATTCTGAGCACTTCCATTTTGAGTCTGTTTTTGATCTCTAGATCATACCTCCCTAGTAGGAACTTTTGGACCTCTAAAAGGTTATCCTTTATTAGTAAATAAGTGAGGAAAAAGGTCATTAACTTTCCTAATCTCAATCATTCTTGTTATGTTTGAATTGGTTCCCTTGAGCACCAATCAAGGTACTTCACCTTGCCTCTGCATGAAGTCCTTATCTTCATGAAAAGAATTAAGCCACAATTCTTCTAAACATGTAGGAACAAAAAGAAAACTTTGATGGATGGAATCTGAACATTCTCTCCAAAACCATATTTATTTGGCTTAAACAAACTTCATCTTGAAGTCCTTCTTTGCTGAAGACAAAATTGATCTTCCATCTGGAAATCAGAAGAAACTCAATGCTTTCCATGCATTGATTCATACTTTTCTTTACTGTCCTCAAGTTGCACTTGTACTCTTAGGTACACTGGTTTCATTTGTTCAATGACATGCTTAGCTTTGTCCACATAATCATGGTCATCTTCTACAAAATATTTATCAAAGATTAAATTCACAAACAAGCTTCATTTCAAAACACTTGTATCAGTGAGTGCTTGACACAACTGTAGACATACTGGATGAAATACAAATACTCATCCCAAAAGTCCTCAAAAAAATGGACTCATTATCAAGCCAAAACAACATGACATGTCAAAGAAAACACACTTGTTGTAGATAAGTGATTGTACATGACTTCACTTTACAAAGTACCCAAATGGGAATTTACAACAAGTAATTATAATTTTACAAAGCAAACAAATTGTAAAAAATAGTCTACCCATTCTTTGCCTATCCTGGGCTTATGGGTTCTCTTTTTGCACCCACTTTGCTTTGAAGGATGTGATAGGAACTACAATAGTTTCCGCTTTTCCACATGTTTCTTTTCTTGTAAGGTATTGCATGACCTCTTTGTCCTTCTTGGGTGCTGTTTAAGATGGAGTTTCCAACACTTTTCAATATGGTGCCCATTCATGCTACAATGGGTACAAAAATTCATTCGCTTGCCCATCGACAAGAAAGTCTTCATAACAGGGAAAGATTCCTCATGTTTTGTCCCAAGGATTTGATCCATTCTTATGACCACCTCCTTACGTTGCTCAAAATCAACCACACAATGGTCAACTGCATCATAATACATGCAAGGAAAATTTTCCCATAAATAATCAAAATCACCAACATTTTAAAAATCCCCATGACACCTTATACCTTTCCTTTTGGCTATGTCTTTGACGAAGAGGTTTGGACTTTGCATGTCCCTTGGAACATTCATCCCTCTTTGGAGACAATTTTCGATTATCACTACCATCATGGTGTGACTTATCATCACTTGTTGACTTAATTGCCTCAACAAATTTAGAGCACTCTCAAATTTCTCCATGACCATAACCCAATCCTTCATATAGTGGTCGTTCCTTCACCTCGATAGGATTAGTGAAACCTTGTCCATTTACTCTGAAGCCTCTTCCTTCATAACCCATCCGAGTTAAAAGATTCATACCAATACCTTTGGTATGCTTTTCAAAATATGCAAAAGACGCGTTATCAACATTAGTTGAAGGAGTAGAACTAGAAATGCTAATTACCTCCTGACTTGTCACCCATCTTTTATGTTTTAGATGTTAATGGAGCAGTGGATGATGACTCCAGCCAACCCTTTTTACCAGCTAGTACATAAGGAGAATCTTTCAGATGCTGACAAAACTCACAAGCATCATTCTCAACATAGGGTCCATATCTTGTGTATAGACCATGTCCACAAATCATTAGGGGAATTTTGAAGTCTAAAATGGCCCTCCTAAGAAAAATGTACAACCAAAATAAACTTTATAATAACCAATAGGATTCAATATGATGATGTCAACCATGGGGGATGATTCACCATTTTTGGAGTAAAAAAGTAAAAATATTAAAAAATAATAAAATAATAAAACTACTTTTTCAACTCATCTACCTAAGGTTTTACTCAAAATTCGAGTGGGAGTACTCTTTGGATGAAAAATTTAATTCCGCATCCAAGGAGTACCCATGTTGCATACTTTCATTGGACCATGCTACATGAAAAATGAGAAATACATGAGAAACGTGATTGCAATCACGTTTTTCATGTATTTCTGATTTTTCGTGTAGTAGGGTACATCAAAAGTATGCAACATGGGTACTCCTTGCATGAGGAATAAAATTATGCATCCAACGAGTGTTTCCGCTCGAAATTTGAGTAAACCCATAGGGAGATAAGTTGAAAATATTAGTTGAAAAAATAGTTTTTCTTTTTTCCCTAAAAAATTTGATGATGTAATGTAATCTTATTTTATTATTTTCACTATTATTTTATAATTTCCTTAGGAGGCCTATTTTATACCTCAAAATTCCCTAATGTGGCTACATCTTATAGGGATTCTTTGCTACTTCTGGGATGGAACTCTCACCAATTTGTTCCTCCACTACATGCTACAATTGTATGTGCATTTGGATTTTCTCTTCCTCTACAATTTCAAGTAACCTCCCCTGCTCAACATTCTCCATTCGAAGAGACAAATTAATCTCCTCAAACTCTTGGAGTCTTTCACGCTTCATTTATTGCCCATACTTGCAACTTGGTCAAAACCAACTCTGATATCACCAAATTTGAAAATGGAGGAGAACTTCACTTCTCAAAAATTGACCGTTCTCTGATGCTTTTCAAGTAAAACAAAATGGGTCCTTAAAGGTAAAAAAAATTCAGAACCTCTTCAAAATAGTGAGTTTGGTTTTCACATGAACTATAAAAAGAACACATTCACATGCAATTGAAAATGAGAAACATGAAGAGAATACACCAACATTTGATGACGAATTTCACCCCTCTTGGGCTACATCTCCGGCACTTCTCCAACAACTAGACCACTCTATTGATTTAAAAAACAAATGAGTACATCTAAATTATCGACAATAGAGTGGCTTGTTTCTCCTACAAATAATTCTCACTCAAAAAAATGACTCCCTACAACAAGTCATGGAAATATCAACATAAAAAGGACTCAAACAATAGGCCCTTATACTCAACCTGAAATCCAAGCACAAATAAATACAACAACTCCACAATGAGGTGTTGAAAAGATCTTCTCTCATGAGCACATATTGATAAAAGACTAAAAAAAATTATCTACTAAAGTAACAACTACTTCAGATAAAACTAGAAGGCTAGAAAACCTCTAACTAGGCTCTCTCCATGCTCAAAATGCCTTCATACTGCTTCAAAAATCTGATTGTCTCTGACACTAAAATACTTGATTTTGCAAAAATTCCATCATAAAGTGCTCAAATCATAAAACTTAGGCTTTCATTGAGTCCAGGACACTCAAAAATCCCCATCTAGGCTCTTCTTGAGCTCAAAAAGGTTAAAAATTGAGCAAATTATGCTTCTCCAAGCCAATCTCTATTATCTGTCCTGCAATTTGAAAAAACCTGCTAATTGTTCTGCAAATTCGCCCTTTACACACTCCGCCGAGCGAAAAATTCGCTAGGGACTGGCATGATTCCAACCAAAAAATGGGCAATTTGTTGCCTTTTTAATTTTGCCAATAACCCCTTAAGCCTAAAATCATGGCCACATGGCACCCATAAGGTCAGGGGTTGGGGCCAACGGTCTGCCTCTGTTTGTTTAGGGCCTAATCCGTCGGGATATGGTCTTATGTGTGATGATATAGTCGGGGTTTGGGGCTAACTTCCCTCCCCCACTGGCTTCAACTCCTAATTATGCATCAGTGGTCACATAACAATCGCGAGACTGGGGACTCGCATGGGCGAAGTGCCACCTGATCTGCCCCCTCCGCCACTAGCTGTGGGCTTATGGCTTCCTAGGAACTAGGGATCAGGGTTAATCGTCCTTACCATCCTATCTAACTCCACTTGTGGTCGTATGTTATCCACGTGACCAAGCATTGGGTCTAGTCCCCTACCCTCACTTCACTTTCATGGTGACCTTGTGGAGTGATGCGACATGGGACCGGGGCTAGCCGCCCAACCCCTCCTTCCAACGTCAAAACACACTCACATTAAATGTAACTGACCACCATTAAATGTTAATAAATAACCCTGTGGCATGGTGGTGGAGCAATGGAATGTATTGTGATAGGTCGAGGGGTTGAACCCTGACAAGGCCTTTGTGTCTCCTTTGCAAAATTTTTTCCAACCACGGGGCACCACATGGCGCTTTCTCATTGGGAAATTTAGCCTTTGATTGGGCCACTTCATAAGTGCATGAACCAATAAGAATCTGCCAACTAACTGTTGTACGGACTACCACTTGGCGAGATCTGATTGGCCCCCCGTATGCCCAGTTAGCATGCCGATGTTAGCATGCCGTCAGTAGTACAGACTATCCACTTGGCCCATCTGCACATATTTTTTAGTTTTTTGGCCAAAACTTTAGAATGCCATAACTTATTCATACGACGTTAGATTGAGGTGATTCAAGCATCGTTGGGATCAAGATGGCGAACACTACAACTTGACGCCAGTTTCAGAAGATTTCGAGTACTTTCATTTTTTAGCCTACTTTTTTATCTTTGGATCATACCTACCTAGTGTAGGTTTTAACCCTATACAGAAATGACCTGCATACAAATTCTAAAAAAAATAATAAACAATGGTGAGAGCATAAAACATAAAATAGATATACATAGAGATTTCCCCCCCAGATCCCAAAAGTGGTGCTACTAGATTGATTTTTCATTATATTCCTTTCAATGTTACAACACATATCCCTCTTTGTCTCTGTGTCCCCTCTTTAGCTTGAGCCCTTCCAAAAAAATGTTGCTTCTCTCTGAAAAGTCGAACTGCCAAGGAAATCATTGTCAAGTTTGTTCCTCCATCCACCCATCGACTTCTTCTTATAATTTGTAGTTGGGACTCCAACGGTCATGATTAAAACTTAATCGATGATTGATATCATCTCTAAGTCAATCCATGTAAGTTTCTAGAGAATTCTCAGATTTCTCAATTAATTCCTATTAATTAACCATTCTTCCTAAGTTAGACTTAGGAAATTTTTAATTATGTTCATTTAATTTGATTGAGCTGTCTCTAAGTGGAATTTCTAGAAATGATTTCTGGGTTTTGGAGAACTCTTGTGTTTTAGCCTCTCCACAAAGTCTCAAGACTAGAACACCACCCAATAGGAAGAAGGCTTAGGTCCACCAAATTCTTTAGAACATCACATAAATCATCAAGAAGAGACAGAAGGGCATAGTAATACAATGGGGTGAATGCATGAAGATGAGTTACACTTTTTGGCCCAATTTGGCAATGAAATTTCAATTGTTTCCTCTTTTCTTGGATTGAAACCCGCAAAATCCATATAAGCATTATGCCTTTTGATTAAGAGTGAAAATAAAATATGTGGAGAGTTATGTTTTTGTCCTCATAATATTTTTTGTAAAAAAAAATTAGTGTCATATAATATCTCAATTTTCCATTAGATGCAATACTTGCCGTTGCAATTTCGCACATCTTAAGAGGTATGTGTGTGTTCATGTAGCATAACTTTGTGTAAAATGTGTAATTTAATATATATCTATATATATATATATATATATATATATATATATAGATATATATATATGAGTGAGCATGATCTACATAGAGAGAACTAAGTTTTTCATATTAAAAATTTATTTTTTTATGAAAAATTATATTTTTTATTATTTTTTGAAGTTGGCGAAGTAATATTTTAATTTCATTTTGTAGACATGTGTTCACATAAGGGTTTTTTCAACTACTTAAATAAATTAAAAAAACAAGAGTACCCTTTTGAAGAGGACTCGTAAATGAAGATAGAGGTATTTTTTGAATTTTTTTCGTTGTGTATATTTTATGTTATTGATTTTTCTATTCAACCTCCTTAAAATTGTCCAAAAAAATTTCAAGCATTATGTTTGAAATAAATTAGATGAAAAATCTCATATGAATTCAAAAATGTCAAACTCATATGTCATTGGATACATGATTCGTTCATGAATCCAACATGATCGACTCTACCACCTAAGGACAAATTTTGTCATAATTCCGTTAGTGTATAAAATGGTGTTGTAGAAAAATTTGCAGGAGGAGTGCTAAAATTGTGGTTTTAGGGATCTCAGAAGCTCACTCAAGCACTTAAAATGCTCAATCGAGCACCTGAAATTAAAATTAAAATATATCAAATAAGAGCTTCCTAAACCCTCGATTCAGCCATTTTTGTGGTTAACCAGGGGCTTGATCGAGCTATATGGCTTGATCAAACAATGGAGCTTAATCGTCCTCTGTAAAAGAAAATCAAAATCCTTATGTGAATCCCATAATCCCATAATTTAGATTTTAGAATCAATAAAGATCTAAAATTTAATCCATTAAATAATTTAACCAAGTTGATAAATGATATCATTTTCCTAAAAATGATAATTCAACTAGATCTAGATTATGAACAACATTTTTTTATTTTTATTTATTTATTTATTTTTATTATTAGTTTTTTATATTTTATTTATTTATTTATCTATGTATTTTATTGCACCGAAACTGCATTTGACAACCGAGTATGAGGGCAAGGTGTAAGTATGTTTGCATGTGCTTGAAATATATCTTATCATATACCTTGAATTTGAATGGATCATAAATTTACCTTCCAAATTTTTTTTACGGCATTCAAATTCCAAATTAAAATTAAAGTTTAAATACCACATTAAAATTCTTAATTTTATTATAATTTTTGTTATCATGTTATGTAGAAACCTTATTAAATTTAATATTAATATTAATATTAATATTAAATTATGAAATCTGATATTAATATTAAAATTTAATATTAATATTATTAAATATATTGATTTTTAATTAATATAATATTAACTTTAATATAATATATATTTACATATATGGATCTGTAATATATCATAGACCATTGGGGACAGGAGCTTTGCATCTAGGGTTTGTCAGGGAACTATCAAAAGTTTGTAGGGTACACATCGAACAATTCCAGTTGGTTGGCCAGGGTAAGGTGATCTCCACTAGCGCATAAAGGGATTTTCCATCGATTGTGCAGAGTGGCGGCTTCATCAATGGCCCCTCGCAAGGGAAGTGGGGGCCCTTCTCCTTCTGAGACGTGGTTAACATGGAAAATGCCTCTTATTCAGGTAGGGAGGGTCAAGGACCAAATCCATCAGCAAAGGTGGAGACCCCAGTCATGGGGGTGCAATGGAAGGTGAGAGGGTGTAATCAATGTCTTGCAAAAGTTGAAAAAAACCCAAAGTTTGTCATTCCCAAAAACTAGCTAAAACAATCCCGCTAGTATATGAAAGATCATGCCCGGATATGCAAAGGAGCAGGACATCTGGCCAAAGGAGTAGGACATCGTACAATGGATCCAAGAGAAATGGAGTTCCTGAGGTCAAATTGAACTACGATTATGATCTCAAGGTTTATTTGCAATATTTTTTGTAGATATGGAAGATAGGAAACATGTTTTCAGAAAAGGGCCATACTTTATGAACAACATTGGAATGTTCCTACGTTATTGAGAGGAATTCTATAACCCAAAAAAGAGCAGTTTTAGGCAAGCCCATTTTGGGTCCTCTTGTTCTCACTCCCGGAGGATTTCTAGTAACCTGACATCCTGGTAGGGATCGGGAATGCAATAAACCAGTTTTTTAAAGTCTCAGAAATAATGAAAAGAAGACGGCATACAACGTATGCTCGTATATGTGTCCACATGAATATATCCTAGCCTCTCTCAAAGTCAATAGATATGGTGTATCATAATTCCATCTTGACCCAACCGTTGGACTATGAGCACGTGTCATTCAAATGTCGCAGATGTCACGAACACGGCCAACTGTTTCGAGATTTCCCTCTCACCATAGCAGAAGAAGCTCAACATGCAACTAATCAAAAGGATGAATATTTATTCCAGCAGGTAGTCGGAAGGATAAATCGCCCCCCCCCCCCCCAGAATCAACCACCTCCCCCTAATGCTTGTCAGGGACCTCCACTGTAGGGTCCTAGCCCCATGAACCAACCGCAGGAGAAACCCTCAAAAGGAGGTAATGAAAAATATTTTGCAATTATTGAGAACTTGGAACCAATGGCAGAAGTTTTTTATCATCCCACATAGTTGTCTCTACAAGAAATGGAGGTGGATAAGAAAAGCACAACAAATTTGGAAAAATCAACACCCAAGAGGAAGTCACCAAAGGATATGGAGGAAGATCAAAGACTAAAATAATCCGTCGTTCGTACCAGTAAGGTCTTGGAAGCTAAGGAAAAGAACAACTGATTAGGGCTAGATGAGTGCACAATGTTGGAATTCTTTAGGTTTTTTATTAAATAAGATGTCAAGGATATCTCCTCTAACCAACTCAACCACTTTAGGAACCTGTTAATCCAATGGTGTTCCAGATTGGTGAAACCAGACGTATATTTTAGAGCCCAAGGATCAAGCAAGGAAGGTAGAATCCCGAGTCCCACGAACTTTGAACAGAATACAACTGCGAGGGGAAAAGGGGCAGGAAATTGACAAAGGAGCAAATTCAGGAAGTGGGTGAACTTCTTCTCAACCGAGGACAGATGGGGAAATTGACATATTATTTCCCTCACACCCTACCCCTTACTCAATGAAAATAGTGTCATGGAACATTTGAGGCTTAAGTTGTAAGGGTATGCTTTTCTCTCTAAAGGAAAAAATTAACAAGTCCAAACCAGACATTGTACTATTGCAAGAGACTAAAATGGTAGCAACGAAACTCTAGGAGGTGATTAAAATCTGTTGGAAAGGTAGTGAAGTGATGATGTTAGATGGGATTGGGGCATCAAGGGGTGTGGCAATGCCCTGGAATCCTAATAAGGTTATATTCCAAGGCTGGAAAGGTACACATCATACTCTCTCATGTAGATTTATGCCCCATGACTCTGATACATGAATTTTCCTGATGGCTACATATGCCCCCTCAACCCCCCAAGAAAAAGAGTTATTCCTTAAAGAGATCATTGGCCTTCGATCATGTTTTCAGAATATTTCGTGGATCCTTGGGGGGGACTTCAATATGATCTAGAACTTGGAAGAAAATAGGGGTGGATTCATGAGACTAGACTCAAGCTCTGAGGCCTTCAATGGCATGATAGCAGAGCTGCGCCTTGCAGATGTGGACGATAAAAATGGGCTTCACACTTGCAATAATAGATGAGGAGGGTAGCAATAGGTGGCTTTCCATCTGGACAAATTTATTATCTCTGAGGATCTACTTCTTCAAGATCTATTTATAGAATAATCCATCATGCCTAAATTGGGATTTGATCATTTGTCGATATGCCTAGATATCACCCTTCACACCCCTCCTAAAAAAATGCCATTTAGATTTGAGAGTTTCTGGCTTCACCATCCAGGCTTTGTGGATAAATTAAAGGGTTGGTAGCAAAACCTTGGAGGTGCCTAAGGGATCTTTCATGCAAACTATTTAGAGGAAGCTAAAGGCCCTCAAACTCCACATCAAGATCTAGAACACGGAAGAATTTTGGAATTTCTTTGAGGAGAAAAGAAAACTATAGGAACAAATGGAGGAGTTCCAAGCTCAAATCATTTATGAGGGGAGGTCTGAGGCCTTGGCAATAGAAGAAGGGTGTCTTTTGAATAAGATTAAAGAGCACCACCAATAGGAATAAGCCTTATGGCGGCAAAAGTCTAGAATTCAATGGTTTTGTGAGGGGGAAATAAAGTCGAAGTTCTTCCACCGATCTATGATTAGTCATCGCCAACAAAACCACATTACATCACTCACATCTGAGGGAGGAATCCATTTGGAAAATCACCACGATATGGAGCAAGAATTGATCTCCTTTTTTCTACCCTATTGATAGAAGATGAACATGACCATTCATAGGATATAGATCGAGTCACTCAATGTATTCACAAATTGGTAATGAAAGACCAAAATGATGCTTTAATGCACCAAATAATGAGAGAAGAGGTAGAAACTATGATCAAGGAAATTCTTGCAAACAAAGCCTCGGGCCCATATGGGTTCACCTCTAAATTATTCAAAGCTTGTTGGCCTTTCATGGATTCTGGAATAGTAGAATTGGTGTAAGAATCTCTGAGGCATCGATAAGTCTAGTCAAGCTTGAATGCTACCTTTCTTATGCCCATTCCGAAAACTAATGATGCCAATACTCCTTGTGGCTTTTGGCCCATCACCATATGTAACGTGATCTACAAGATCCTCTCATCGGTCCTTGTTCGTCGCCTAAAGCCAATTTTTCATCAAATCATTAACACAGAGAAATCAGGGTTTTTGGAGGGTCAACATATATTGGATGGTATAGTATCAGCCCACGAAGTCATCCACTTTCTTAGGAGTCATAAGTGGTAGGGTATGTTGATGAAGATGGACCTCTCTAAAGCCTATGACCATCTAAGCTAAAAATATCTTCTTTTGGAGCTATAGGCGTTTGGCTTTATTGAAGACCTGATTCGTTGGATCCGATCCATGATCTCCACTCCATTTTTTTCAATTCTACTTAATGGTGCTCCCTCCATGGGGAATTCACTCAATGAACCTCTAACATATCACATGCATTCGTGGCATACTAAAAAATACCCTTAATTTGACTACATATTGGAAAATAACTCTAAGACTCACATTATTTAACCCCCTGCCAATACGAACCCAATACACCTTCCCAATTTAAAAAACCCATACTTTCACTAGATATTGTAGGTTTTCATTTTTTCATTAGCATTTTTTAGATCGCCTTATATTTTTTTATTAACTTTGAGCTCCATTTTTATACCTATCAATATTAAAACCTTTTACCCCCTATTATATGCTCAATATATTGTGTCATTTTATCCGCAATATATATCCCACAATATGAACCCACGTGGTATGGTATTGCTCCCCCAGTGAAGCTGTTTTGGCTCCCTCAGCTACATTTAGATCTTCTTGGGGCTTGCGGCAAGGAGACCCAATCTCCCCATTCCTATTCATCATAGCTGCAGAAGGACTGGGCCACCTAGTCAAGGCAATGATGCAAGGTAATGAGTTAAAGGGGATTCACCTCCCAAGCACAGATATCACCATGCCTCACCAAAAGTTTTTTGATGAAAAACTATTGTATGGAGAGCCAATGGTCCAGGAGGAAGTAAATATCGATGGGATCCTCGTTGAATTCCAAGCCGCCTCAGTTATGCTCATCAACAAAGAAAAATCTCATCTCTATTTTTTCAATAATCCTAGGCATGTGTAGAAAAATTTGGCACATATACTGATCCAGGTGGATATTGTTGGCCACCCGCTTATTCCACCTAGATCTCCAGTTGATTTCATATGTTTCCTTGTTTATTGCAGTATTTACTATTTTTAGTATTTTTTCGGGTCTTGAACTTCTGAAACATTGTTGACCCCCTAATTTGACATTTTTTTGAGGTCTGCAATATGCTTGTGCAAAATCCTATAGCACTGAGAGAGATCTTTCCAACAAGGTATAGTACACACCAAACAGAGATAATATGACCAAGTTACGACCTCGGGAAGTTGGCTACCCAACTAACTCCAATGGAGCCCAAAAACTCTTGGTGTTCCATCTCCTGGGGTTAGGGTTTTGGTTTTTTATGGTTTTTCTTTATTGTTCAATAATAAATAGGCCCTTGAGCCTCATTGTAACACAGTTCAGAGGCATGTAGCCACAACATATCTTCTCAGAGATAAGCTACCATCATCTGACTTAGTTTTATTTCCATTTTGTTTGTAAGCATATTTCAATATTTGATATTAATGAAATGAAGTGTTATTTCTGTTGCATCTCTGTATTTATGGTTATATCTGTAATTTGTTGTATTCCTGTTTAAGTTTAGATTAGTGGTATCAGAACAGTTTTCTCTTTCTCAATTTTTCTTTGCATGCCCCCAAGGAGGTCGGGATATAAGGAGTTAAGGCTTGAACTGGTCGAACCTTTGCAAGGCTAGCCTCGTAAATGCCAACAATCTCCAATGATAGAAGAGAAGAAAGATGAGGGGGCAGGAGATCCTTTCAAAATCTTGCTCAAAGAATCCCTCGAGTGACAGAGGAACGCAATGATGGACAACTTTGCTCAGATCCTTCATCGGCTACCCAAGAGCGACATATCTTATCCAATAACTACTCTGGAAGTTCCAAACCCTTTAAGGTACAAGTTAACTTTGACATCATCATATTTGAAGGTTAGATAGATACTGATGTCGTAGATAAATGGTTAAATATGCTAGAAGGATATTTTTTTGTTCATGATTTTTCGAGTTGGGAAAATATTACTTTTTCACTTCCCAAAGTCACCCCCCACATCAAGGACTAGTAGGAAACCTACTGTGAGAAGAAGGATGAAAGTAAAGTTTCACTATTTTCAACCACATCCACTTGGAATTTGTTCCGGGACGCCATCAACGACAACATTACCCTATTGAGAGCTATGAGGATAAATACATAAAGTGGACAACGTTGCAACATGGGAGGGACCAAGACGTGCCAAATTTTACCAATGTTTTCTATACCATTTGCATGGAGTTGGGTATCACAGACTCTGAGTGAAATTTGGTACTCAAGTACCGCAACTACCTACACAAGTACATCAAGGATGAGATGGAGTTCTTGGACATCTCCTTGCTCAACACGACGTAATGATACGCTATCAAGATTGAGCAGAAGTTTAAACAGAAGAAGTGAGACTTTTGATCTGCAAATCTGAAGCAAGGGAAAGGTGCCCCCAAATTGGAAATCAAAGGAAAAATTCAAGGCAGGGCGACCCAGGGAAACCCGCTAAAGCTGCAAGAAAAGAAAAACAGCATGAAGACAAATAAGGCCATGGGAAAATGGTGTGAGTTCCATAAGAGCTCCACTCACAACATAAATGAGTGACAGGCCAAGCAGTCACTAGTGGCTGAGCCGAAGGCTTTTGAATCAGATGCATGTGCCGACTTTGAGTGAGAACCCAACAAGGGGAATGACAAATGGAAGCAGATCATTGATGCAAATCCCAATGCCATTTTGGACACCACCAAGATCCATAAGAATGAACCTGAAGATCCAGAGCAGGGGGAGCACCTCTTCCACTCACAGGTATGGGTGAAGGGTTCTCCGCTGTTGTTCATTGTCAATAGTGGGAGCCAAAAGAACCTCATTTCAGTAGAGGTCTTGAAGCATCTGGCCTACTGACCACATCACATATGAAACCGTACACCATTAGGTGCCTTCACCAAGGAAAATATCTCTACTTCAACCAACAACATTGCCTTCCCTACAGGATCAAGCCCTTCATAGATGAGATATTGTATGATGTTTCCCCTCTTGAATTTTGTGACGTATTATTATGAAAACCATACTTGTGGAAGAAAAATGTTGTATATGAGTCTAGACCTCGCTCTTTGATTATTGCTTTGGTTAATAAGTTGTACAATATACCATAGGTAGCCCCACCTATCGGCGTCTCTTTGATCACTGCAAAGAAATGTAGTAAGATCATTTCAAAGACCAAGAAATTTGTATTCCTTATGATGCGCCCTCAGGGCAAGAAGAATATTTTTTCCATGGATTTGAGATAGGGCTCCTCCACACAACAAAAATACATGGAAAAGTTCATGGAGAAATACAGGGACATTTTCTCCTCACCTACGGGGGTGCCTTTGCATTGTTAGGTAAAGCACTCCATCGATCTGATTTCGGGTATGCGGCTACGAAATGGACCGATATATCGACACTCTATTATGGAGAAAAATGAGATCAAGAGGTAGATTTAGGAGTTGTTGTAGAAAGGGCACATCAGGCCAAGTTCATCACCCTGTGGGATCCCTATTGTATTGGTACAAAAGAAGGATGGGACTTGGAGACTCTGTATTGTCTATTGGGCACTAAACAAGATCACTGTACGGAATAAGTACCCGATCTCGCAGATTGATAACGTTTTGGACCAGCTAAAGGGGGCCAAATATTTAAGCAAGATTGATTTGAAGTCTGGTTATCACCAAGTGCCTATCAAACCCTCTGATGGGTGGAAGACTGCCTTCAAATCCAAGGAGGGACTTTTTGAATGGTTGGTCATGCCTTTCAGGTTGATGAATGCCCCTGCTACCTTCATGAGATTGATGGATGACATCTTGTGACCCTTCACCAATGAATTTGTGGTGGTGTATTTAGATGACATCTTAATCTTCAGCTAGAGTTGGGAAAAGCACCTCCATCATATTCGACAGGTCCGCCAAATGCTACGACAACACAAGTTGTGTGCCAATTTGTAGAAATGCACTTTTGGCATGACCCAGGTTCAATATCTGGGGTACATCATTAATGAGTAGGGTGTGCATGTGGACCCAACCAAGATACAACTCAATCGAGATTGGCTAGCCCCAACCACTCTAATAGAACTCCACAGATTTCTAGGTCTTGCCAATTTCTACCGCACGTTCATGTTGGGGTTCTCTCATATTCCTTGGCCTTTAACTCAAGTCACCAAGGGTGGAGAAAAAAAAAATCATTTTGGTCTGAAACCCAATAGAAGACGTTTTCTAAGTTGAAGCATCACCTTTGCTATGCTCTGGTGCTCACATTACCATACTTGCAGCAACCATTTGAGATTGAGACAGATGCCTCCGACTATGCTATTGGTGCAGTTATTGCTCAACAGTGGCATCCAGTGGCTTACCATAGTGAGACACTTTTAGACACAATCTGAAAGTATCCCACCTACGACAAATAAATGTATTCCATTGTGTAGGCCTACTGTCAATGGAATCATTACATTATGGGGAAGGAAACGATTATCCGCACAGACCACTGACCCTTGCACTTCATACAGACACAAGGGAAGTTGCAGAAAAATCACGATAAAAATGGTCTGCATACCTGCAACAATGCATTTGAACATTAAGTACAAGAAGGGCAACACCAATAATGTTGCATACCGCCTCATCCGACCACTAGTCATGGAACTGATCACTGTGCTTGACTACTGTGGGCATGAGACTTTGTGGTGGTCGCATCTTTACAAGAGTGATCCAAAGTTCAACAACACATACCAGACACTCCTGGAAGTAAGCAAGTTCCAAATTTTCACCTCTAGGATGCACTGTTATGCCACTTGGGAAATATATGTGTTCCTTCAAGCGAGCATTCCAAGATGATTTGGGAGGCACACTACAGTTGGATCATTGGACATTTCAGAGTAGAGAAAATAGTCGCAGTACTGCAGAAGTATTTTTATTGGCTGAACCTTCATTAGGATGTTGGGAAGTACATTCAATCTTGCACCACCTGTGCCATTTCCAAACCAACCATCAAGAAGCAAGGCTTATATACTCCTCTGCCTACTCCTAGTCAACTGTGGGAATCCATCTCCATGGATTACATGTCGGTCCTTCCTTCTGCTAAGCATGTCAATGACTGTGTTTTCATGGTCATTGACATATTCTCTTAGATGACCATTATGGCGGCCTGCAAGAAGAGTATCACATCAGACGTCACTACTAAGCCCTTTTTTGAGCGAGTATGGGTACACTTTGGGATACCACATTCCATTGTCACAGATCAGGACAACGGATTCCTAAGTGCATTTTGGTCAAGTCTATGGTCGAAGTTGGATACCAAACTTACTAAGTCCATGAATTTCCACCCCCAAACTGATGGCCAAAACAGAGGTCGTCAACAGGATGATTGTGCACATTCTGCACATGTACAACTTGAAGCATCCATGCACATGGAATGAAAGCATGCCCTATGTCCAGCACAGCTACAACAAAGCTCTCCATAGATCAACAAGACACAACCCCTTTCAGGTAGGGTTGCGATTTCAACCATTGTGTCCCATTGATGTGGCCATACCATTGCATCCGCTCAGGAAGGTTCAGCTCACGTCCATTCTGAAGTCAATAAGGCTAACAGCTTCATTAAGTGCATTTAGCACATCCTGAAGTAGGTCCATGATATATTGGACAAATCCAATGATAAGTACAAGCAATGCCATGATCAACATCGGGTGTCACACAAGTTCCTGGTGGGTGACAAAGTTTTGCTACATTTATAGAAGGAGCACCTCGTTGGACCCCACCAAAAGCTTCGCCCACTCCGATATGGGCCATACACCATCACCAAGGTTGTAGGGTACAATTCCTTTGAGCTCAGCATTCCACCCTTCCTTGGTCTTCACCTAGTGTTCAATGTAGACTACCTTCGACCATGGTTTCCACCATTGATGAACACATTCGACATTGCAGAAAAACTCACCCCAACAAATTTAAACCTAGTCTACATGGAATAGGCAACAACTAATCATTTCATGAACACATAGATTAAGAACACTCACCAATAGAGGATCCAACTATATCAAGTTTCCAAAGCAGGCCAACTCCTTCACCAGGGTAAGTGGTTCACTAGGGACTAGATTCAACAGAAATTTCCTCACCTCATGGAGGCTTTGCACGCAATGGGGACCATTGCTTCCTAAAGAAGGAGGACTGGTCTAGGTGGATATTGGTGGCCACCCACCTACTCCACCTAGATATCTAGTTGATTTCATTTGTTTCCTTGTTTATTGCAGTATTTACTATTTATAGCATTATTTGAGGTCCAAAATAGGCTCCTAACCATAAGTAATTGTCGCAAATCCTATATTACTTGGAGAGATCTTTCCAACAAGGTATCATACACACCAAACAGAGATAATATGACCAAGTTACGACCTCAAGAAGTTGGATGCCCAACTAACCCCAACACAGCCCACAAAGTTTTGGTGTTCCATCTCCTAAGGTTAGGGTTTAGGTTATTTACGGTTTTCCCTTGTTGTTCAATAATAAATATTCCCTTGAGTTCAAAGGCATGTGGTTGTCACATCTCTATACAGAGATAAGCTACCATAGCCCAAGCTAGTTTTATTTCCATGTTGTTTGTAAGCATATTTCAGTATTTGATATTAATGAAATGAAGTGTTATTTCTGCTATATATCTGTATTTATGGTTATTGTTGGTCGCCACAATTTTCCTTCTTTTAACCCTATGTTCTTCCTAAATACACTACCTAAGCCTTTGTTTTACAATTAAAATTAAACCTTTATACATGATTTTTGGTCTCTTTCTGTGATTTTATTGAATATGGATCATAGGCGCTTATTCGTTATTAAAAAGGTTAAATAGATTTAAATTCCTTGGTAACTTGCCTTTTCATATTTTCTTAAGGCATGGTGCAAGATCCACAATTCCTGTACCGCCCGCTATTCCTGTACCAAGTGGATAATCGAATGATTCATTCTAGATTGACTCCAAAAATATCATATTTGTTAAGGAATGGTGCGCACCTATCGCTGAGAGTTTTTTCATTTTCTACATCAAGATTGGAGCATTATGGATGTGCTAAAGATGGAGGATCTAAAATTCTTGTCCGTTGTTCCTGTACCGGTTGTCGTTCATGTATCGCCCATCGTTCCTGTACCGACCACCATTCTTATACCGTCTGTTGTTCTTGTACTAGGTGGACAACGCCGATTCATTCCAGATTGACTCCAAAAATATCATATCTGTTAAATATTGGCTTGGAGCATTATGAATGAACTAAACATGGAGGTCGGTCGTTGTTCAAGAATATTTTTCTATCAAGTTTTATTATGGCCGAGAGCGGAGTTTCATGTATAAATTAGGGATTCTAGGGTAGACTTGGGGGCGATACGCTGGTGAAATTTTGGCTTATACTGTAACTTTTGTATCGCCATATTTTCTGGGTTGGATCTGGATATTCACGATGTACATTTGCAGTTACTAAGTTAATACAAGGAGCTATGCCAGTTACTCATTTCCTGTTTCATTATTTGATGTGATGCATTATTTGATTAGTTTATTTTCCAGATCTCATAATAGGGAAACGAGCTGGTTGGCTAGGGCCCAGCCAACCCAGCTCATTCTCCCTTTTTCGTAGGTGTGCTAGACATATTTTCGTATGCAAGGTTTGAGTAGGAAATATTTAATTTCTTTTATGTAGTTAACAAATCTTTGCTTTCATCATAAATTGTGTGACTCAGATCCGAGGTGTGAGGTGTGAGTGTGTTCATTTACTGAAGATTGAATCACATTTATTTCTTTGATAAATAGTTTATTTTATGCAAAAAAATATGTGTTTTAGTTTTCCTACACCAGTGTGATTCATTTCTGCAAGCGAGGGTTGCTTCTCCAAGTGCGTTTATTTCTGCAAGTGAATTTATTTTCCTTATACAAATGTGTTTCATTCCTTAGTATGCAAATGTGTTTTATGCAAGTGTGTTTTCTTTAACTTAGGGTTGATTTAATTTCACTGTCCTAAGATTTAATGTAATGTTGTCTATATAATGAGGATCTGTGTTTATGCTTGATCTCTTGTGGGAATAGTTCAGTTCAAGACTGGAATTTGGTGAAGGGACCTCTAAACTAAAACCTTTATTTAGTAAAACTACATATCTAGTTAATTTGATGACAACCATCTAGGAAATAAGAGTGCTTTGTATTTAGAGTAAATAATCATTTTCACATGGATAAATTTATGTTTTAGTAAATATTTCCTTTGGCTTTCAGAGTAATTTTCACTTTCAAATGAATGATTAGATAAGGAGTCTTTCAATTACATGTGTTTATTTCTCTGCTCTAGTTTGCCTTGCAAGTTAATTTCTAGTTAGCACACTTTACATTTCATGCAAGTGGTTTGGAATCTCAGTACAGGAACACTAATTTCTTAGTACAGGAATCTCTGTTTCAGTACAGGAATCGATACATTGGTACAGGAACATAGTACCTTGGTACAAGAACCCAAAATTATTGTATGAAAGCCAAAATACTTAGTGCACAAACAGAACATACTTCTGGTATAGCAACATCATTTTAGTACAAGAATATCGTTCCAGTGCAAGAACTCTATTCTAGTACAGGAACATTGTTGTGGTGCAAGAATGATGATTCAAACCAGGAAGGAAAACTTGTAACAAAGACAAATGCACTTCACAACCTAATTATTTCTCTCTTATGACTGCACTAACATTTAGTCTCAGATATCTTCTTTTCTTTCTTTCATTGATCAAGATTGTTTATGCTAATTTGAAGTTCCTTTCATTGAGTTTTTGCAAAGTATTTTCCTTTGATTCCAGCACCAGAATTCTTTTGGTGTTATTTTCTTTCCATTCTTTTGATTCTGCAAGCATAATTAGGAAAGATAGAAGTAGGGTTTGTAGGTTGCTAAAGTCCTTCTCTGGCATTTCTAGTGCTACACCTCCAAGTTTACAAACTCTTGGATTGAAAATTAAATGTTGGTCCATTAATATGCCCTATATTACACCCAATGTTTTGGCATCATTAACAGGGAGGTGCTCAGGGGATTGAGTTTGGTGACCTGTTGCATTTGGTTTGTTTTTTTCACCTACTTTTTCTTGTAAGGTGTGTTTCCTTTCTTGCAAATGAATTTTTAGTGTGGTTTTCTTGCTTGCTGAAGCATACTGGAGAGTATCGCTAGAGATCTCACAAGGCTGGTTTGTTTCCTTTCTTGCAAATGAATTTTTAGTGTGGTTTTCTTGCTTGCTGAAGCATACTGGAGAGTATCGCTAGAGATCTCACAAGGCTGGTTTGTTTCCTTTCTTGCAAATGAATTTTTAGTGTGGTTTTCTTGCTTGCTGAAGCATACTTGACGGTATTACCAGAGAGCTCACAAGCCTAGTTTGTTTCCTTTCCTACAAATGTGTTTTTAGGTATTTTGGGTGTTGTAAGAACCCCCCCATATGTGCTAATCCATGTGTTAACATGATATTCCAGCTAGCAGAAGAGAAATGATCAAATTCTTGACAAGCGATGCACTACAGGAGCTTTCTCAGATCTTGGCAACATCTGGCGTCTCTACTTCATAGGAGGAAAAGATCTTGGCAGAAGTCAAGAGTAGATCCATATTTTTAGATGAGATAAAGGAAAAAAATACCCTTGAGTTATCCCTTAAAGAAGTTCGAGAAACTTTCTTTGAATATCTTTGTCAATCTAATGAGGAGATTGAAGAATCATGGATCAAACCAGATGAGGAGGAATAGCCATTGGAAACAAAGATTGAAGAGTTCTTGACATTTCTATCACAAGACTGAACCTACACTAAAGAAAGCAATCAGAAGTCACGGGAAGACCGACATGATATGCCAAAAGAAGGGACGTTGCCAGTTACTAATGAATCAGAAGACCAAGAATATGTGAACCCTATTGAAAATTGGTTCCAATCAATCATTGATTCACAATGTTCTTCCATAATTCAACAACTCTTGGTATCATATCAGTTAAAGCAGCTGGTTTCTCATGCTTTGATATGTGTTGGAATTCATTATTTAAAATTGAGTGTGATTATATTTAGTATTTTGTTACGCACATGGTTACATTGGAAGTACTCCTACACTTGCATGATATCTTCATGTCTTTAAATCAGGGTAGGGTATTATAGAAACAATAAATAAAAATATCATCTAAAACAAATTTGTATAGAAGCACTCTTAAAACTACAATTCCCTAAGGCACAACTATTGAAATTTCCATTATTATGCACTCTTGTGATGACCCTTGCCAGAAGGATTTTACTCTTAATGCCTCATATTTTATAAAGTGACTTTGATTATTGGCCAAGATTATTTAACATATTGTCATCCAAGAAAACATTTCAAGATTCTCTTCAAAGGTATTGATGAAAATCCTCCTATGGTGGACCACTCTTATAAAACCCTCATGAGCTCTCATTGGAACCCTAGCATGATCAACTCGAGGAATCTTTCAGTCATTTTCTTAGATGTTTTCTTTAAACTGAGTCCTTAGGGTAGAAGGACCAACCAGTAAAGATTAGTAATTAAAATCTTTCATGCCATCATGTGCTCTTAAGGAGAATATTTTTGCCTCCCCACCTATTAAGTAACCTATTTAAGGTTAATTATATTTAGAGTTTCTTTTAAAAACATATTAGTTGAGCTATAGGAGGTCTCATTATGAGTCAACCTACCATGATCATGGGTACTCACGAGAATGACATTACCACTAGTGGTCACCAAGATAGGGTAATGGCTTTCAGCTAAAAAGTTGGAGACAAGAGGTCTCATTACGAGCCAGCTTGTTCATTCTTGTTAGTTCTTATGAATGGCACTATCGTTAGCTGGTTACCAAGCTAGGACAATGACCTTAAATTAGTTTCTAAACAAATGTAAATTTCAATTGACTCTGAATTTATATCCAATAGATGGGACACAGGCATATTGTGGGGTTAAAAGGCATCCCTGTCGAGGCTATAGATGCCTACTGGGAGCAGGGCCATGCCTGTGGTATTAAAGTTAATTTTACACTATGATTTACTTGGTTGTTTTTTTTATTTCCCTAAACTCATTATCATATCTCTCTGAGGATGGATTTAAGAGCCTTTCAGTAATGCGCTTTGGAGTTATATCTTTCAAAACTAATCCTTTTTATGGATGTGGGACCCTTAGTGTGGGTGATTCTCTTTGCTTGAACAATAGGAGCTTCACTATATGATTGGGTAATGGTAAGATGGTCATCTTGGGAAGGTATTATTTTGTCATATTTCTTTTTCCCTATTTTCCATCCATTTTAATGCCTTGGTTTCCAAATGATGTCACTTCTATTTATATTAATGAGGCTATTGAAAGTGAATACTTGTTGATTTGGACTGCTCTTGAGATGCTTTGAGGAAATTTGATTGTTGGCTCTTTCATGATAACACTATTCTTAAAGATATTATTAGCATTCCTATGGTAGCCCTAGCATCATAATTTATTTGGATCAGTCTTAATAAATATTTTTGCAGGATTTGATGAATTTTTGAAGACCTTACTTGATCAGATTGAGAAAGAACAATGACACCTGGAAACTGGTGATAGAAGAAACTCCTTTAAATTCTGCAATTTATTGGTGAATTCAGCCTATGTATAACAAAGAAAAATTTGTTTTGTAAGAATCCTTTATGCAGTACAGGAACCACAACGTTCTGGTGCAAGAATATATGTTTCAGTACAAGAAGTTGGGTTCGAGTGCAGGAACCCTGTCATATAATTTTTTTATTTAACTGACATTATTTATCATTGCCCAATGGGAATAAATGTTTTAAGTGCAGGGATATTATAAGTCTAGATAACCTTATTTTAATAAAGCACTACCATACTCCAATCAAAGTCATGATGAGGGTTATTAAAATTTTCCTTCTTTTAACCCTATCTTTGTCCTAACTACACTACCTAAGCCTCTGTTTTACAATTAAAATTAAACCTTTACACATGATTTTTGGTCTCTTTCTGTGATTTTATTGAATTTGGATCATAGGGGATTATTCATTATTAAAAAGGTTAAATAGATTTAAATTGCTTTATAACTTACATTTTCATATTTCCTTAAGGCATGGTGAGTAAATGTCATTAATCTAAAGTGAAGTTCAGTTGGTGTAGGATCCGCAGTTCCTGTACCACCCGTTATTCCTGTACTAGGTGGACAACCAAATGATTCATTCTAGATTGACTCCAAAAATATCGTATTTGTTAAGGAATGGTGTGCACCTGCCACTGAGAGT
Organism: Pinus tabuliformis; assembly: GCA_031772625.1. Classification (NCBI taxonomy): domain Eukaryota; kingdom Viridiplantae; phylum Streptophyta; class Pinopsida; order Pinales; family Pinaceae; genus Pinus; species Pinus tabuliformis. Next base: position 544,049,374 of record CM062812.1, on the reverse strand, counting down.
TTGTTCCATTTTCTGCATCAGGGTTTGAGCATTATGGATGTGCCAAAGATGCAGGATTTGAAGTTCTTTTTCATCGTTCCTGTATTGTCCGTCGTTGCTTTATCGACCGTCATTCCTGTATCGAATGTCGTTCCTATACCATCCGTCGTTCCTTTATCGACCGATGTTCTTGTACCAACCATCGTTCCTATACCATCAGTCGTTCCTGTACCAAGTGGACAATGTCGATTCATTCCGGATTGACTCCAAAAATATCATATATGTTAAAGATTGGCTTGGAGTGTTATGAATGAACTAAATATGGAGGTCAGTCGTTGTTCAAAAGTATTTTTCTATTAAGTTTTAGTATGACCGAGAGCGGAGTTTTATGTATAAATTAGGGATTCTAGGGTAGACTTGAAGGCAATACGCTAGTGAAATTGTGGCTTATATTGTAACTTTTGTATCGCCATATTTTATGGGCTGGATCTAGATATTCACGATGTACATTTGCAATTAATAAGTTAATACAAGGAGTTATGCCAGTTACTCATTTCCTTTTTCATTATTCGATGTGATTTGTCATTTGATTAGTTGATTTTCCAAATCTCATAATAGGGAAACGATCTGGTTGGCTAGGGCCCAACCAATCCATCTCATTCTCCCTTTTTCGTAGGTGTGCTAGACATATTTTTGTATGCAAGGTTTAAGCAAGAAATATTTTATTTCTTTTATGTAGTTAACAAATCTTCACTTTCTTCATAAATTGTGTGACTTGAATCTGAGGTGTGAGTGTGTTCATTTACTGAAGGTTGAATCGCATTTCTTTCCTCTGATAAATAGTTTCTTTTTTGCAAAAAAAAAAAACGTCTTTCAGTTTGCCTGCACCAATGTGCTTCATCTCTGCAAGCGAGGGTTGCTTCTGCAAGTGCATTTATTTCTGCAAGTGAATTTATTTTCCTTATACAAATGTGTTTCATTCCTTAGTATGAAAATGTGTTTTATGCAAGTGTGTTTTCTTTAACTTAGGGTTGATTTACTTGCACCTTCCTAAGCGTTAATGAAATGTTGTCTATATACTGAAAATTTGTGTTTATTCTTGATCTCTTGTGGGAATAGTCCAGTTCAAGATTGGAATTTGGTGAAGGGACCTCTAAACTGAAACCTTTATTCAGTAAAAGTGCAGATCTGGTTAATTTCATGAAAGTCATATAGGAAAGAAGAGTGCTTTGTATTTAGAGTAAATGATCATTTTCACATGAAGAAGTTTATGTTGTAGTAAAGATTTCCTTTGGCTTTCAAAGTACTTTTCACTTTCGAATGAATGATTAGATAAGGAATCTTTCAATTACATGCGTTTATTTCTCTGCTCTAGTTTGCTTTGCAAGTTAATTTCTAGTTAGCACACTTTACATTTCACGCAAGTGGTTTGGAAGCTCAGTACGCGAGTACTAATTTCTTGGTACAAGAATCTCTGTTCTGGTATAGGAATCGATACCCTGGTACAGGAACAGAGCACCCTGCTACAAGAACCCAGAATTCTTCATGAAATCCAAAATACTCAGTGCGGGAACAAAACATACTTGCAGTATAGGAACATCATTTTAGTATAGGAATATCATTCTAGTGCAGGAACTCTGTTCCAGTACAGGAACATTATTGTGGTGCAAGAATGATGATTCAAACCAAGAAGGAAAACTTGTAACAAAGAAAAATGCACTTCACATCCTAATTATTTCTATGTTTTATGACTACAGTGACATTTAGTCTCAAATATCTACTTTTCTTTCTTTCATTGATCAAGATCGTTTATGCTAATTCGAATTTCCTTTCATTGAGTTTTTGCAAAGTATTTTCCTTTTGATTCTGACACTGTAATTCTTTTGGTGTTATTTTCTTTCCATTATTTTGATTCTGCAAGCATAATTAGGAAATATAGAAGTAGGGTTTGCAGGTTGTTGAAGTCCTTCTCTCGCATTTCTAGTGTTATACCTCCAATTTTACAAACTCCCGGATTGACAATTAAATGTTGGTCCATTAATATGCCCTATATTACACCCAACAATTCTATATGTAATTTTTTGTGTTCATGTTTAATTTTGGATCATACACTGGGTTTTTTCAATTGACTCTCTCCATAGAAATATCTAGTAGTTCCATTGGTTGCTAACCCACTATACATAGTATGTTGGAGGGATATTTGTACCAAGCTCATGAATAAGTTGTCCAATTGGACCTTCCATGTGCTCAATTTAGCAGGTCTAACTACTCTCCTCAAGGCTATCCTTCAAGCTATCCTGATCTATCAAATTTCAGTCCTCCCTACCCCTAAATGCATCTATAGAGACATGATTTCCATTTTTTGCATTTTTGTGTGGCAAGAAGAAAACTTAGAAAAGAACTGGTCCCTTATGGCATGGGAAAAACGTTGCCTCCCAAAATCTCATGGTGGTTTAGGACTGCACGACCTAGAGAACTTAAATGCAATTATGAGCACTAAACTATGGTGTCTATGGATACAAGAAGGCAGAGAATAGTGGAAACACATTTGGACTTAGAAGTATGGCCAGGGAAGATCTCAGAACATGCTCCTATGGGATACATCTATTCATTCAAGTTCTACCATATGGAACTTGGGCCTATTACAACAACTACCTCATTCGTGATCACCTCTTTTGGGAAATCATGAATGGTTCTTCCGCCCTCTTCTACGAGGACTATTGGCAGAAATTGCTCTGCCTAGATTAGAACAATAACCTTATAGGACTGAAAGTGATTTTGGACCAAAGAAGTAATGGAACAGTAGCAAACTACTAGAAGGTTGACCCTAATCATACCGAATGACGGGTTTGGAAAACATATTGGGGATGGCAGGTGGAGGGATACCTGTAATTTTAGAAAGCATTGAATCAAAAGCTGCAAGAAAGACGCATCCCAATTTCCCAAGACCACGACAAAATTCGATGACGATATACACCCGCAAGCTCATTGTCCATTAGAGAGGCTTATTTTATCAAATCTAACATTCACAACATGCCATGCCAAATTATTTGGGACAAAGTCTGGAACTAGAAGCTATGGCCAAAAGTATCTCATTTCCTATGGCTTGTTGGACATAAGTGAATCTTAACATGGGACCGACTTCTTAAAAAAGGTTTTGGAGGTTTGTCCCAATGCCCGCTATGCAGACAACATGTACAAACAATGCATCATTTGTTGATTACATTCCTGGTTGTGAAAGAGGTGCGGGAAAAGGTTGCTACTTTTTTTAGGCCTTTTGAATGAAATTGTGATGATCTATTGGATACTATTGAAAATGGAAAATATCTCGATATAAGAACTTGATTGTTAATAGAACCTTGAACCTGGTTTTGGCATTCCTCCTCTGGAATATTTGGAAGGAACAGAACCATGTAGTCTTTTGAGACCAACAACCCTCCAGCCCCTCCATCTAGAAGCTAGTGAAGGAGAGCCTATGGGAAACCATTTTGGTGGAGAGTGGGGAGACGAGGACTAGAAGGTGGATCCAACTGAAGCATCGATTCTCTTGTCCCTCAATTTGTACCCCGAAATGATATTCCACCAAGAAACCACTAGGCGAGATGCTTTAGTTTCCTCTCGATCAATATTCATCAGGCCTCCATCAGGCTTTGTGCAAATTAACTTTGATTGGACCTCTAAAGGAAATCTAGCCCCAGTTGGATATGTTGAGTGTTATAAGATTCCTTGCACTCGTCGATGGGTATATACGTGGGTTATTGTGGAATCACATGAAACAATGTTCCGGAGTTAACTGGCCTAGAGAAAGGCCTTAATCTTGCACATAGACTGGTATATTCTAAGATTAAAATCATGAGAGATTCAAAAATTATCATCCATATGATGCAAAAGTTTGTAGATGGATCTCCCCCCTCCAAACTAGTACACAACTGGTGATTAGAGCCCTAGGTAGGATGGATAAAGGCCCTTTTACACAATATTTCGTATATCACCACTACTCACTTTCTGCTATTTGGTAATAAGGTTGTTGAATTGTTGGTGAAATGGGGAACAATGGCACACCATCAAGATTCTGCCATGAGTTGGAACTCAGTTTTGAGCTCAGTCGACTTGGATCTAAGAGACATGACACTCCCTCCTAGCTAATAGAGGATGATAATTCCTCCCTCGATAGGGGTGGGAAAACAAATGATAACTAGACATCTAGTCTCTCCCCTCACAACACGCAACAAACATGCTTGGCATTAAATATGGTTTAAGGTGACAGTATTATGACCGTTCAAATTCTCCATAAGTGAGGGTTGGAATTTTAATAGCAGTTATGGGAAAGGGGTCGACTGTTGGAACTCGGATGATGAACATTGGGCATAGGGAGGGAAGGAAGGTCATTAACAGAGACCATGCATGCCTTCCTAGGTGTTGGCTCACTTGGTGAAACGCAGGGCTACCCATATTGCAATAGTGTGGCTTAGTCTCGGCTCTTAGATCATTATTTGGGACCCTGGCTCAAATCTGAGTGGAGGACCTCCTCTCAGTGGCGGGCCTGGCTGGGAATTTAGGAGAATTGAATTCATTTCAAGACATGGGGTTCAGGCCATATTTCACCCCTGTCTAGTGCAGGTAATCCTTTTGTCTTGTCTTTGGGTCCCTAGTGAGTTTTTGATTTGTGTTGCGGTTGCATTTTGGGTAAAATTCTATTTGAGATGCGTGGTGTGGAATTGGGCCCAGGAGGGTGGGCATGATAATTCACCAAAAGAATAATTCCTATGTATGTGTAAGTGGGTCTCTATTGCAAAAGTCTTGGATGGTGTCTTAGTTTCTTTCTTGGATTTGTCTCTTATTGGGTATTATACTCCTCTTTGTCCTGGCTTGGTTCTCGCACCCACCATCATTTTTGTTCTGGGTCTTTGTCCGCTTATTTACCATTTTAAACCCTAATTTGTCTTGTGTTGTCACTGGCTTTTGTGGATGTGAACTCTGGCCAGGTGGGTGATGAGGATGAGGATCTAGAAGTTTCTCATTTCAACTGCAAATGGTGAATTTGTTTGGGGGGTAGTCTGAGAGTGACCTCGTCACTTTTATTGGGTCTTATTTCTTTCGTGAGTATGGTGCATAGAGGCGAGGTAGGACCTATTGTTCCTCATGTTGGTCCCCATGTCCCTACTATGATAGGATAATTAAGGCTCCATCTAAGCTCAAGCTCGAGAACCATACTGGTCCAGTGGCAATGCCATGCCAGCGAAGGTGGCCACATGGTGGTGATGGACAACAAAACTTTGCAAATCATTCGGCCAATAGTCATAATTCATCTATAGGCAATTATGCAAGTGAGTAACACGAAGGGGAGGTGGCTCATGCTGCAAATCACTCCCCAAGACATGTGGATTCCCTGGCAGCCTTGGAATCCATTGCAGATCAATCTCTAAGGAATCTAGGCCAACATGGACATTCTTAGAGAGCACAGGTATGAGGAAAAAAATGAATTGGTAGCTTACATTAATGACATTTAGTTCAACCAAAATGAAACTTTAGAACAACTGGACAATATTCACAAGACCCAACGTCTAACCAATGAATTCCTTCACGACATGGAAGCTCATGTTGAACACATCGACTTCCACATGCATGAAATCATTGGATTTCTTATTGCACCTCATGTAGTTCCTCCTCAACCTCCTCCTTGATATGTTGTTGTCAGTGTGTATGATCATTTTGCATCTTTTTTTTTTTGTAAGGCTCATCAGCCTAGTGGAAATAATGGTTAAATGGGACTATCTTTTGAAAACTCTAGACCCCCTTGCCAACAAGTCTAGTCAGAATGAGGCTCAGGGAGCTATAGAGATACATTTTGTAATATCTATTTTCATGAGAACATAATAGAAGACTTTTGACTGACAAAAAAATCTTTAATATAATATAAAATTTGTTTTATTATGATATATATAAATATATTAGGATGTATATTAGCTCCAAATATATATGGGAGGGAAGAAAAAAGACCTAGAGTGATAGAGGTGGAGACATAGAGGGAGTTTCAAGGGAGTGATAGAGATAAAGTGAGGGAGAGAGAAGAGGAGTGAAGAAAGAGAGAAGGAGAGGGGAGAGAGAGGGAGGGGGACACAAATATGGAGAGAGGGAGAGGAGGAGAGAGTGGAGGAGAAAGAGAGGGGGAGAGAGATGGAGTTGGAGGAAAATATAGGGAGGGAATAAGAAATACATATAGAGAGAGAAATGTGGAGAGAGAGGGGGAGTGACAAGGGAGAGATGGAGAAAAAGTGTGTATGTTTGTAGGTGAGATAGAAAGACAAAGGAGTGATGGAGAGAAGGAGGAGAGAGAATGAGAGAGCTAGGGAGACAGTGACAGAGTTGGAGGAAAAAGAGAGATAGAGAGAGAAAGAGAGTGTGATGAGGGGGAGAGATAAAGGAAGGTGGGAGAGAAAGGGAGAGAGATGAAGGAAGAGAGAGATGACTTGAGAGGGAGGGAGAGAGAGATGGAGTTGGAGGAGGGGAAAGAGGAAGGTTAGAAGAAAGAGATATAGAGAGGATGGTGGAGAGAGAGAGAGGGAGTGACAAGGGATATGGAGAGAGAGGGAGAGAGGAGTGTAGAAGGGAAGAGAGAGAAGGGTAGATAGAGGGAGAGAAGGGGAAGAGAGATAGGGAGAGGTAGAGAGAGAAGGAGGGAGATATAGATAGATATGGAGAAACACTGTGAATGTTTGTGGGGTCATATAGAGAGACGAAGAAGGAGAGACTGAGGGAGATATAGAGATATAGATGGAAGGGGGAGAGAGGGAAGAAGTGAGAGATAGAGAGAGGGAGGGAGGGAGAGATAGATAGATATGAAAAGAGAGAGAGTGTGTGTTTGGAGGGCTGAGATAGAGAGATAAAGAAGGAGAGATGGAAGAATATATAGATATAGATGGAATGTAGGTTTTAACCCTGTACATAAATTACCTACAAACGAATTCTTAAAATAGAAAAATATATAATGGTGAGAACATAAAACAAATGTACATAGAGATTTTTTTTTCCATGGAAACTCAGGGTAGGTCCACCCGAATGGACCACACCCTTCGACCAAATTAATCTAAGCCTAACACCAAGGAAATCAAGGAGAATTAAACCCATGACCTCCAATGGCAAGGTGCTTTAGCAATAGGACCTAGACCAATTGTGCTAACCCTCTGGGTTATTACATATGTTATATTAAACAACTTTATGTTATGTTAAACAGTTATAGAATTATGTTATGTTATAAACAATATATATAGAACTATAACTTATAACTATGTGATGTTATAGTTAAATATTATATATAACTAAGTTATGCTTTATTATATATATACATGATGTTATATAATTTCTAGTTATATATATATATATATATATATATATATATATATATATATATATATATATAGATATAGATATATATATATATATATAGATATATATATATATATATATATATATATAATTTCCTTTTTTATTATTTTTAAACTTTAAATATTAATATTTTATTTAAGTAATTAATTTTTAAAACTAATTGTACTATATTTATTATTAAAAAAATATTTAAATATAAATTTCTTATTTGGCAAATAGAGGTTTGCCATGAACAAGCTTATTCACCATGTTAACCTTAAGCTCCTAATTTATTTATTTATTTGTTATAGTTTATTTATTTTCTGGTTTAGAGTTTTTTGGGGTATATTTTCAATCAAATTTGTTCTAAATTTAAAATGCATTTTAAATAACAAAAAAATAAAATAATTTTTTTTATTTGGTAAATAGAGGTTTACCATGAGAAACCATATTCATCATGTCAATTTCAAGCTCCTAATTTATTTATTTATTGGTTATACTTTGGTTGTTTTCTGTTTTAGAGTTTTTTGGGATACATTTTCAGTCAAATTTGTTCAAAATATAAAATTCATTTTAAATAACAAAAAAACAGTTTTTCTTGAAATTTCATTAAATTCTTAACGAAAAACTCTAAAACCTAAAATAACTAGAAAATAATGTTTTTGTCATCCCAAATCAGAAAATATTCATAATAAACATGCTACCAAATTGCAAGTAAGAAAAAAAATCAAACCTAAATTTTAGTTCTTTTGGTGGTTTCAAAGCATTTTCTTCGTGGTTTTGTGGTTTTCTAAGATGTTTTTGTGGCTTTATAGGGTTTTTTTTGTGTTTTTCTAAGTTGTTTTTAGTTTTCTTTAAGGGTTTTATTGATTTTTTTTGTGGTTTTCATGGTTTTTGTATGGTAATTTTTTTTTTCAAATTAATTTATTTAATTTTGCTAGAAAAATTACATTAAAAAAAGGATAAAAAGGATAGTAAACCTACCTTGGCTTGAGCCTTTAGCATGTTGGCAGGGTTTTTGGCGAGGTTGGTTGGGTTGCTCCATGGTTCGATCACTCAATCGAGCTCAAATATCCCAGTTGAGCTCTTTTTTATCTCGTGGTTTGTGCAAATGATGCACACAGACCACGACCGTGGGTTCTAATAGAAAATAAGAGCTTGATTGATCTCCAACGCCCAATTGAGGTTTGTTTTAAACCTTCAATTGAGCTATTTTTTAGTGCTCGAGGAGTTTGATTGAGCGCTTAAAAATGGCTTGATTGAGCACTCTTTTTTTCACCTAAAAGCGCCCTCCCTTGCCAAAAAGTGTAACCCAACTCCCTGCTTTGACCTAGTGGACCCTATTATTGTTCCTGAAATCAGGAAAAGGCCATCTTGGCTTAGATCCACTTTCAGGAAGAAAAATACATACAACACTGTGTGGCACCTTAATGAAAAGAAAGAGACTGAAGAGGTATTTTGGATATGAAAAATTGATAACTAATCTCATTGATTTTGAACCTTTTGCCTTTGGAGAAGCAATTAGCCAATCATTTTGGAAGTATGCGATGTTGGAAGAATACCAATTCATTATGAAGAATTATGCATGAGAGATTTTTCAAAGACCTGAAGGGAAATCGGTGGTAACCTCAAAATGGGTATACAAGATCAAACATGCAGTGGATGATAGCATTGAAAAACACTATGTGAGCTTTGCGGCTAGAGGGTTCTCCTAGAAGAAGGGAGAGCATTATGATGATACTTTTGCTCCAATTTCGAAGTACACTACTATTAGATCTATTATTTCTATTTTTTATTCTATGGATTGGAATTTACATTAGATGGATATAAAAATTACTTTTCTCAATGGCGTGATTTCAAGAATAAGTGTACATAGAACAACCTCAAGGCTTTGAGGCCCATGGGAAATAGTCTCATATTTGTATATTAAATAAATCCTTGTATGGAATAAAGAAAGCACCTAGAGCTTGGTATTCTCAAACTGATAGCTACCTGACAAGAATCGATTTCTCCAAAAGTGATGTTGATCCAAATCTATATATCAAGGTTGAGAAGAATGAACCTATGATTTTATTATTGTATGTTGATGACTTATTTATGACAGGTGTAGAGCATATCATTATTCAGTGTAAGAGGTATTTGGATTTTGAATTCTATATGAAGGATCTTGGGTTGATGCACTACTATTTGGGGCGGAAAAATCTTGGAGAAATTTTATTTGGTCAAGGAAAATATATTATCAACATCTTGCGAAAATTTGAAATGATTGACTATAAATTGATGGCAACTCCCATGGTGACAAACATGAGAAATTTGAGAGACTCTAAGTCATATAAGGTAGATTGATCCATGTACAAGAAGTTGATTGGTTCACTAATGTATTTGGTTAATACTAGGCCAGACATTTGCTTCGCAGTAAGTACTACAAGCTAGTTCTAGGTGGAACCAAGACATGATTATTGAATTACAACAAAGAATGTATTGATATATTTGTGTCATACAATTGATTATGGTTTTAGATATGTCTCAAAATCTGATATATATCTAAAGGGTTATACATATGTAGATTAGGTAGGAAGTGCTGAAGACAGAAAGAGTACATCCAAAGTTTGCTTCAGTTTGGGATCTGTTACTATTTCTTGGATGAGTAGGAAGTATACATCTACTGCACTCAGCACTGAGGAAGCATATATTGCAGCTAGTTTAGCAATTTGTGAAGCTATGTGGCTTTAAAAGTCCTTTGCAGGAATATTTGATAAAGTTCTAGAACCGTGCGTGATATATTGTGACAATCAAATATATGTGAAGATAACAGAGAATCTAGTTTTCCATGATAGGTTTAAGAACATTGAAATCTTGTACCACTTCATCCAAGACATGATGCAAAAGGGAGCAGTGAAGCTCTAGTATGTCTCTACTAATGAGAAGATAACTGATATTCTTACAAAGCCTCTGTCTAGAGAAAAAATTGTATACTTTAAGGAAAATATTGAACTTGTTGAGAATTCCTCCCTTAGTGAGGAGGAGCGTTGATGAGATAACATCATGGACTGACATTCTCCCTATGTGAAGTATATTGACCTGAATTAGGGAAAATGGTATGAAAATGACATGCATTCTTCATGTGTCAAGTATGTTGATCTAGATTAGAAGAATGGTCAAGGAGCATCAAGCTCATGTAGCATCAGGCCCTGAGTTACTCATATATAGTGTGGCCTTTGGAGATTCAACATGTATCAAAGATATTGATCGAAATGATGATGAACCAAGACTAGTATGTATACCATGTATCATATAGACTGGAAAACGGTGACTAGTTGATGCTAAATGATGTACCACAATGTCAGGAGTACGGTGAGAATATACCATAGGTCAGAGGCACCGATCAAAATTATGGTAACTTGTTGATGATGTTGACTTACCATGTGTCAAATTTGTTTGATTAAATTATGGTAATTGGTTAATGCTATTGGTTTACCATGTATCACAATTATTGACCTAATTATGGTAATTTAATCCAAGTGGATATTGGTGGCCACTTTCCTATTCCACTTGGACCCCCAACATTGTTTCCTTTTAGTTTCTTAATTTCTAGCATAGTTTCCTATTTCGAAAGTTTTTTATTTTTGGTTCCTAAAATTTTGGAGTCGCTTTGAGGCCCTAAATGATGTTTTTTAGGGAACAAGAAAACCTTTAGTCTATGGCAAAGGTTTGTAGTAAAAAATAATTTTCCTCAGATAAACCTTTCTAAGAAGCTATCGTGTGCACCCAACGAAGATCATATGCCAAAGTTATGACCTCGAGAATTTGACGTTCCAACTAACCCCAACGAGGCCCAAAAGCTTTTCGCGCTTCATCTCATAGGTTAGGTTTTTGGATGTTTAAGGTTTTCTATTGTTTCTTGATGATAAAAAGTTCTAAGAGCCCTACTATAAGTAAGTTTGAAAGGCATTTAGTCAACCCATCTCTTCTCTGTGATAAGCGACTATTGGGTCTCCAAAATGTCATCCATTTCACCCTCTTTTCTTTCATTTTCCTTCAATATTTACCATATTTCGTAACTCCATAACCATGCACTAAGACCATATTCATAATTAAATATGGGTTTAGACATATTATTTTCCAATACATTTATTTTGGTATTTTGAGTGAATTTATGGTTAAATATTAGAAAAATAACATGTATTCACTTATATATAAAAGTTGGATGAGTTTTGTGATGTGTGTAGGCATATTTGAAGATTCCAGCATAGTCATATTTGGCCTCTAAGTCTCAAATTCGAATTTCCTCTTCAAACTCTTGAAGATTTGAGGAAGATTTGAGATCATTGATCAAGCACAATTCATGGAGAAGAATCATGGAAGTTTTCATAAGTGTCTCCTATCAAAGCTATGAGAGATTTGTGAGAGGATATGAAGAGATGCTAGTTGCTATATGTTAACACATGGTTGTAACCACATGAGATATTTGTGGATCTAGGAGAGATTTGTGAATCTATGAGAGAATTGTGGATCTTAGTTTTTGTATAAATAGGAGTTCCTTTTCCATTCAAATGTGTGTTATGTTTGGGATCTATGCTCATGCTTCAATGTTAAGTTTTAGAATGTTAAGGACTGGTTATGTTTATTCTTGATTTTATGAATACTATTGATTTTAATACAATTGTTTGATGTGGTTATGCCTTCATGATGAAATTTGGTGTTTGATCAATAACTTCCTGAAATTTCCACCTCTCATGCACTTCATGATGGCCACTTGATGAGTATGAGTGTATTTTAGTGTTTCATTTCTGCAAGATAGATTAGTTTCTTTTATGTTCATTTTTTGTAAATTTTATTTCAAGTATTTTGATTAGATGCTTCATTTTCTATGCACTTTCTTTATGTTCTTTTATGCTCATTTCATTTAAGTTTCTTAGTTTCAGATTCATAGATAATTTGATAGTTATGATTGGCTTTATTTAGTATGCACACATCAATAATCTCAAATTAATCTCAATAGGCTTTAGGCATTTTAATTTCAAGTCATTTGCTTTCAATATATTAGAATTTCTTTTAAGTTCAATAGATCAGATTCATTTTTGAGTCTAATAGAATAGGATTTACCTTTATGTTTTATAGAATAGAATTTCAAAAATATTTCATAGTATAGAATTAGAATAGTTTGTTTCTTTCAAGTTATGAATTCGATTCTTTGATAGATATATTCTTTGAGAAATAATGTGTGTGTGTGCTCATTTAGATATTTTCATTAATCGCTTTTTCAGTCTTGAAATAATTTCCATAGGTTAATTTCCTTTTTGTTGAGAATTAATTTCCTATCATATATTGTGCAAGTGTACTTCACAAGTATATGAACCCGGATTGACATTTAATGCAAGTAATTTAACTCACAATTAAATTACGCAACATTTTGGTGTCATTGTTGGGGAAGTATGCATAGGTGTAATTAGCTTTCAATCTACAATGTATTTTATTTTACAAAAATATGTTTATGAGGAGCGGTAAGACGAGAGGCCATAACACCTACGCATCATGATTGTTGGGTTCTTCCTAACTAGAGTTACTGCGATTGCATCTCATTTTAGTTGCATTCATTTTTAGATACATAGTTAAAATTCATGTTAAAAAACATTTAGGATGCATAAATTTCAACCAATTTTGATATTGTAAGAGTTTCGATACTAATATATTTGTGGACAGGAGATCTAAAATGATATTCAAGCATTTTAAGGAGAGCCAAGAGCCATGGAATATAACTAATGAGGAGCAACCATTTGAACCAGAAATTGAATAATTTTTGGCATGTTTGTCTCTAGATCCTTGGCACCCTTTAGAAAATGAAGACCTTCCAAAAGAAATTCAAGGCATGATACCCAAAGAAAATAACCAGGAGAGAGAGGACTATATTTATAATTGGTTTCAAAAGTGACTACACCACAACATTCTTCCATTCTTCAACACATCTTGGCAACAAATCCAAATGTACAACTAGTCTCTCATATCCTCATGGACATTGAGGTATGTTTTTCAAAGTTGGACGTGAGCATATTAGAGATCTTGGATTAATTGGAAATACTCCTACACTTGACAAAAAGCTTTTATTTTTCAAAATAGAGTAGGATAAAATAGGAGAATAAAACCAAGCTTTGTAATGTTAATGTTTTTGAGTTTTCGTTTTGACATTTGATTTTTTTTTTTTTTTGGAAATTCTCATTTGGTGGTGAAATAAGAGCCACCTCATTCAATAACCATTGGGAGGAATATTTACAGGAGAAGGGAAATTTGTGTAGAAGGAGAAAAAGCGGAGTTTTGAGAGCTAAAATTTGAGGTTTGAGATAAATTCTTCTTGCTTTCCCTTTCAAATTTCATATTTCAAAAGTGTAAAGAATTGTGATATTTCTGTGTATGCTCTGTTTCTTATGCCTTATTGCAACCTGAAAGATTAGAAAGGAAAATTGGATAAATTAGCTTTGAAATTTTGCAACAAAATTTTAGATTTGATAATAATAAAAAACAAATAAAAATAATAATACTAGGAGATATAAATTTACTATTCATTCTAAAAATATTGCTTAAATTTTGATACCTAAATCACATAAATTTGTCTCAAAATGGCTAATATGTTATTTTTTTTAGGAAAAAAAAAAAAAACAAAAAACACAAAGCTTAACTAGATTTTTTTTCCTAAATAAATTCTTTATTTTTAAATTAAATAAAAAGATAAAAAAAATATCCAAAAAAAAATAAAACAACACAAGTATGACTCAACGCTTGATGGTCCTGAAATTGAAAAGTATTAATATTTGTTTTGATCTATTGATTGCAACTGAGGGAGTTAATCTCCGTCATCTTTCCCCTTTCATCGTTTTCCATGGTGTTTATTGACTTGCATGCAAGATAATGGTGTTGTTTTTTTCCTTCCCACCTCTCTCCAAAAAGTAATCTCCCCTTCACCTTCTGTGTTACGAGCTACTTCTTGAAGCTTAGCATGCTTTAAATGACCATGATACAACCCTGCAACCCTCAGTTGTAACAAATTTAGAGACCCATCCCTTGGCTCCTCGTTTCATCAATCACCTCATCTTTGAATCTCATCAATTGCAGCATGCTCGTGCACTAGGGTTTTTCCTTGATTATACACTATTATTACTAATAAAATATCTTGACCAAAGACACAAAGATATACGATGTAGTCATTGACCATCATAAGTTTTTCCATCATTGTGAGATTGTTATATCGTCACCCTATCCATATACCTAGGAAATATTCCACAAGAACCAGAAGGGTATTATTTAAGCTATATGCATGGCATATTTTTCCCATTTGAACACATTATTTTTTTTGAATCGTTGCCTTATCTCCTCTACGCTCCTTGGCAAGTCATCATATATAATAAAAAATGTTTACCTCCATGCATGTCTCTTTTCTGCTTGACACGACTAAGTCAAAATAAACAAAGCCAAAAGAACCCACCTAGCCCATTGCTAAGTGATCAAGTAAGTCGTGGCACCATGTCAATGATAACATGTCAATCCAAATCCATATCATGATAGGTTAAAGTTGCAAAGGTTGCCCTTACCAAAATATAACATGATAAATCAATGTGTTGATATTACATAGTTTGATTGGCATCTTAGGGCATAATTAGATCCACAGGCATGCCTCGTCCATATATGATATCAACCCTGAATCTATTGCGAAAGGTAAATATTCTCCTTGAGTTGTGCAAGTTTCAGAACTTATATATTTCAAATTCAATTTATCTTGCCCCTATTATGGTTAGTTAATTAGTACTTTTATACTTATCAATAAAAAATTATTGTGCAACAAAGTTTTGTTCATGTCATATGTAACACTTTCCATTTCCCACGTTGTAACAATGTTCCTTATCATCCTTTTTAATCACAACTAGGTATGTTTATTGGCAAGGAACTGATTAATTCCACCTATGCACATGCTCATTATTTACACTATGTATCTTACATATTTAATTACAATGACATCTCAAACCATTGTTTTGACAAAAAAAAATAATTAAAAAAGGTAAAACACGGGATAGTGTCTTAACTTTGAATTGCTGAAATTTCATATGTTTCCATCACCTCCATATGAAAGACATCTCATACAAATTGTATTGCATATATAGATTGACCATGTCTTGTTTGTGACATAATCAAAGAGGAAAGCTTCCTTAGGTTAACCACTTACTTGTTGCTCTTTCTTATAGCCCCCATCATTCAAATAAATAGCTTATATTAACATTTAAATGTTCCCATCAAATAAATAGCTTATATTAACATTTAAATGTTCCCATCTTCCCATTGACTTACGACTTCAACACACGTGTTCTTCATACATGCATAATATCTTTCCCTTTATTTTTTATTTCCCTTTGTCTATTTTCATAGACTCAAGTATTACATGAGACATGATTATAAGCAGTCTTTATTCTATTATTTTATGATCAAGAGATGGATAGATGCATGATAACATGTTTTTTATCACATTCAACATGATATTTTTCCGCAGGGGCTCTATGGGAAATAGAGGGGGAGAAATAAGAGGGATAATACAACACAGAGAGACAATAAAAATAAAAATATAAGGTTTTCTATCCATTTCGATGCAATTTCAGAGGAGTTTAACTAGCTAACTTAGATTGATCATTTGTATCATGGAGCTCCTCGTCCTCCCACACCACATGCATCTCAAAACATGTCTCCGCCTCACCTAAGCATAGTAGAATTTCCTAAACCTCAATCACCTCAGTAATAGCCACTCCAAAATGATGGATGGGAAGCTAATCCCATCAGGCCCTCCTCCGTATTCACTCATTGGCCCACCTTCCCTCATCACTTTGTGTAACCTAAAAAAAATTCCCCTTATATACCCTCTACTTTGTCTTATCCTATATCACTTCATGCAGAAAAGCCTCTCCATACTACTCCATAGTTGGTAGTAGTAGTTGGAAAAGTGCATGCACTTATTGCCTGTGCACTCCCCTTGTGAGGATACTTCCTCTCGCACCCATTCTATTATTCCTACAGTTGAAAGAGGAGAGAAAAGGGAAATTTCCTTTACATATATGCATCTAGAGACACAAGGGGAAGGAAAGAAAAAGGAGAAGAGGCCATCCTATTGGGATGATCCAAACACAAATTTGGAGCTGACTTGACATTGATGTTATGCCTTTTACTTTACTTTACTTATAGTATTTTGGAATTTGACATTGCTTATTTTGGGACAAAACTTTATATATTATGGTTCATATTTTGATGATGATATCATATGGGAGATACAAAATGGTTTTATATGCTTCATTGTTTATATGTTTATGTTTGATGCCTCACTTTATATGTTGATTATTATGATGGTGGTGTTAGCGATAATGTCATGGAATTTCAAGGTTTATGAGGTTATTTCATGCACTTATTTGGGGACCCCGCCTACTTTATAAAATTAAAATGTTTAAAAAATAATAATCCTTTCTAAATTCCTTCTACCGATAAAAAGAAAAGGAATTTGCCTTAACACATAATTAGTTTAAAAACAATTTTTCCCTCTAACTACCCAAGAGAGGTATACAACTAAATTGAAGGAAAAAGAAAGGCTGAAGGAAAAAGATATTGAGTAGAGGTATGCATAAAAATTAGAAGTTTTGATTTCTTCCTCTTATTTATTCTTTCAAAAGTACTAAAGCTTACCTATTTTTTTGGCAGAAGAAATCCTTTCAAGAGTGACAAGGAGTAAAGTGAGATCACCTAGTTTCTCGTCTTTTTCTTAGATTTGTTATTATTTCATGCATTAATTATTTTTGTTAGAAGGTCTGATATTTCTTTATATTAATGCTAATTGGTATGATTTTTACAACGACATTTGTTGTCTAGTCTTATCAAAAAGAGCCCATGGTGTCCAACACTCTATTTTGCTTTATTGTTTGACATTTTGATGTCTATTGTATGATTCTTGTTACATCGTAGACATTTTAAGTGATTATTGATCCTAATTTTCACAGAAATCGACAAAAACAAAAGGTTGTACTTACATTTTGTCACTAAAATCAATATTCTTGATAATTGAAATCTTTAATATGCTTTCTCTAGTTAGTTTGTTGTGTATATTCTAATTTTATAAGGAATATTTTTATAATATTTACAATAGAAAGAAATTACTAATTTTTATGTCAATTTGTAGACACATTATTGTATAATCCTATGACTGATAGGGCATGCTTCTTTTGAAAATATGCCTGCAAGCTGACTTATTCATTTGATGTAATTTTATTTTAATTTTGTTTGCAATATTTGCAATATTATAGATATCGCTCTTCGAGCTTGTTTTCCTGATTATTGTACCTTTCATTAAATATTTATTAAATATTGATGCACAAATCAATTATATATATACTTTCCTTTATTTCTTTAAAAAAATATTTTAAATAGTTGTAGTACAAATTGTGGGCATAAAATCTCAGGCCTAGTCTCACTATCTCACCGTCCCAGTGAGATTCGAGGGTGTTGGCAGTGAAGCCTAAAAACTTCATTCGTCAAAACCACCATTGGGAATGTTTATGACATCCTTGCTTGAGCCGAAGGTGGAGGTTTTTTCTAGCGTTAGAAGCAATTTTGGGAAACTTCTTGGGTTCCATATTGTATAATTTCTTCTTATATGTAAGGTACCTAGACATGGCCATGCTTTTAATGGGGGAAATGTTTGATTCAACCCAAAGGATAGGGTAGAAAGTATTACCTTTAATATTGAGGTTGTAAGTTATAAAATGCTTTTGGATCTATTCAATCTTCCTCCATAACTCTCCATATATACCACAAACCCAAACCTCACATCCATACAAAATAACAAGAGTAACGAGAGTCTCAAAGAGGTGTTTTTTTGGTCCCATATCCAAAGATCTTTCATCTCACATTTGTTTTCAAGCCCATATTAAGATTTCCACCCTCCATTTATCATTTTCTCAATGCTATAATTCCACTTGAGATTATGATGGATGTTGACTCCCAGATATTTGCATGAAGTAACATCCTATAGGTAGTTGTTGTCATAAATGAATGTATCATAGATGATGTTATCGAGAGTGGCCAGTTGTATAAAGACAATGCAGTTGAGGCTATAGTCGGGTGGAGAGTCATCCTCAACATGTTGTTTGAAGTTCCTAGATCAAAGAATGGTGCCCAATAATTAAATCTCTACAAGTTGTAAATAAATCAAGTTTTTCCATCACATAGGTATGTTCTCATCACCTACTAGAATGATGGATTATGTAATTATTAATGATTTTTTTTGTGTTTACCAATGAATGGTTTAAATCTCTATATTTAATATGTGCTTAATTATGTTTGAAGTTTGGGCAATTACATATAGTATCAAAGCATTGTTGTAACCCTTGATACCTATGGGCCCTTATGCAACCATGTTTAAAGATAATTTTGTTAATATTTATATGTGGATTAGGTTGGTAGCCTTCTTAAATGAGAAAGAAGATGTTATATTGAAACTAGTATCCTCTTGAAATGAATTCAATAAGCTAGCATATTGATTTTATTTAGGCATGAGTAAAATCATCCAAAATCCTATTTTAAAATGGAATTTTATTTACATGGAATTATAATTCTTTAGGCACTGTGTAAAAAAAAAAAAATTGCCATACATCTATGTTACATTTTAATTACATGGAATTATAAGTTTAGAAACTATTTAAAAAAAAATCATTCTCATACATCTATGTCAAAACACTACCTATCAAAGAAGGAATGGTAAATTATATCTAAAATCAGTGATAATACAAGGAGAATAACTTCTTGTCATTCCAGGTGATGGACTCAGAGCTTATTTTGTGAAAGAATTAATCATAATAGTAAATTTAGTGGAGAAAAACCAATAATTTTGACGAAATTAGTAATTAGATATCATTTTGGGATTCAACTGCGTTAAGTAAGTCATTCATCTATGACCATTTCCATGAGAGGTAGTCGTAACTAACTAATTTCTCATGATTTTTTAAAGCTTGTAACATTCAATTATTAATTTTTTTTGGCTTGTGACAATGAGAAGTGACAATAAATCAATGCATTGAAAGCATATTAGAGAAGTTCTTGTTGCATAGTTGGCATTTTCAATATTACAGATGGCATTAGTGTGTTTCCACTTATGTCAACTGGGTTAGAATTACTGACAATTAGGTTAGGATGGAAAATGAATAATGTGTTTCGCATTGATGTGGTGTGTTGTCTGCTCAGTTGGAGTTAGAGCCTTGGCCAGCGCCAAAGGGGGGGATAATATTTGAAGGAATTTTTGGCTCATGATACAAAGTCAGATGCTTCTAGAAATGGTGCAGCTGGATAGTTCTTGGAAAGAGATTTCCAATGGTATGTTGAAGTCTGAAAAAAGCTTCCTAGATCGAAGGATATGGCCAATCAAAGTTAGCATGCCAAAGGTAAAATCTTGGTGATTTGTCCATGGGTTGCGCAACTTATTCAATATATAAGTTGAAATAGTAGCCACATTGGAAAGAAGGTGGATGAATAGAATGTCAAGAAGGATAGCATGGGTCTCACCCATGAAACATGACCGAAACAAATTGACCCTAGTAGGTTTCCATTTTGAGTCGTAATCTTTAATTTCCGGGGATAGGTCCAGCGGGACAACATGGCACATGGGTCCTATGTTGTACAACTTGCATGGAATGTGCCAATACACAAGAAGGGAGTAAAGGATCCACTGGCATGGAGTCCCCACATTACACATCACCTTTGTGGATTGGCCCCAATGGTTTCGAACGAAGTCGCAATTTTTTTGTTCCATGGATACGGTGTTGAGGGGACGAAGATACATATGTTTGTTGCAGCAAAGATTTACCAGCTTGGCCATTAAATTTTTTGTCCTGGGCCTAAAATCCTTACAATTAAATTCATGGAAAAACGAAGGTTTGGACCTCCTACCTGTTGCACCCGATGACATGGACATAAGACACATGGTGAGATGTTAGTGGCTGACAAAGTGACATGGAGCCATGGTGGCATGATGACATAAAAATCCAAAATTTTTGGGACACGTGGCACCAATAGGGACATCACACGTGGTATGTAGATTTTGTGTTTTTAGGTAGCTAAGTGGGTCGAAAATAGGTGACTTGTGGCACCACTCAGAGCTTGAGACATGCAAGTTGGTATAGGTGGTAGACAGTTGGTGTGTTTAATTAGTAGGGGTGATGCAGGCATGACATAAGAAGTCTAAAGGGCCCTGGATGGTGAGACATCGAGACATGGTGGAAAGACAAGTCATCATGATGAAAAATACACATAACCCCAACAAAATTTTGATTGGCTCATGATTGCAGAGGAGGACCAACGGGACACATCACCCTTTTTAATTCCCCAAAATTCTCCATTGTAGCGCAAGTTAAAACCTTTGGGGAGATTAGGAACCAAGACGAGGTGGCAAGTCAAGGTGGTTGGATGCAAGTGTTCATTGGTGCAATTCAGTGAGTGAGGAGGCCCCACTAGGATACTTAACCCTGACGGTTATACCCCATAAGTTATCAAAGGAACACCATAATAAATTGTCAGGGAGACAAGACTGGGATTGGAAATTTCACAAACATTAACGTTCCTGTCAATTAATAAAAGGTGCCCAAGTCTCAGTTCTTTACATGTTTTGTGTGTTAAGTGACCAAGGGCCTACCCTCATCTACAGTCTTGATTATAAACATAATGGGGACTTAACATTGAGTTTGGGTCGTTAGGCCTTATGGTTTGTGTGTGGGACATTTGAGCTTTAAACAAGGCACTATGGGCACATGTGTAAAGGTATGAATGGGATGGAAACCAATTCAACACTGAGAGTTATATTTAGTGGTTTTTCTAAATAAGATCAATCCACCATAGGCATAGTTGTTGTGATAAAAGGGGTATGAACTTGTCAACAATTGCTTTAGCAGAATGCATTATATTTGGCAGTTATTCCATATCTAGAGATTTGCTAGAGCTGGAGAACTCTGCTAAATCTCGTTGTTGGAGTCAATGGTGATTGATGATACCACTGGATCAAGGCAAAAAGGACCACGATGCTCAGAGAATTAGTGGAGCACCATCCACAATAATGAAAATAATCCCTAATCACAGAGTTTGTACAACATATTAGCTACAAGAAAGGAGAGCCATACTGATTAAACAAGCCAAAATTAATGTTGGTACTCCTTGAGTGTGCACGTTGGATTGAGAAAAAATCATAGCATGGAAAAGAGCTTAGAAGACCATTCTCTAATTTAATATAGTTGCAATGGTTGAGAAACAATATAGAACAGGATGGTAAGCCATATTATAGTACCTTGGGGAATATCAATGCCCAAAAGTTCCAAAATCAATCCCTGTGCAACAATGGATCTAAATTGAGGAACATGGAGTTAGACTATGGGGGATGCAGTAAAGCGTTGAGGGCAATAGAATTGTATGAGAAATTGTTGCTTGGAGAGGCTGAGAGTTGATGTGAAAATTGTATGAAGGCCAAGAGTTGAGTGTGTGTTGTGTATGCTACAAATGAGAGGAGACTGTAGAGATGTCGAGCATGTTGTTAAAGATAACATAGAGCAAAGAGTTGGCTAATACATAGAGCTAAAATGAGTCAAAGTGAGTGACAAGAATAGAGAGTATTAAGTTACTTATTGACTTTGGGACATTGGTGCCTCCAAAATAGGGAGTTGGAGCTTCCATCTAGTGGGTGTTTGAATTTGGTTCTTTTGGTAAGTTGATCAGATGTCTACAAAGAAGGGAGTTGGGGCTTCTTGTTAGTTGGTGCTAGAAAACAATCTAAGGGAGTAGGTGTTTCCTGTGAGTGGGTGCTCACAAACAACATGATGTAATTAGAGTAGTGGCTTTTGATTTACATCATTAAAAAAAAAAATTGGTGGTTTTCCCCTTTTGGGTTTCCACATTAATCCTCTGTGTTTATATGTGTATGTTTCTCATGATGTTGGTGTGTATGTTCATGTGTTGGACTTATTTTCTATTTACATAACATTCTCATGGTTACTCACATGAATGGTTTCCAAGTAAAAAGAAACATATAAATTGGTATTAAAATTAAATTAACTTTAATATTGATTCACACCCCCCCTCCTCTCTCAATGTTAATTATTGTTTCCAATAATTGGTATCAGAGCGGGTTCCTTCAGGAACAACTTAATCGCTTGAAGGTAGATCAAAAGGTAACATGGCTATTCAAGTTTGGTTTACATCAGAAGGAGTTATGTTTTTTAATGGAGCATATTATGTGTTTTGGAAGGTTAGAATGGAATCCTATTTAATGGATTTAGATATTTATATATGGTGATCCATAGTGAATGGAGAAAAGAATGAGAATAATGAAGAAGCCAAGAAGATTATTTTGAAAGGATATCAAACTAGACTCAGATAAGGTGAGACATTGTGAGTTTGCAAGAGAAATGTGGGACAAGGTCCATTATAAATATGGAGGAGAAATTCATGAAGCATCAAAGATGGTTGATGAATGTTGTTGCTCAATTAGTGAACCAGACCCTGTTGTAGGAAATGATAAAGAGAAGGAGAGAAGGAAGAAAAAGAAGAAGGAATCCCAAAGGAAAGATGCTCAAAAGATTGAAGACCTTCCTCCAAATGTGCAAGTTATTGATCTTGACTCCAAAGGTGAAGAAGAATACTTGGATGAGAGGCCAGGATGCTCAGAAGGTAAGCTATTGCTTTGTTGGAAATGTAAAAGAGTGGGTCATTTATATTCTAGATGTTCCTATGAAGCTTTTGAAGAAAGATATATAAATACATCTAGTATCAGTGAGGAGAGACATACACTTGTAGCAATAGTAGATGAAGGTACCTCCCAAGAAGAGGGAAGAAAAACTCATGAGGAGAATGAAGAGAAATCCCATTAGATTTCATCCATAGGAGAAATGAAAGTATCCCTAGTAGTGATGAATAAGGAATACTTCTTTGGCTTGTGTTAGATTCCCTAGATACAAAAAGGAATCTAGATCTTTGTGATGATTCTATTAGCACATACGATAGTGAAGAAAATGATCTATATGAGATGATATACTTTAGGAAGAGGCTTATATATACATTAGAAGAGATAAAGGATATTTTGGAAGCAAATCTCAAGCAAGAGGAGCAGTTGCGAGAATATGAGCTAGAGAATGAAAAGTTGAGGAAAACAATTATTAATCTTTGTGCACAAGGAGAAGTCAACAGATTGAATGAGATGTTATAAAATCAACTCAATGAAAGAAAAGCTTATTGTGAGAGACTACAAGCATGATTAGTCTCATTGAGGCATGATTTAGAAAATGATAATAATTAGTTATCTCAATATCATAACATTGAGAAGAGATCAAAGGCCTTAGATGAGATCCTCAGTAGGAAAATGTTTCCTCTTGGTAAAGTTGGCCTAGAATTCAATGAAGAATCAAGCTCCAAGAAAGAAAAGGTCAAAGAATCAACTAGTTAGCCTGAGATAGTTGAAGTTTCCAACAATAAAAAGGAAAGGGTGTTGTTGTAAAACAACAATAATAGGGAAAAAACAACAACAACAGAATATTAAGCAGCAACAAAGGCAAGAAAATCAATAGCTTCAAAGGAGAGGAAAAGAGATGAATAACTAGAGGAGGAAGCAACAAAATATAATTTATCAAGGATGAAATTCAAAAAACCATGGAACACACATGAAGAACCAAACGAAGTCGTTTATCCCTCAAGGACATGATCATCAGAGGTGAAATCCTCCCATATATGGAATTTTGTTCCATGGTTATTGTTTTTCTTGCAACAATTATGAGCATAAATCCATAGATTGTGGATGGAATGCAAGAAACAAATATGTTGGGTGGAAAAGACCCAAGAATGAAAAAGATTCCTAGGAGAGGACATGCAAACAACAATAGAAGATTTGACAAGAATGTTATCAAGCATAATAAGCCTTTTCCCCCATTCTTGTATCATGTTGAATACTACGACTATGACAATTTCGTGCATAAGGAAGAAGAATGTTGATATTTGAAGATTAAGCATCACTCACAGAGTGTGCAACAAAAAGAGGAAACTCGACAATTGAGGAAAAAATAAATAAAAGAATAGGTGAATGTGAGTTTGTCCTCAATGCTCTGTGTAAAGGAGATATGACAATAAGAGGATGAATAAATAATCAAAGAGTTTATTTTTCTCTAAATAAAAACCATAGAAAAATTAAGAGGTATAATCCTCATTTTTCAGTAGTAAAACACTCTATAATTTCTGGATGCAATGAGCAAAATATTCAGGAAGGAAAGGAAGAAGCATACCAATTAACTATCCCTTGGAGACAAAGAGGAAAGACAATGAAAAGAAGATATGGAGAAAAAAAGAGGGATGAAAAAAAAAGTTCCCTCTAGCCCTACACAACCAAAATGAATTCCAAAATGGGATGACTAAGCAACGCTCTTTTCAAGAATCAATATTTTAAGGTTTGGAAGAAAAAGAAGGAAATCTACTCCAGGGGATTATATCTTCAATTTCTCTTCATTGAAAGAAGTGAATGGATTCAAGTGAATCCAAAAGAAGTCAGTGGCACGCATCATAAATTTTCTACACAGAGGTGCATCTAAATGATGGAGGTAATATTGGGTCCCATTACTAGTTGCAATGATGAATTTGTTTATATCAAATGTATCAGCATTACAGGAGAGAGAAAAGTGCAACCACCATTGTCTAAGGGGGAGAGATGACATTTCAGCAAGTTTGTATTGTATAAAGAAGATGGCTTGCAACATAAGTATGGAGTGATAAAAGTCTCAAAGTTAATTCAGGTCCATAGAATCAGTCCCCGAGTAGAAGTAAGACAGCAGATGTAACAAATCAGAGAAAAGGAGAGAGAATTGTCTTAGGGGGAGCTTCTTTATTAGTAGTAGCAGGCATCATCCTTGGACTTAGGAAGAGTGATTGCTCAGGAAATTAAAGGCTTGCATATCATATAAATTACCCTTATTTCATTTAAGTAGCAAATTTGACTATGTCTAGCAATCTTATGTTCATGAAAAAAAGTGGTTTGGTTTTCGTGTTCCTTGGTTATCATTTGGGATCACTATGTCAATTATTATCCCTTGGTTTAGTTGGAGTAACCTTATGTGTTATGAACATCTTCTTTTGAGAAATGTCATGGGATTTTTCCCAGTGCATTTTCCAATCGTTATCAAGTCATTGGTGTAGTTGGTGCTATTTAAGCAACAACCTCTATTTGAAGAAGCATGATCTCAAGAGGAGATGAGCTTGTGGTTAGTATGCTTAGGAGGAGTGAGCACAGTCACTCAAGTAGTAGTAGTGGAAGAGTAAGCCTAAATGCATCATTAACTATTGATATTTACAACAACAACTATACCATTTAAAATTGAATTACTATGAAGATGCATTGGAAGATCATAGTCTTCAACCATTGGAAGAAGAAAGGGCCAATAACCATGACTTTTCTAGAGATGAATTTGAAATAAAAGGGAAAATATATGTTTAGGGGGAGCATATCATATATACCCAGTACTCTAAAAGTGGAGGAGCTACTACAAGACGACACAAGGACTTGTTTTACTAATGCTTGTTTTTGTACATGTCTTTTCCCATGTTGTTTGTAGCTAAGATGTGATGGAAGACTTAAATTACATCATCAAAGAGATATCATCCCTTGAGAAGAGGAGTCTACAAAGGAGGATGAGAAAACATTAGTTTCTCACAAGGAGAAAGCACACTAGCAACCTGACCATCAGACATTAATTGGAAGGGCGAGAGAAAGAAAATTTCCACCCTTTGTGATTTAAGTTAAAAGGGTAGAGAAATATATTGGTGGACCAATAAGGGGAGATAAAGACTCAAGAGCATCAACCACAAGATAGAGAGACTTATTTGGATGTCAATGTGTTGTTGGATGTGCCATGAGGAGTGGTCATCAATGAGGAGTTTCCATCAATGCCAAAGGGGGAGATTGTTGCACAGTTGGAATTGTTACGATGGTAGATGGCATTAATGTGTTGGAAATGATCTCAATTAGGCTCGCATTGATGACAACTAGGTTAGGATGGAATATGAATAGTGTGTTTGGCATTGATGTGGTGTCTTTCCTGCTCAGTTGGAGTTGGAGCCTTGGTCAGAGCCAAAGGGGGAGATATAGATTTGAAGGAATTTCTTCCTCAGGAGATCAATTTAGATGCTCCTAGAAATGGTTCAGTTAGATAGTGCTTGGAAATAAATTTTCAAAGATATGATGTAGTCTGAAAAAGGCTTATTATATCGAAATATATGGCCATTCAAAATTAGTAGGCCAAAAGTTAAATTTTGGTGATTCCATAGATTAGTCAACATACAAGTGGCAAGAGCAGTGTGGATCTCATGAAGGATAATGTGGATCCCACTGGTAACACATAACCCTGGTGGATTGACCCCCATAGTTTTCCAATGGAGACAAAATCTTTTATTTATGGGGACAAGTCCAATGGGACAACGTGGCACATGGGTCACAATGTTGTACAACTAGTGTGGAATGGACCAAGAAAAGCAGGGACTAAATGACCCAATGGCATGGATTCCCCGTGTTACACATCACCTCGGTGCATTGACCCCAACAATTTCCAATGGAGTCGCGAATGTTTTTTTCCAGGGAAACAAAGATACATCCATCTGTTGCAATAAAGATTTCTCATCTCAATTCTTAAATTTTTTGTCCCAAGACAAAAATCATTATAAAGAAATTTGCTAAAAAACCAAGGTTTAGACTCCCTATTCTTCCATACCCTGTGATGTGGATAGAAGAAATATGGTGAGATTTTAGTAGATGATAGAGTGACATGGAGCCCACGGTGGTGGAATGATGTCATCATTGAAAATTTTCTGGACACATGGTACCAATAGGGATGTGACATGTGACATGTAAATTTTGTGTTTTTGGGTGGGCAAGTGGGCCAAAAATATGTGACACATGTATTTTGGTACAAGTGGTAGATAGTTGGCATGCTTAGTCAGCAGGGTGATGTAGGCATAACAAAAGAAGTCGGAAGGGCCCAATATTATGAGGCATTGGGACACAGTGGGGAGACAAGTCAACATGATGAAGGATACACATAACCATGACATAATTTTGATTTCCTCATGATTGTAGAGGTGGACCCCACAAGACACATCACCCTAAAAAATAATTCCTTGGCATTATCCATTATAGTGCAAGTTAAAACCTCCGAGGTGATGAGGCATCAGGATGAGGTGGTGACTCGAGATGGTTGGACGCAAGTGTTCATTGTTACAAGTTGTGAGTGAGAAGGTACCACCAAGACATATAACCCCAATAGTTATACCCCAGAGGTTATCGAAGGCACACCATAAGAAATCACCAAGGAGAAGGGATCAGGGTTGGAAATTTCACAGAACTTAAAGTTTCTTTCATTTGACGAAAGGCACCTAGATCTCATGTTTTTTAGTGTTAAGTGACCAAGGGCCTACCCCGATATATAATCTTGATTATGAACATTGTGGGGGATTAACATTGAGTTTGGGTTGTTAGGCCTTATGGTTTACACTTAAGGATTTCAGGCTTTAAACAAAGTGCTATGGGTGCATGTGTAAAGGTATGAATGGGTTCACAACCAATTCAAAGTTGTGAGTTATATTTAGTAGTTTCGTTAAATAAGAGCAGTCCACCAGAGGCATAGTTGTAATGATAAAAGGGGTATGAATGTGTCGACAATTTCTTTAGTCTGATACACTATATTTCACAATTATACCATAACTGGAGATTCACTAGGGTTGGAGAACTTTTATAAATCCTGTTGTTGAAGTCAATGGTGATTGCCAAGGACACTTGAACAAGGCAGAAAGGACCATGAAGCTCAAAGAATTAATGGAGCAATGTCCACTGTAATGAAAGTTACCCCTGATCCCAAATTTTGTACAACATATGATTTATAGGCAAGGGGAGCCATATCGATTAAATAAGACGAAATTAATGGTGGTATTCCTTGAGTGTATAGGTTGGACTGAGAAAAAATCACAACATGGAAAAGCAGTCAAACACCATTTCTTTGATTTAATATAGTTGCAGTGGCCAAGAAGTCATACAAAACTGGATGGTAAGGCATATTGTAGTACACTAGTGGGCCAAAGCGATGCACAGAAGTTACAACATCGATCTATGTGTTGTAGTGGATCAAAACTCAAGAATGTGGAGTTAGATTGTGGGGGATTACAATAGAGCATTGAGGGTAGTAAAGCTGTGTGGAAATATCTATGTGAGAAATAATTTCTCAGAGAGGTCGAGAGCTGATATGCAGAGTGTATGAAGAATGAGAGATGAGTGTGTGTTGTTGAAGAGTTTGTTGTGTAGATGCAAATGAGAAGATATCAGTGATATGTTGAGCATGCTACTAAAGAGAATAGAGATCCAAGAGTTGGCTAATATAAAGAGTTGAAATGAGGTAGAGTAAGTTCCAAGGACAGAAAGTATTAAGTCCCTTATTGACTGTGGGTTGGTGCCTACAAAACAAGGAGTTGGAGCTTACATCTAGTGGGTTTATGAAGATATCTTAGAGGTTGTTTCCTCCTACAAGTTGGTTCTTGCAATAAATCCATGAAGTTAGTGCTTCTAGTAAGCTAATCAGCTGTCTACAAAGAAGGGAATTGGGGCTTCCTACTAGTTGGTTCTAGCAAACGATCTAAGGGAGTTGGTGCTTCCTATGAGTGGGTGCTCATGAAAATATGATGTAATCAGAGTAGTGGCTTTTTATTTACATCATAACAAAATAGATTGATGGTTTTTCCATTTTCGGTTTCCATGTTAAATCCTTGGTGTTTATATGTGTATGTTGGTGTGTATGTTCATGTGTTGAGCTAATTTTATATTTACATAACATGCTCATGGTTGCTCACGTCAGTGGTTTCCAAGTTTAAAAAAACCATATAAATTTGCCTTAAAATTAAATTATCCTTAATATTCATTCACGCCCTCAGTATTAATTATTGTTTCTGGAAATTCTTCAGTACTGCTTAAATTTCATAAATAAAATGAGTCATTACTTTTAATAAATTCTTAAAAAAAAAATCAAAAGATTGTAAACTTATAAAATGAGTATGTAAACTAAAAAATATGTTCGAATAGTTATGGATATGCTTTTATTTTCCCCACTCCTTTCCACTTTTGTTCCCAATGCCTCTAGTTTGAACTTCATGGTCTTCATAATTATAACATTCTGAATTTTCCCTGTATATCAAAACCTGCAATTTTAAAATTATATATTATATAAACCATCCTATGAGATTTTAAAATAATATAATATAAATTCCACCACATGTGTTTTAAAAATATATATTATATAAAAACCATCCTATGCGATTCGTAAACCAAGAAGAATCTAAGATAAATAAAATGCACCATCAAACACGCCATAGAAATGAAAACTTAGGTATTTGGTGAGCATGTTATGTGGTGCCATATTGCACCTTGTCTCCACATATCTCCCTCCTCTATTCTCTACCATAAACCTACTGGTTGAATTTTCCAATCAATCCAAATCCTTACTATCTTCTCTCTACTTCTTCAAATTTTTTGCTAAAGATGCTCCTACCTCTATTCTTCTTCCTTATATATATTTATATTTCTTGTGACTATTTTTATGCAATTTTGTTTTAAAAGATGAAACGGAAATTAGGAAAAACATGGACATGGAGTAAGCATACAAATATAATGAATAACTTCAACCTATGAAATCCTCAATACTATTTTTATGCAATTGTGTTTTAAACGATGAAAAGGAAATTATGAAAAACATGGACATGGAGTAAGCATACAAATATAATGAATAACTTCAAGTTATGAAATCCTCAATACTTAATTACATCAATATATTGGATCTCTTTCCTTGCTACATTTTCATTTCATCACCTATTACATGGTACAAACAAATTGTGTAATCTGATAATATGAATAAATTTAGTTGTGAAAAATCATAGAAATCTAGCTACACCTCAAATTGCCATTTTTTTCCCAAATCGCTCACTCAATATTGAGGTTTTGTCCATCTCATTAAAAAACAAAGAAAAAATGGGCAATCCATGGGTGGTATGTTAGCATGAATGAATATATGTTCCTAGATTTCATGGTTTTGTTACATGCTTTAGTTCTTGTATTCCTCGGTGTACACATCATTCCTATATCCTCAAACTCTTCTTATTATGCATGCCACTGCCCTCTCAATAAGTAGTTGTGGCTTTTTCAAGTAATAATGGAAGAGATCTAGTAATAACTGTGGCATGCTAGTGCATGTTTGGGTAGGAAATTTTCATTGCATTATTGAATTTTATGCATAGAGTGCTTACATTTTTATTGGAAAATAAAACCTTCAATTGAAACTAGGGATTTCAATAAATAAAGTATTTTTGGATGTAACTCCTTTATATAGTAAGAGTTTGAGGCTGGAAATTTAAAATGATCAAATTTCTATTATATTTCTCATATTAGTTATTATGACTCGAATTATAAAATGCATATCCTTTCTAGATATATTGGCACAAGTTTGATTGAAACATGTGAACTCTATCAACGATATATGATATGTGAAATTCATAGATCTGTTACTGCAAAAAACCATGAGAAAGGGACGGTTTGAAATCAATGATATCTTTGCTTCCTAGACTTTGTTTTAGATGTTTTTTTTTGTGAAATGGGCTTTTTTAGAGGAATTTAGACCTATGGCTATTTTATTCAAAATTTGCATAGAAAAATTTAGAAATCAACCTAAATGTTATCATCTTCGTTTTTCCATAAAAAAATATGAAAACATAAAATAAAAATAAAATCACTTTGTGTCCATAAAATTCTCCTACTTTGTTGCCAAGAAAGAGCTCTAGTACCATTCGTAGTAAACTTCAAAGATATAAAAGAGAACATAGCCTTTGATTTAAAAAATAAACCCTTTAGCATTAAAGATACCAAAGCATTCATAATGAACAACACAATAATATAGAGAGAAGAAACCTTGAAGTAGGGTAACGCCATCAATTATTCATGTAAGGACCCACTCTAAAAGTCGTGTTATTACAAAGCAATACAATCCAATGCATCTCTAATACAATGAAACTTGTGTGTATTTATTTTTTTTCATGACTATTCCTAAGGGTTTATGTCGAATACCTTTATTATTATATTGTTTCCTTTTAATTATATAGTAGTCATATTTCATTATTATGGCCATTATACTCTCAGATACCTCCCTATTTACCCGATATTATTTGATCTAAATACATTATAAGGATATTATGAAAAAATTGATTTTAATGCAAGAGAAATTTGTTGAAGTGTGTTTAGCACATGATATATTACTATGTATACAATCATAAGGGAGCAGATTCATATTAAAGAATGGATATAAAATCCTTTATAGAGGAGATTGAGCCCTCTTCTTTTACTTTAGATCCTCTTATTTTACTTTATTTGTGTGGCTAAAAAAGCCAAGGAAATAAGTTTTGATACCAACCCTTCAAAGACAAAGAAAAGTGGAGTAAATAGAAAACTCACACACTTAATTATAGTATGTAATCTTCTTTAAAAGTGTTTTGAAGCTAAAATTGGAGAAAACCAATACTGAATATATTTTTCATAAATTAAAATATAATATTGTTTCACTACTTTAGAAGTAAATTATGATATCCTTTAACTACTTCGAAGTTGTGCACATTCCCTAAAGGTATGTTTTGTCTTAAGTTGTGCATGTCTCCAAGGGTATGTTTCCTATTTCTCCCAGGGTTGGTGCATTCTTTCATGTATTTTAGTTTTCTCTTTGTTTCAACTATATTTAATAAAACTATTGGTATTGAGAAAATTGATTCCATATAAAGAGAAAATGGTGGTGATGAACAATGTTGAAATTCTTGTCAAATCAACAAAAATGAAATAAAAATAAGGAAGAAAACATGAAACCAACAATACGTAAAAAGGTGGAATGAGATATAAAAGAAGAAAGGTGCTTAATGGATAAAAAAGCACTAAAATTGGTGTATATGAATGCTACATGAACAAAAATTGGTAAGAATATGCCAAAATAAACAACAATACCATATAGATAATTAAAGAGAGATGAAGATATCAAAGTGAAAATTACTTGAAGCTTAATATCCTATGGAAAAAAATACAGGAAATAACACACTTAGGAACCAACACATGCAAATTGAGATATAAAACAAGAAGATGGAGACAACCCAATGATCCACGGAAGGAAAGGTTGTGTCATCTATGTGGAAATGAGGAGGTATAAATTGAGCAACACTTTCTCCTATATTGTATAACATGCTCACAAATTAGGGACATCTAATTTGCATATTAGGGATTTAGAATCAACATGTTAGCGATATCTACTAAGAGATACAATAAGGATAGTCATGTCAAGTGGGTGTAGCTTGGGTGTTAGGGAGGAGTCATTATTACCCTCCCCACCCGATTTCTAATGCCACCAAGATTGGCACGCTTGCTCCTTGGGAGTCATTTCTACATGAAATATAACCAACTCACCTAGACATGGGTGGGTTTTCTGTGGATGTAGCTAGTATCGGTCTCTGGTACAGTGAACCACAAAATAAAAGAAAAAAAAAATGTTGGTCAAGAAAATAATGTGGGTAAGAATAAAAGGTTGAATAAATTAATATAGCAGCAAACCCTTGATGTGGAATGAACGCACTAGAGAAAATTGGTTGAATCAAATCCATGATTTAGATCTAGCCATTAATTTGTTTTCTCTAGTTATACTAATTTATTATTTTAGTTATATTAAAATATAACCAACAAAATGTAAATTATTACATTTTGTTCTTCCATATAACATTTAAATATTATATATTATATAACATATTTTTTCCATAAGAAATATCTTTGTATTTCATATGAGGAATATATATTTTTTCATCTTCGAGGAACTCCTCAAACAACAATAGTAGAAGTCATTACAAAAAAGACACATTGTGATGGAATCTAGGGGCAAGGCTAACAAAATTTCTCTAAACTTCCCCAATAGTGGTGAGGACTGAGGATGGTGGCGGTAGGGATGATAGCACCCACCATCCTGGCACAAGACTTAATGCAAGGCATTAAAAACTGGGGGTGTCGTGGCTACCCATGTGCATGAAATCACATGTGACACATCAAGATTTACAAATATGTGAGGTAGGACAAGTTTAAATGAGGAAGGGTGAGGGGACACCAATGTTAATTCACCAAAATATCAAAGAAAAGAGATGGGAGTTGATTTGTATCTACAAAGGAAGGAATGTTTGCAAGCTTGCTCGCTCACTAAGAAGTCTAGATCCGTCAGCTTGGAGAGGAATTATGTAGTGTTAATCGAGACAGAGAGGCAAAGGATTATCACTAACTACCTTGTCTACATTTTTTTGGGTGACCATCACACCCTGCATGCGAACACTGGAGGATGCCTGTCACTGGGTAATTCTGAACTTTGACAAGCATCTTGGTTTACTAGTTGTGTTTTGGTTAAAGGTTTGGCTTATGTAATGGATTTTTATCATCAGTGATGCTAGAGTTGGATCATAACTTGGATCTTTAGTATGTATTGTGATATCGATGGTTTTTTAGTGTTACTGTTGTGGCTTAAGTGAGGGTATTTGCCTCTTGCACTTGGTCTTGGGGTGTACTTTTGTTTAATTGTTGTGGGCTCTAGTTTTATTTGTGGCCTTGATGTGGACTATAGTCTTGTTTGTGGTCTGAGTTGTGAAATCACAATTACGACTCTAGTGAGGAAAGCCTAGTTGTGGCCATCCTTTTGTACCCTAGTATTATTTATTAATTAGGTGTTTTCAGTTTTAATTATTGTGAATTTTATTTTTATTTGTGGATTTTGTTGGGATACCTTACTCCAGCTTTGAGATATTTTTTGTGGTTGCAGATTTGGTGCTTTTCCATTGGTCTACTGTGTGTAGTTATTATTTATATACAACTCGTCGCCATGCATAGGCAATGCATGAGAAACCGTAGAGGTGGGGGGTTGTGGTTGAGGGCAATATGACTGGAATCATGATAACCAACAAACCTAAGAGGCTACTTAAGGCTTCAACTCACCATCCCTGATGACATTCCAAATGAATTGCATAATCTTAAAAACTTGGTCGTTAGAGACTGACACGTTATGTCTAATTCAGGGCTATTAGAGGATTTTGGACAACTAATTTTAAACCCTGGGCACACCAAGGGCCGTAGGAAGTAGTACCTCCAAGATTTGTTCCTTTACTATAAGATGAAACTCTAATGGGTAGAATCATGATGGAAAGACAGGAGGACAAGTAGAATGTCTTTGCTCACATCATGGATGTGGAAAGAGAGCAACGTAATATGATATTTCATATGGAAAGGATGGACACTCTTCCTGCTCAAATCGAATGACAAATCCCTTGCATTACTACCTCATTAGTCCCTCCAAGCTCTAGTGCACAAGATTCGGCACAAATAAATTCCTCTAATTCCTAGTTGTTAGATGCTTGGTGTTAGTTTTTTTGGCATGATACTCTGATAGACTCTCTAGTGATGTTTCAAATATTGTACTTTTTTCAGTTTTCGTCTTGCTACTCTATCGACATATAGTCAAAATACTTGGTTTCTCACAGGGCAGGTTGAGACCATCTTCTGTAAAGTGTGATGGAAGTGAATAGTCAAACTACGTAATGGTTTTTTAGTTGATGTGAGGTCCTAAATTTTAGATTAAAAAAAAACACATTTCTCTAAACCACCTAAACTAAATCCAATTAACATATTGTATAATTGCACCAAGATGCACTCTCCAGCCCAATATGGTAGAGATGTTGTTGTAATGTTTAAAATTTTGATTAAGTCAAATTATGTAAAAATAGAAACAAAATAAAATTAACTAAAAATATTAATGTAATATAATGTAAACATTTTAACTCAGTCAAAATAAATAAATAAATAAAAATAATAATAACGAAATAACAATAAAAACAAAAATGACCCATGATATTCATGTGGAATATAACATATTTAAAGGGAGAAAAAAATCAGCCTAGATCTATCTTAACTATGGATCTACCAAGCATAGAGAGGGTGTTGGCTTGTTGGGGCCTGACCCAGGTTCAGAGTTAGTTAGCCAAACAAATCCCGGTACTACTGGCCCTTTCGGCAACAATCCGCGGAGCGCAGACTGAGGTCTCACCCGAAGTAGTATGGGAGGGTGCTAGAACCAGGTTTCTGCACCCTGGAGATGTCTGATGAGCTTGAATGGTCTGTTGTTTCTCCTTTCACGTAGGTTTCTTCACGCACCTCCCCATTCCTCACGACCTAATACACTGCCTTCGCGCAGCCCTATCCAAGGGTTGTGCTGCGTTTTGCACTATTACCCAAGACCTTGCTTATATTCCAATGTTAATTAATTATATTTGTCTACTTGAGTGCTTTGAGTTATACTTAACAACATAAAACATTCATATAGGTGCGCGCTGCAAATAAACAGTATATTTACAAGTTATAACAATCATGTAGTAACCCAAGAACAGATACATAGAATTATAACCAAACTTCTCTTTATTGATTCTTTCCATGGTTACAGACTCGACTCACCTTGTGCACTTAGTTGCAAGGGTCCGTGCACTCAGCTGCGGACTACTAGGCCTCTACACACTTAGTTGCAGAGCCTTCTCCTACCCTACAACCCAAAGACACACTTCACATTGTGACCCAATCACTTAGACTTCTCATGCTCATCTTTTTTTCCCTTATCTTTTATTTATCCCTTATTTTACACTTAGAGCCTCGCTCTATTTATACAATCCTATGGTCCGTGGACCATGGGTAGGTCTATCCATCTAACATTACATTACAAAACTAGGGCATACAACCCTGTGACTCTATCATACTTTCACGCCCCGTGCCCACAATTCGCAGAGCTTTACAACTAAATTCAGTCAAGACTTGGGCTTTGAGCCCCAAAACATGCCTTGGGGGGATTCCATGCCCAACAGGCCCCCAACACAAACATCATGGCTCACCCTCAAGTCACTCTGCCGGCACGACGATCTTTGCACGGAGTCCCTCCAACTGTTCTCGAATTGCGTGGAGGTTAGCAGCACACTAAGCTATTTCTTGTTGGATCTGCTACATATGCTGTTCCGAGACTTCTGTGTCAGGAGTGCTTCTCTACATCAATGTGTGCATCCCCTGCATGTGTGCGAGCTTGCCTTCAATTTCTACCGTGATGGTGAAGGCCTTGTCGATCCAAGGCTGAACGCGCACCTTCAGGACTACTTCCTTATGTCGTGTCAGGTCCACCTGCTCCTTTAGTGCCTTAGCATGCTGCATCCATGCAACCATCTAAGTGAGGACCACTGTCTGTGCAGTTCCTCAGACACTATCATACTATTGTTGGAGTTCTCACGCTAAATGTTGGGGTTCTCCTGCAGATTTGAGAGGACCTCAAGTGATTCTTCCAACATAATTGTGCAATCTCGCACTGCACCACCAATTTCCTCCAACCCCGCTGTGATAGCGCTAGTGCGCTGTTCTCTGACTTCCGGGGGAGTAGATGGTTGCACCTTTAACCACAGCTCGGCGATATGAAGATTCAACTCTAGCTGAACCTTTGTCATTTCCTCCCTGGCCTCGCGGACCCCTACTGCTAATCTATGGATCCGCGCCTCCGCTGGTATGTCTGTTGGGATGGCCAGCTCTGCGACGCTTTGGCAAGCATCATCTATCACTCGTACCAGTTGTTGATTTTGCGACACCAATTCATCGCATTGCAAGCTTAGTTGTTCCATATTTATTTTCTACTCACTGAGGACTTGGAGCGCGCGGCTCTCCCTAGTTGGTAACTTTGCAGCTATCCCATACTGCAACACATATAAGGTCTCACGCGGGAGTGCAGCTAGATTAATACCAAGACTTTTCAGTTTGCTAACCGAAGGCCTGTCAATCTCATTTGATGTCACTAGTGCCCCTTCCGGCAGCACTATGGTGTTTATCATCCGCGCGTGCAACATCTGCTTTGCTGCCATGGATCCGACTGCGAGGTTGGTCGAAAGGGTACCAACCTGAGGGGGTCACACCTGTAATTCCTGCAACTGCACTTTGAGGGCCCCCAACACAATCTGGTTCTCCTGTATGAAATCTTGGAGAGCCTTAGAGGTGACATCGCACACCGTTTCACCAATGTCATGCAGATCACCCTCGGTTAGGGTGATCAGGTCAATGGACAACTTTGATGCCTTGACCTTCTTACACGACCCTGCCCGCTCTGTTGGGTGTTGGCACTTTAGCTGGGTCGACGCGGTTTGTGGGTTTGCACCTCCCTCTTCTATCTCTACTCCCTCTAATTCCTGCCCCTGTGTCGACGAAGGGTAGCTTTGTCCACTGTTTATTCGAGTGCTTGTGCACCCTGATATAGATGTTATGCATGTCCGCTTTAAATTCTATAAAACTATGCAGACCGTTGTAAATAGTGGGTGACAACCGTAGCTTATGGTTGATCCCCATTCTAAGGTTCATCTCCATGAACACCCAGAATATTTTGCTATCGCGTATCCTTTTAGCATCCTTTGTGGCCCAAAGTGAAGCGTACTTCGCGGCCTTCGGTAAATCCCTGTCAATTATGGGGAATTGATTGTCCTCTGGTAATTCCCTAGCCACGAGTACTATGGACAGCAACAACCATGCATAGTGGAATGTTTTGCCTTGTTCCTGGGCTTCGCGACAATTTTCTAAAAACTCCTTGCAGAGGAATTCAAACTAGTTAAACTGGACCCCCTCCACGCATTGCTTAGCCGGGTCTACCACCGGCGCAGGTACTTCTTCTGCGCAACACATGTGCATGACCTTTCCTGCCAAGATTTGGGTCGCCACGCACACTGCTTTCTCCTTGATGTTGGAGATGGCGTAGCCCCTTTTCTTATTTTTCAGCTTGTATTTTTTCTTCATGGCCTCCATGATGGCCAAGTCACTGCCCTTCCCTTCCAATATGTCCGCAGGGTCCTCTCCTTTGCATGGAAGCCAGGAGACGTGGTGAATCAAGTCTGCCATGATGGGGATGGGCTCCTCCAGCCACAAACACCCATCATGCATGAGGCAAAGCAGCTGCCTAATGACGAAAATGGTTATTGGTGCGTGGTGGAAGTGCAGCACCCAAAGCAAATTCAGTAGTCCAGCCTTCTCCACTTCGCGCAACCACTTCCATGGCTCTAGCTCTGTAACCCCCGCCGCAGTGTTCTGCTTGGGCTTCATGAGGTTCCTTGTCTCCAAGTGAGGGAACTTCTCGTGGTCAGCGAGGTCCCAATCTTCAAATTTCAGGCTCAGCACGCGTCCTAGGTGTGTGCCTTCAAACATAATATTGTCTGGGAGGAGCGGGGTCTGGAGCAAGCTCTTGGTCTCGTCCAAGTCCTTGGGCACTTTCGCCTTCCCTTTTCATGGGGGGACATAGGCGGGAAATTTTTTCGCGCTGTGTGTAGGCTGAGTGTCCTCCTCCATGCCTTCATCCTCTTCCTCCGCAATGATAAGATCCTCTAGATCTTCTTCTTCTTCATCTGTTTCTATAGTGATGGCTTTCCCCTTCTCCTCCATTGACAGTTTGGTGCGCAGCGGGTTCCGCGGGGACACACGTATGGGGACCATTGCTTGTTTGTCCTTCTTGGGTCTTGGCATGTGCGGTGATTTCAGGATTTCTGCCACAATCCCCCACAGTCAGGGCTTGCGCGGCCTCCTCGGCAACCATTTCTGTTATGTCCATAACATCCTGAGCAATCGCCATCATACTCATCCAGAAATCTAGCACTTGTGAACTCAGGGGTTCAATCAACGCTTGGCTCACAACACTCATGGTTCTGCTCAATCGCTCAATTCACAAATGACCAAGTGTTGTTTGTTGGGCAGCCCTTTCTATTTTATAGTGCTTTTTGAATTCAAATTCGACCATTTCCCCCAAGTCCGATTCATTAATGCTTTCTTGGCGGCAGATTTTCCCAAATCTTGCCCATAAATCGCATCTTAAATTCTTGTTGCCCGCTCCATTTGGCCTCAAGTTGAGCCTCCCATCGTCAATAGTGACTTCAGCGATCACTTTATGACCAACCCACGCCACAGCGCAACCTCCCGTGCACGGTCGCGAACCTTGTGACGTTTTGTTCCTGCATGCAGCTCCAACCTCGTGCAGCTTTTGGGAAGAGTAGTTTATAGTCCCGCGCTTCCTTTCAACTACTTAGAGCGCTAAGACTCTACTTCCTTCAGCTAGTCAAGTGGCCGCACCACCCGTGTAAAGTTCCATCCAGTCCTCCATCATGATTCCTGGAGAATCCCCACCTTTTTTTGGTAAGGTCGGCATCATGCACTTCACCATTTGCAACGTGCTACCCTGGTCACTATGCTTAGTAGTATGCGATCCAAGCCAAGGTGTCAGGCTGATCAGTTCATGGCGATAGTGCTCAAACTTTTTAGTATGATCATATGCATCGTTCCTTACCATCCTAGTCTTTTTGCCAATAAAATATTCCTTTATCTCGTCCTCCAGCTTCTTGACTTCCGCGTCCACCAGAGTGCTTTTCTACCTTAACCGTACCCTTTCTTCTTCAAGTTCTTGGAGTCTACGGTTTCCCTGTTGGATTTCTACTTCCAAGGTTCCACAAATCGTTGTCCCTACCAATGCTGGATTAGGCTTTTCAAGTACTAGAGGGCTTACAGCGTTCATCTCATATTCCAGCCTTGGTGGTGCCTGTGTGGTCAGGTTCATACACATGGTCTTATACGCCCATAGAACCGCTGGTACGTGTAGGTCCTAGTCATTCCGTTTCGCGTTGTAGACCCTGTTTAGTACTTTGCACACTTTTTCAAAGGCTTCCACGTGGATAACCTTCTGTGCGCTTGGTCTTACGATACCTCCTGGTCCCAAATGGAGGGGTTGTTCACTCCATTGTCTTGCTCGCTCCTGCTTACCGATCGTCTTTCCTACTACACGTATGGTGTACATTTGTGCAGGTTGCGCACCATATGCCTGTATCCATCTGGGAAGGTGGGCGCACGAGCCATTCTATCGGTCATACTTGTCTTTTAACCTCATCTGAGGCTTCCCAAATCGTAGGCACATCATCCTTCTGCATTCACACCAGTCCTCAAAATTCTGCTGGTGCGTACCCCACCACCTTGCGGGTGTAGCCCGCAGTACCCATTTCAGAGCGTTAAAACGCTGTTGTTCCAATACTTCTTTTTTAAACTTGATCAAGAACTCCTCCACCTCGCTTAACCCGTCATACGTAAGCAAGTTTCTTGTCTCTGTTGCTATGCAACGCAGTGACCTTATCATCATGTTACGGTTGAGTGTGGTTACCTCGTGTAACTAGTTCTTCCATCGTTCTATCTCTTCGTTGGAATCTGATGTGCAGGAGATTTCGCGCTCCCAAGAGATTTGGCCATCCAGAGTGGGATTTACCCAATCTTGCTCCCGCGTGGTTATCTTGTAGATGTAGTCCAGATCATCGTCACTGTCATTGTCGCGCACTGGTTCTGTGTAGCGCGATCCTTCTGCAGGGTCTAAAGGTACCACTACGCGCAACGAGTTTTTCTCAAAAATCATCTTGCGCTTCTTTAGATTTATCACTCCCTTCATGTCAGTGGCCCAATCTATTCCCAATAATGTGGGATAGGGATTTTTTTCATCAACAATCTCTATCACTTCGAAATATGCTAGCGGGCTCGCTCCTTTGATGTCTACTGTAATTCCCTGCAATCTTCCCATAGGTAGGATCGTTTGCTAGTTCGCCATTCGCAGTTGGATGGGAGACCATTGCAGCGGAGACCTGCCCATGCACTCCCATGTCTGCTTTGGCAGGACGTTCACGTCCAATCCTAGATCCATAATCACTTGATCCATCTCATATTCCCCGATCTGCGCGGTCAATCTCATCTCCCTTCCTATTCGTGTCGTGTGCTTCCTAAGCTTCCGGACTACGCACAGTTCTCCTAGCGTAGTCCCATCACATCTTGTTATGAGTTCTTGCAGCCTCTTCACAACCTTGTTGTCATATAGCAGCTTCAATAATGTCTCTAAGTAGGTAGTGAGCATCGATGGGTCCATTTCCGGTTCCAGTCTGTCTTTACTTCCTGAAGTGGAGGCATCCGTGAAGCTCCTCTTAGCTTCCATGAATGTCTCTTTAGCGTGCTCCAGATCAAATTCAGGTTCCTTCATCGGAGCCTTGCGAACCCAGGTACTTTCTTCAGGCTGCTTTCCCTTGTCATCCCCCATCGTAATACTGCTTCAGAGCATGATATTTACATTATGTTCTTCCTCGCGCAGCTCAGATCTCATCATTTGCAGGTTCTGAGTCGGGGGAGGTTGGAGTGCTCCTTTATTGCGCAGCCTTGCTATCAATGTTGGACAGTCCTCTGTCTCATGATCGAACAATGTACAATACAAGCATGATGGTCACGTTGGATTCGTACAGTCGCGGGCATAATGTCCTGGCCCTCCGCAATTGTAACATATCAGTTGGTCACGACCTCTTCCTGGTCCCACTCCTCCTCAGCCTCGTCCGCACCCCTGAAATTCGGTGCGCATGATTCCTGTGTTTTGATCAAGGGCCCTTGTTTCGGCCTAAACTCTATAAGTAGGAGTCTGATCCATCATCAGTTCATAACTTCTACGAGTGTGCTCATCATGGCCTACTGACCTGCAAAAATTGCAGAATAATTACTGGGAATTATGCGTATACTTTTGTAATAGATGGCAATGATTTGTAGCATGCTTCCCTCCTATCTGACAAATCATGCACCACAATGCAGGTGCTGCGCTTGGTCCTACTTGTGCCTCTGGTCTTAATGGCATTGGTCCTCCTGCAAGGTAATTCACGAACACTGGGCAGTGGTCCTTGTCGTGCCCCTGGCCCTTGCATTTTACGCACCATACCTCATCGCCCACTTTTGGACGAGCCGTCCTATCTTGTTTCAAACTCTGCATCTCAAGGCACAAGTTTTTCAGCTGCGCGTGAATTTGTTGGACTCCCAAGTTTGGATATTGTATCGGAGTCTTGTGCAATCTCATTGCGACCTGCAAAGCTTCAGCTTGAGTTGTTAGCCTTTGTTGCAACAACGTGTTTCGTAAATGCGATGTTAATGATGCTACAAACCATTCACGATGTTTCCCATCTGTTAGTGTCATGTTCGCTTCACGAATTGTGCACTTCAATCTTTGATCCAGCTCCCACGAGGTTTCGCCTGGTAGCATTTTGATTTCCTCGAATCCAATGATCAACTATGCCTTCGATTTTGGTCTACTAAATTCCTTGTTTAGCGTAGCTTGTATATCTACTATCCCCACATTCAGATTTTCATTGGAATGCTTAATGTACCAGGTCAGCGCGTGATCCTGCAGAGCACTGACCAACGTTGCCTTCTTTATATTGTCATCCGTGACACCCTGTGCTTCCCATATCGCTTTTACCATGAACCAAAATTGGTTCGGATATTCATTCCCTACTCCCTTGAACACTGGTAGCTTTATCGCGTTGGCCATACTGCTTCACAATGGTGGTGGAGGTGGTATGGGTGAAGTCAGGGGTGAAGATGGTGAAACTGGTGTGGTGTGGGTGGGGCTGGTATGCACGGAATCCTTTGCTTTATCAGATTGATCACACTTCTTGGTGAAACCTTCATGAGTTCTTCTTTGCCTCCGCGCAGGGGTGAAATCAAGGGGCTAGTTTCTAGTTTTGTGCTACCTTTGTTTCTATAGATCCTCCCATTCCACGTAGCCCCAAAAATCAATCTATTCACATAACCCGTTTTTCACACAATAGCATTTTAACCTAGGTGTTCAAAGATTTAACGTACTTACCTCGCGATCCCTTGAGGAAGCATCGTTCTGCCTCGCTATTGCTGACTGAAGTATCTACTGCAAATTCGATGATGAAACCTCCGATGATTCGATCCAGCCAGTGATCGACAACGCGCGTGATCCTATCT
The DNA here is from genome assembly GCA_031772625.1 of Pinus tabuliformis. Lineage (NCBI taxonomy): Eukaryota > Viridiplantae > Streptophyta > Pinopsida > Pinales > Pinaceae > Pinus > Pinus tabuliformis. The sequence continues at coordinate 544,006,035 of CM062812.1, read as the reverse complement.
TCCGATGCTTCCAATCTGCATACCAAATCTGGAGTCCACACAATAGGTTTGTCGATTTTACACCTTCCTTGTCTATCTTCTAGCTTCGTGATCCACTCGTACAACTCAGTGGGGAAGGATGAAAAGAAAATTTCATGGATCTCCGTATGAAAGTAGCAATCTAACCACTCTTCCTTTGATAATCACAGATTCCTATTTTCCTGTGCCGCGAATTTGTAAATCTTTCTGTCCAACCACGCCTCAATTCCTTTCTTTGTTGAATTCTAGTGGTACGACATCAGAAATCTTTATGCAGATCTTGGTCTCGGCAACAAAACCATTTGTTGGCTTGTTGGGGCCTGACCCAAGTTCAGAGTTAATTAGCCAAACAAATCCTAGTACCATTAGCCCTTTCGGCAACAGTTGTAGAAATTCCCACTGTAGATCAACAGATTATGCAATATACTAAAGCAAAATACAAGATCTACTTCTACAACAAACTTTGCGGAAGCTTAATCAAATTGAGCAAGATCAATGAGAACACATATAACTGAGAATGAGAAATCAATCACACATAACACAGAAGAAATAACCCGGGGAAAGCCTCAACCTAAAACCCCAATCTCTGTATTATCATACAAGTGGAAATCTTATTCAAGTTACAAAAAGAATTAGCTCTCAATCTATCCTGCTCTCTCTACAATCAAAACAATACTACTCACAGACTGAATAAACATAGTATATTTCCTCCTCAAGCCCTCCAAGCCTCCTCTTTCCTTGCGCAATTTTTCTTGGGGTCCAATGATGTCACATGTGTGAATTGGCCTCATCACACTCACTAAACCTAAAGAAGTAACTGCGCAATCCTCAAGGAAATAATTCCTTCTGCATGTAAGGAATATTCACAATGGAATATTCTAGCAACTGATAGTACATTGCCCCTCCATCTGATCTCAACTAGGTCTCTGTCTGAACTGACATGCATGAGTTATTTATGAGAGAATACTCAGTTATCTGAAGTGCAGTAGTTACATGCATGCAAGCATTAACTAACTGAACTTACATTAATTCAACAAACTGTTTGAATTAATCTAACTGGACTTGACTCAGTTAACTGAGCCAACTAATTACAACTCATAATTACAACTCATCCTTATCCTTTAACTGATGGATAAATTCCTCAATTAATGGAGAAACTATTGCATGTCCCCACATAGACTTCATGTTTGATTTTCCTTAACTAATTAACTCACAATGAATCAATTAATTATTTTACAAACAACTGCTAAGATCAAATTCAAATTTTACTTCACTATTTTAGTTCAGGGACTAACTAAAATAGGAAGGTATCCTGAAATGCTATTTTTAGCACTTCCATTTTTCATTCCTTGTTGCTATGTTCAACACTGGCTGAACTGCTATTTATAACAGTGCTATTTTTAGCTTTTCTATTTTTAGCATTTCTTGTTGCTATTTTCAACACTCCCTCTCAACAAGAAAGGGATTATCAATAACCCCAATCCTGTCTCTGTGGAAATCAAATTTGCATCTTGACAATTCCTTAGTCAAGATATCTGCATCTTGTCCTCGGTCGAAACATACAGCAACAACATGATCCTCTTGACCACACAGTATTGAAGATGGTGATACTAGATACCAATGTGCTTGGACCTGTCATGAAAAAACTAGATTCTCTGAGAGTTTGATACAACGCTAGTTATCGTAGTATATCACTGTAGGATCCATCATCTGACCAAACAATCCCACTAGAATCTTCCGCATCCAAATGGCCTCACATGCAGCCTGACTAACAGCTATGTATTCAGCCTCTACTGAGCTAAGTGCAACTAATCTCTGTTTCCTGTTGTACCAGGAAACTACAGTTGAACCAAGGTTAAAGATTCCTCGAGAAGTGCTCTTTCGGTCTAATGGACTCCCTGCCCAATCCGCATCTGTGAAGTCTTGAAGCTTCAGTCCCTCTATCTATCTGTATTATAATCCGAACTGAGATGTGCCTCTAAGGTATCTCAGCACATGCTTTGCTACCTTCCAAAACAACTTGGTATGCTAAACCATAGCTTGACTCAACTAGTTCACCACAAAGCATAAGTCGGGTCGTGTGTTCACCAGATACATAAGTGAACCCACCAGCTGCTGATAAACAGTAACAACTACTACCTCACCTGAAGTAGCATCCTCCTTCCTCCAGTTCCCAGCTAATGAAGTTTGCATGGGCTTGCACTTCTCCATGTGAAAGCGCCTGAGTATCTCATTGGCATAGTTGCCTTGAGACACAAATACTTCCCCATATTTATGCCACACCTCCATGCCTAGAAAGCAGTGCATAAGGCCCATGTCCTTCATCTTGAACTCTCTTGCAAGGTCCTCCTTGCAAGACTGTATCAGTTGATCATCACCTATCAAAATCAGATCATCGACATAAAGAACAATGATCAATGGTTTACCTTCTACCATGATGTGGTAAAGGTTCGCATCTGCTTCACTCTTGGTGAAGCCCAAACTAGTGAAATAGCTGTTGATCCTAGTGTACCAAGCACGAGGTGCTTGCTTTAGCCCATACAAAGCCCTCTTGAGTTGGCACACATGCGACTCACGATCGAAGGTCTTGAAACCCTCTGGCTGCTCAATGTACACCTCCTCCTCAATCTTTCCATTGAGGAATGTTGTCTTCACATCCATCTGGTGGATCTTCCACCCCATCTGAGTTGATAGTGCCAATATCGATCTAATCAATGAGTACCTTGCTACAGGAGCAAAAGTCTCATCGTAGTCGATCCCCTCAACCTATGAGAAACCTCGGGCAACAAACCTTGCCTTATGTTTCTCAACACTACCATCAACTACCTGCTTTACCTTGTAAATCCATCTGGAACTCACCACTGAGTTGCCCTGAGGCCTTGGGACAACATCCCACACACTGTTCCGAATGATAAAATCGTACTCCTCTACCATTACATCAACCTAGACTAGTTGCTGCACTGCCTCCTCAAATGAAGAAGGTTCGGTATCTACACACTCTCCAACCAAGGCCATGTACCCAGTGTACCGCTCGGGCGATCTCCACTATCTGCGCTGATAAGATGGTTGTCCCACATTCTCCCGCACATCCAGAATCAACCTGTCAACTTCCCTTGAGCGTTTCCGCCCATCTCTGGAAGTATCGGCATGAGTGGATGTCTCCACTCTCAGATCCTCTACATGCGGCTGCTCCTCATCAATCTGAGGCTCCTCATCCTTAGGAACTGAAAGTTCCTCATCTGCATGCAACTCAAGCTCCCTCTCAAGTGATAAGCACATGGATTTCTGCTCGTCGAACTTCAGATCCCTGTGTACCACAGTCCTCTGAGTGGAAGGCAAGTACACCCGATAGTTGTGGGGTGTATCCATGTACCCCACAAATATTCCCAACTCAGCTATTGGGTCTAGCTTCTTCCTGGCATATTTGGTCACATGACAGTAAACTGATGATCCAAAGATTCGGAAGTGACTTACATTAGGTCGCTTCCCAGAATAGGCCTCCATAGGTGTCTTCATTCCCAGTATACGGTGCGGGCTTATGTTCTACAAGTATACTGCTATATTGCATGCCTCAGCCCACAAATGCAGTGGTAGGCTTTGGTCATGCAACATCGCTCGAGTTTCTCCCACAATTGATCTTTTCTTCCTTTCGGCCACCCCATTCTACTGTGGGTTATGGGGTGCCGCCAATTCCCGTTTAATACTTTCTGCAGCGCAGAAGTATTGAAACTATTGGGAGACATACTCTCCACCATTGTCGCTACACAAGGCTTTTATTTCCTTTCCAGATTCTTTCTCTGCCAAAGCTTTAAACTCACAAAACCTCAAGAAGGTCTGATCCTTCTTTTGCATAAAGTATATCCAACATCTACGAGAAAAATCATCAATAAAAATAACATAGTACCTTTGTTTAGCGGTAGAGGTTGTAGAGAAGGGCCCACAAACATCTGAGTGAACTTGCTCCAAGATTGCTCCAGCTCTACTGTATCGATCCGGAAAGGAAGATTTCTCATACTTACCCAAGGTACAGCCTTTGCATGCAGTCGTCTGCTCAAGTTTTCCCTTGGGTAATCCAGTAGAAATCTGCTGCATAATCTTTAGGGCTCCATGGTCCAAATGGCCCAGTCTTTTATGCCATATCTCGCCAACTTCTTGGCTCTGCACCATCTCAACTTTGGAACTCAAAGCAGCACAGTCGTCTACCTCCAACTTGTAGATATTCTTGACTCAAATCCCTATTCTCTTTGTCTATCCAGTACCGATATGCCTCAGGAATACCTTTCCTTTACTAAAGACTACATCATAGCCTTTATCTTCTAGTATAGCGACAGACACAAGATTCTTCTTTAGACCTGGTACATACTTTACATCAGTCAAGGTGAGTGGAGCTCCATGCTCCCTGTGAAACACAACTGTACCTTCACCAGAAACACGTACTTTCCATCGCCCATCTCGATCCGCATTTGGAGATCCTTCTCCTCCAAGGTACTGAAAATATTATTGTCACCTGACATGTGGAATAAAGCTCCACTGTCGAGGTACCACACATCCCACCATGGTTGAAACCATGCATGTGATAAGTGAGAAATCCAGCTCAAACTGTGAGGCCAGTGCCTCACCATCAGATCCCTTTGAGGAACCCTTCTTGGATTTCTTCTGTGGACAATTCGTAGCATAATGGCCCACTTCATGACAATGAAAGCATCGCACTTTCGATTTGTCAATCTTCTTCCCACCATGGGAAGAACCGGATTTGGAATGAGACACCTTCCCTTTCCCTTTCCTCGCCTTTCTCGCTAAGGCTAGATTTTACTCATCATCTTGCTTCGATGAGGATCCATCTCTGGTGCTTCTTCTTATTTCCTCCTGCATCAGATCTGATCAAATTCGTTCCCAATCTAGCAGTTTTTCTCTTCCATTAACCGAGTTTTGGTAGCTATGCCAGCTCTTAGGAAGACCGAGGAGTGCAAGACTCACCATGTCATCATCAGCGTTCATGATCCCTACACTTCCAAGCTCATCCTTGCAGGTGGTGAGCTTGTTCAGATAGGTAGAGATCGTGTCACCCTTTTCACACTTGATCTTACGAAGCTTGTCTTTCAGCACTAGCTTCCTCTGATCGCTATTGTTCTGATATAGATCTTTCAATGTTTTCCACATCGAAAACGGTGTCTCCTTCCCATGGAGGCTCGAGACAATGTGGTCTCGAACTTCCTCCAGGAGGATTCTCCTTGCTATAGCCACACATTTCTTCCATTCCGCCAATTGAGTAGCATCAGTCGGCTTGGGGACTTCTTGATCAATGAAGTTCTTTAGACTATTATCCTCTAATACCGCCTCCATGTGATCCTTCCAGGCTATATAATTTGAGCTGCCATCAAGGGCATACTCGAGTCTTAAACCACTAAACGCCATAGGTGAAATTGAGATGTGATAAAAAATCGATTTCTATATTCAGGAACCAAACTTCGAACTTCTCCTTCTTGTATATCGTTCTTCGCCTTGATCACCTTTGCTTCGATACCATGTAGAAATTTCCACTGTAGATCAACAGATTATGCAATATACTAAAGAAAAATACAAGATCTACTTCTACAACAAACTTTGTGGAAGCTTAATCGAATTGAGCAAGATCAATGAGAACACATATAACTGAGAATGAGAAATCAATCACACATAACATAGAAGAAATAACCCAGGGAAAGCCTTAGCCTAAAACCCCAATCTCTGTATTATCATACAAGTGGAAATCTTGTTCAAGTTACAAAAATAATCAGTTTTCAAGCTATGCTGCTATCTCTATAATCAAAACAATACTGCTCACAGATTGAATAGACATAGTATATGTCCTCCTCAAGCCCTCCAAGCCTCCTATTTCCTTGCGCAGTTTTTCTTGTAGAATTTTCTCTACAAATCAGCTAGCTCACTGATATCATGTAGAAATTTCACCTGCAGATCAAATTGATATATGCAATGTACCAAAGCATAATACTAGATCTACATCTACCATAAAATTTGTGGAAGCTAATCAACCATGAGCAACATCAAGCATGAACACATATAACTGATAAGAAGGAATTAATCACACATAAAACAGAATATATCACTAGGGAAAGCACCAACATAAAACCCCAACACTGTATTATCAATCAAGTGTAGATCCTCAACAACATACAAAAAGAATCAGCTCAATAGCTATCTTGCTCTCTCTGTAATCAGAAGATGAAAATCATGGACTACCTGGGCCTCAATATATAGGCTGTAAGTTGGCCTAATCATACCTACTGTCACCTCAGGTCCAACTACATAGTCATAGAAGAAAATAGATTCCTTCCTCATGCAAGGAATACTTACTAGAAATATCCTAGCATCTGATGGTACATTGTCCCTCATCTGATCTCAACTGGGTCTTTGTCTAAACTGCCATGCATCAGTTATTCATGAGAGAATACTCAGTTATCTGAAAATAATAGTTGTCACATGCATGCAAGCATCAAAAAACTATATCTCATTAATTTAACAGCTTGTTAAATTAATCTAACTGAACTTGACTAAGTTAAACTAAGTCAACTGATCCTCTCAATATAGAACCGAACCTTATCTCCTTTAATCAAGGGATAAATTCCTAAATCAAGAGAGAAAATAATTACATGATCTCACAAAGACTTCAAGTTTAATTTTCCATAACAAATTAACTCATGGAGATTAATTAATTAATATTTTAAACTGCTAGTAAGACCAAATTCATTTTTACTTCCTATAGTTAGACCAGGGACTGCTAAAAATAGGAAGGGACCCAGAAATGCTATTTTTAGAAGTTTTTATTTTTAGCAGTTTCACCTCTCACCCGAGGTGGCCAAAATGCTCATTGGCCAAACTGCTATTTTTACACATGCTATTTTTAGCAAATCTATTTTTAGCACTTTCTAAATTTATCATTTCTTGTTGCACATTTTTCAACACTCCCTCTCAACAAGAAAGGTTTCCTCTTGAACCTGATCATGTACCTCTGGAATGTTCTGCATGCAACACATCTACCTGGTCCGATTGCTCCTGAAATTCTCGGAACAAAAACACCCCCAACTGACCTCTCGTTGAGCTAGAAACATACTCTAATGCTGAAGCTCTACCAGCTGCTGACAAGTGCTCCCTCTTTGACCTTTGTGCTACTGCAACATCTCCATGCATCTCGCACCATTGCACACCTCTCTGTGCCACCTAGCACTGTGCAACATACTTGTGCCTCTCGCATTGCTGCAGCCTGCATGCTCTGCGCTGTCCTGGGATTCCCTGCTTTGTAGCTCTCTCTGCCGCTCCATCTGCATCTGTGTCTACCCAATCAGTCAGTTCCTGCTACTCCACATCGGGGCTCCTGTAGCGAGGTCTCATCCAAGAGATTGGGTACCTCAAGGATCCTGCCCCTCCTCCTTGGGACGATCACTCTATATCACCCCACCTCCTACCTAGAGATATGGCTGCATGTGATCCCTCTGCCCACCTGGCTCGAAGTTTCCCCTACTGGAGGTCTCTGCATGAGTAGATGTCTCTACTCGATCTCCTCTCAGCTTCCCTTGTTGTGGCTGCTCCACAACCTCCTGAAGCTGCTACACCAATCGTGGATCCTCCACAATCGTCTGAGACTTCTTCTAGCACTGCATGTTGATAGGTAATATACCCTCCCTCTCAACCACCAAGTCTCCATTAGTTGCCTTGTTGCTCAAGGCTTTGCATGCATCTTGAACCTTAAGAGCATACAAGTTCTTAACCCATGAACCAATCTGCTTCACCTGTCTAGTGATGATGTGTCTAAGGAAAACCTTTCCCTTACTGAAGACTACATCATAGCCTCTGTCTTCCAGCATCGCGATCAACACCAAGTTTCTCTTCAGTCCTGTACATACTTGACATCAGTCAAGCTAAGGCGAGCTCCATGCTCCCTCTGAAAAATAATCGTGCCTACACCTAAGACACTATACTTTTCATCATTACCATCACTATGAGTATCTTGAGATATTTCTCCTCCAAAGCACTGAACAAACTCTTGTCGTCGGTCATGTGGAAAGAAGCTCTACTGTCAAGAAACCAACCACTTCCCACCATGGATGAAACCATGCAAGCGAAGAGTGTGAAATCCAACTCAAACTGTGAAGCAAATGCCTCACCTTCAAATCCTTCCCCGGATCCCTTCTTGGATTTCCTCTATGTACAATTTGCAGCATAATGGCCGACCTCATGACAATGAAAGCATCGCACTTTCGATTTGTCAACCTTCTTCCCACCATTGGAAGAACTGGATTTGGAAAGAGAAACCTTCTCCTTCCCCTTCTTTGCCTTACTCACTAAGGCACAGTTCTCCTCATCCTCCATGGATGAAGAACCGTCTCTGGTGCTCCGTCTGATCTCCTCCTACATCAAATCCGACCATAGTCGTTCCCAATCTGGCAGTTTCTCCCTTCCATTAACCGAGTCCTAGTAGCTATGCCAGCTCTTAGGAAGGCCAAGGAGTGCTAGACTCACCATATCATCATCAGTTGTCATGATCCCTACACTTGCAAGCTCATCCCTGCATGTGATGAGCTTGGTCAGATACATAGAGATCATCTCATCCTTTTCACACTTGATCTTTCAAAGTTTGTCCTTCAGTGCCAGCTTCCTCTAATTACTGCTATTCTGATATAAATCTATCAATGTTTTCCACATTGCATGCGGAGTCTCCTTCCCATGGAAGCTCGATACAATGTGATCTCGCACTCCCTCCAAGAGAATTCTCCTAGCTCTAGCCACACACTTCTTCCATTTCGCTAGTTGAGTAGCATCAGTAGGCTTAGGGACTTCTTGATCAATGGAGTCCTTAAGGCTGTTATCTTCCAATACTACCTCCATGCGATCCTTCCAAGATATATAGTTTGAGCTGCCATCAAGGGCATACTCAAGCCTTAAACCATAGAACGCCATCGGTGAAATAGATGTAATAAGAACTTGAGATCTATATCCCGAATAATAAACTTCAAATTCCTTCTTTTATATTGTTCTTCCTTGATCACCTGTGCTCTGATACCATGTAGATTTTTCTCTACAAATCAGCGAGCTCACTGATATCATGTAGATATTTCACCTGCAAATCACATTGATATATGCAATGTACTAAAGCATAATACTAGATCTACATCTAATATAAAATTTGTGGAAGCTAATCAACCATGAGCAACATCAAGCATGGACACATATAACTGATAAGAAGGAATCAATCACACATAACACAGAATATATCACTAGGGAAAGCACTAGCATAAAACCCCAACACTGTATTATCAATCAAGTGGAGATCCTCAACAACATACAAAAAGAATCAGCTCAATAGCTATCCTACTCTCTCTATAATCAGAAGATGAAAATCATGGACTACCTAGGCCTCAATATATAGGTTGTAAGTTGGCCTAATCATACCTACTGTCACCTCAGGTCCAACTACGTAGTCATAAAAGAAAATAGATTTCTTCCTCATGCAAGGAATACTTACTAGAAATATCCTAGCATCTGATAGTACACTGTCCCTCATATGATCTCAACTGGGTCTTTGTCTGAACTTCCATGCATTAGTTATTCATGAGAGAATACTCAGTTATCTGAAAATAATAGTTGTCACATGCATGCAAGCATCAACAAACTATATCTCATTAATTTAACAACTTGTTAAATTAATCTAACTGAACTTGACTAAGTTAAACTAAGTCAACTGATCCTCTCAATATAGAACTGAACCTTATCTCCTTTAATCAAGGTATAAATTCCTAAATCAAGAGAGAAAATAATTGCATGATCTCACAAAGACTTCAAGTTTAATTTTCCATAACTAATTAACTCATGGAGACTAATTAATTAATATTTTAAACTGCTGGTAAGACCAAATTCGTTTTTACTTCCAACAGTTAGACCAGGGACTGCTAAAAATAGGAAGGGACCCAGAAATGCTATTTTTAGAAGTTTCTATTTTTAGCAGTTTCACCTCTCACCCAAGGTGGCCAAAATTCTCATTGGCCAAACTGCTATTTGTAGACATGCTATTTTTAGCAGATCTATTTTTAGCACTTTCTAAATTTAGCATTTCTTGTTGCACATTTTTCAACATTTCTTGGGGTCCAATGATGTCACATGTGTGAATTTCCCTCATCACACTCACTAAACCTGAAGAAGTAACTGCGCAATCCTCAAGGAAAGAATTCCTTCTGCATGCAAGGAATATTCACAATGGAATATTCTAGCAACTGATAGTACATTGCCCCTCCATCTGATCTCAACTGGGTCTCTGTCTGAACTAACATGCATGAGTTATTTATGAGAGAATACTCAGTTAGACTTCATGTTTGATTTTCCTTAACTAATTAACTCAAGATGAATTAATTAATTATTTTACAAACAACTGCTAAGATTAAATTCAAATTTTACTTCACTATTTTAGTTCAGGGACTAACTAAAATAGGAAGGTATCCCGAAATGCTATTTTTAGCACTTCCATTTTTCATTCCTTGTTGCTATGTTCAACATTGGCTGAACTATTATTTATAGCAGCGATATTTTTAGCATTTCTTGTTGCTACTTTCAACATCGTGGAGCGCAGACTGATGTTTCACCCAAAGTAGTATGGGAGGGTGCTAGAACTAGGTTTCTGCACCCTGGAGATGTCTGATGAGTTTGATTGGTCTGCAGTTTCTCCCTGCACGCAGGTTGCTTCGCGCACCTTCCCATTCCTCGCGACCTGATACACTGCCTTCGCGCAACCCTATCCAGGGGTTGTGCCGTGTTTTGCACTATTACCCAAGACCTTGCTTATATTCCAATGTTAGTTAATTATCTTTGTCTACTTGAGTGCTTTGAGTTATACTTAACAACATAAAACATTCATACAGGTGTGCGCAGTAAATAAACAGTATATTTGCAAGTTATAACAATCATGTATTAACCCAAGAATAGATACACAAAATTATAACCAAACTTCTCTTTATTGATTCTTTCCACGGTTACAGACTCGACTCACCCTACACACTCAGCTGCAGGGGTCCACGCACTCAGCTGCGGACTACTAGGCCTCTGCGCACTCAACTACAGAGCCTTCTCCTACCCTACGACCTAAAGACACACTTCACACTGCGACTCAATCACTTAAACTTTTCATGCTCATCCTTTTTTCCCTTATCTTTTATTTCTCCCTTCTTTTACACTTAAAGCCTCGCTCTATTTATACAATCCCATGGTCCGTGGACCATGGGTAGGTCTATCCAGCCGACATTACATTACAAAACTAGGGCGAACAACCCTATGACCCTATCATATTTTCACACCGCGCGCCTGCAATTCGCGGAGCTTTACAACAAAATTTGGTCAAGACTTGGGCTTTGAGCCCCAAACGTGCCTTGGAGGAATTCCATGCCCAACAGAGGGATCAAATGTGTTATATGCAAACCTATTTTAGAGTGAAAAAAGATTTGATTCCTCTCAGTGCTTGGTAGATCTGGAGTTAAGATGGATATAGGCTAGTAAAATATGTTTATTCGATATCCTTAAACATTTTTCATAAAAGTATAGTTTAAAGATAAAAATATAGATTAACTTAAACATTACATTATATTAAATATACTTAATAATAATAATAATAATAATAATATCCATTTTTAAGGTCACAACCAAGCCAGACACCAAATTGGTGTATGAGACCCCCTTGTTTGTGGGACAAGGGACCCACCTCTGCGCATCGATTTGATTGCTAAGTCTACGAAGGCATACATACTCTACCCCCCTCTAGTTTTGAACTTGTGACCTCTTAGGAGGAAACACATGCTCTTAACCATTAGGCCCACTCAAGCTATAGTAAATATACTTCTTTATAAAAGTATAGCAAACTCTCAGTTTTATATTAATTTAATTATAAATACTTGCGTCCAGAGGCACTCTCCAAACCAGTATGGTAGAGATGTTGTAATGTAATGTTTAACATTTTGAATAAGTCAAATTACATAAAAAATAAATTAAATTAAATAGAAAAAATTAATGTAATGTAAACATTTAATTAAAAAAAACAACAACAACAACAATTTATACAAATAAATTAATAATAAAAATAAAAATGACCTACAATATTAACCCATGGTATGCATGTAGAATATAGCCTATTTAAAGAGGGAAATTATACCATCCATCTTAACTCTGGATTTATTATGGACCAAGAGGGATCAAATCTCTTGATATGCAAACCTCTTTAAAAGTGAAAAGAGATTTGATCTCTCTGGGCACTTGGTAGATTTGAAGTTAAGATGGATCTAGACTGGTTTAAAATCTTATAGTTCGCTATTTTCTATTAATTAGCATAATTTTTTGTTTTATTATATCAAAATAAATAAACCATGGCTAGTATCCACATTCATTCAATCTCATATGGCGCCACAAATTCATTCGAATCGCAGATTTCTTGCAGGAATCCGGTAAAAAAATTCAAAAAATTAGAATGTTGGAGTGTCAATCGTTTTATTAATAGTGGAAATAGATTCAACACCATCAAAAACCCCGGGGCAACCAAAATCCTAAAGTTTGACAGTTGTAACCTAGATTTTCAAAAAAAATTGACGGATTTTAGCATAATCTTGCCAAAATTTCCATTATTTTCCAGACTAATTTGTGATTTTTTTAAACTCCTAAATCTCATATCACTTCCAAATATTGGGATAGGAGTAAAACGTGCAATTATGGCTGAACCCAGTGAAAGTATTGAGGTTGGCCTTTTGCTATTTAGCAAGATGGTGCCCGCCTCTGAACAATTATTGCAAGTTTTCCATCAGCGCATCATGGAAGCTTTGTAGATGGAAAGTGCAATTTACTACTTATGAGTAGAATGTGGAATGAAAATTTAATTATTTAATAATTTTTTTTTAAGAGTTTGGTTATATAATTATATTGTGATTTTACTTTGTTGTTTATGAATATATAAATAAATTTAGTGTCTTGAAATATTTGGGGCATTCGAATTATGTAAGTTATGTAATTCAAATTTATGATTTCAACAAATCTATATAATATTTAAGATAAAATTCACTTAAATATATATCAGTTAAGATGTGTTTATGAATGTATAGATAAATTTAGTGTTTTGAAAAATTTGGGGCATTCGAATTATGTAAGCTATATAACTCAAATTTACAATTTTAATGAATCTCTACAAAATTTAAAATAAAATTGACAAAAATATATACTAGTTAAAAATCAAAACTTTAAAGAATTAAACTACATGAAATATGAATGTCATTAAATTCTTAAATTGTGGGTGTTGAATAGAAAAATATAATGAAATGAATTGGTTAAAAAAAATAGTTTAAAAAAATGATTACGACGTTTAACAAAAACAACCCAACTCAAATAGAAATTCGCTTCAAGATTATAATAATTTAATGCTCAGATTTTATAATTAACCAGATAATCAATTTAACCTAAATTTTACCAATTTAATTGCAAATACTTACTTGGAAATCCTGTTTGAAGTTGATTCTGACTGTCGTTGCCCTAATCTACTTCTTCTACCAAATCGATTGTTTCCTCCCAACATATATGAGATCAACCAATCCGGTTCTCAGATCCAAAAAACTTCTAAAACAGATATTTTGGCCCTCGTGCCCAAAGCTCGAAGAACAATTGCTCGAATTTCCAAGTCTCTTCTTTGAGTCTCGAGCCCAAGACTCGTTCTACCGATTCACTTTGGCTATTTTTCTTCATTGTGGCTCGCTTTATCTTTGCTCCCCACCCTGTTCGTTCTCCTTATATCCCCAAATCATCCACTGTCTCAAAGCCCTCCTCACGAAAACCTCTCCACTGCGTCAATGTAAATTAATTTTTTAAATCCCACGGCTACCTCCACCTGACATGATAATGACTAGCCTATAAGGCCTTTGAGCCAGTCACCCTCTCTTTAGAATAAAAATAATATATTTAAAACTCAAAGTTGAGATTTGTTTCTTTTAAGTCGGTCTTCATTGAGGGATTTTGAATAAATTAATTGAAATGAGGTTTTTGCCTTAATGCATTTTAATTGAAATATATTAATTAATAAATTTTATGAATATCATAGTTATAGTAACTAATGAGTTATATTAATTAATAAACTTCATTAATTGAAGTATTAGTTTAGTGTATTTGTCAGATTATATTATAGTCTTAATCTTAATGCATTTATTACTTTTTGATAGTTACTTATTTAATTTACTATCAACTCATTTAACTATGTTTAAACGTTCTTCACAAGTATGTAGTATGCATATACTAGTGCAGTGCATGTGTTATATCCATATGTATCTAGCATATGCATACTAATACTCGTAATTTACGTGAAATTCAAGATATGTCATTACAAGCAAATTGATTCTAAATTAAAATATTTATTTTTTTAATCTATCTCATACACATATATATAATCTTTTTTTTGCTTCATAAATTTAAATAAAAATATTTTTATATATTTTAAAAATTTTGAAATTTTTTAAAATTTCTATTTTTTATTCGATATTATGAAAATTAAATAAATTTTTATTAAATATTATTAAAATTAAATAATTTTTTATTCAATATTATTAAAATTAATAAATTAATAAAAATAAAATTTTAAATTAAAAAAATTATTAATATATATATATATATGAATTCAATATTCTTTAATCATATCCCAACATAAATATACCCAAATCACATAAATATAAAAATCACACAATACATTAACTAAGAGAGTTGAAAACCATAATTATTATAATACTTTTAATTGAAAAGGGTTTATGCATATTACCTAAAAGAATGGTAATCATTGAGAAACCTCATTATGTAAAAGTAAAGATTATTTTAATTAATAATGACATGATTTTGATTATAATTAAAATTAGTGAAAATGAGTTAAAAGGAAAAATTGTGCTTTCCTCGCGTGTTGCGTTTCAAGATTTTTCTTGCCGTTGCCGGAGCTGTGGGTTCCCCATGTTTTTTTTAGGAACGAAAAAGCATAAATACATTATATAAGGTATATAATGAGCAGATAATACATTGCCAGATATAAACTTCATATGAGCAAAAAACGAACGCAAAACAATCCGTTGCAGAAAATTTTGAAAGGAGGAGGGAGAAAATCCCAAACAAAATTTTTTTGATGTTCATCCAAATAGACAGCCATTTTAGCTGTAATAGAGTTCACAAAAAGAAATTTTGTGGATACAAAATTTGGAGAACTAGGATCCTCTGTGGAGTAACAGCGTTGTTCAGAAATTCCAAATTATATTTGACCATACATAAGTCAGAGGGAAATCAGGAAGGGGAAAAAAATTAACAAAACATAACTGGAACTCGCAAGATTTGGGATTATGAATCAGGTAGAGAAAATTCTTTGATAGAGAAAATTTCCTCATCAGAAATTACCTTCATGTTCCAGATACCTGAATCCGATAAAAGGCCTTCCTTTGATAAAATATCTGCTTTCTTGTTCTGTACTCTGTAAATGTGTTGTATGGAACATCCTTCCATCCTCCTCCACAGGAACACTATTCTATTCATCCAACCTGCAAGGTGAGGATTGCTGATATGGATTTTTCCCAAAACATAATCCACCATGACTTTGGAATCCCCGAATATTGATACAGACTGAATGTTAAAGAAAATACAGAAAGAAAGAAGACCCGCAAGAGCCATCGCCTCCGCTTTGCAATTGGATCCTTTACCCCCATTCCAGGAAATAAGATATTGTGTATTTTCATCCATGATGATGTGGATCCCACAGCCACAAGAGTTGTTTTGTGCAGCTCCGTCAAAGAACGCTCTCGGGAGCATGTTATGATCATGAACATTCATGTTGGGATTTGATCTTTTTTCCTTGAGTGGCTTTTCAGGTAAGGAGTCAAAAAGAGATGTTATGCTTTGAAGAATTCCCATGAAGGGCTCCTTACTTTCCTTGAAGATTTTGTTGTTCCTCCATCGCCATATGCACCAAAGGGCAATAATAAAAATAGGCCTCCAGGATTCCTTTTGCCCGCTCCACCAAAAGAAAGCCTCTTTTATGGATGAATGAGAAAAATGAGGGAAACCGTATAGATTTTCCAGAGCTTGCCATAATTGTTGTGTTTTCTGACAGAATAAGAACATGTGGCAGTTTGTTTCCTCCTCAGACTTGCATATTGAACAGAGACCCGGCCCCTGCCAGTTCCTCTTTTTTAAATTTTCCCAAGATAAGTTTTTATTGTGGAATACCAGCCACGAGAAATAAATAGATTTGGAAAGACAACCAGATTTCCAAAAAATTGATGGGAAAGTAGGGCTGGAAATGGTATTTCTTGAGGCTAACAGATTCTGGTAAATGTCCTTTACTCGTACCTGGGATGGACCTTTTGCATCTTTCCATGTAAGGACATCAGTTTCTAAGGAGCGATATATTCCACAGTTCCTCAAACAGTCTTTTAAACACTTCCACTGTCTTGCTATATTATCAGTCATCCCCATATTGCCATCTTCTTTCCAAATTGGGAAGGGTCCATGCCATTCTGCAATAAGTTTGTCCCAAGTAAAAAAACCTTTTCTGTGGAAAAAATTAAGGAGTGTCCCAGGCAAGATGATTTCCTCCTGTCTGCTCAAGAAAGTATCAACTCCTATGAGAATTCTGCTACCAGACTGGAAGTTCCATACCAAGTTCTTTAAGAAAAAACCTTCTATCTTACGAAAACTAAGCCATATTGCTGATCCATAAATGGATCCAATCCTTCCCAACCTGAACCAGTATGAGATATCCTTACTGCCCATATACTTCTTTTTTATAGTATTGCTCCAGGGGCCCTCTCCGAAAATCCCTCTCCATAGTGATTTACATAGAAGAGCCTTTCCAAAACTCCGCAGGTCCAGAAGGCCCCATCCCCCAAGATTTTTTGGCAAAGAGATGTCAGATAATTTAGACAGGTGATATTTTCTTTTCTCAACCTGGCCACCCCATATAAAATTAGCAGTTATCTTATTCATCTTCTGAATAATGCTTGCTGGAAGAAAAAAAAGATGCGCCCAATAAACCGCAAGTTGATTTAAAACTGATTGAGCCAGAATAATTCTTCCTGCCATTGAAAGGCATTTGTATTCCCACAGTGATATCTTTTTGTAGTATCTTTCTATTATCCATTGCCAGTCTGTTTTTGAGTATCCTTTGCTTTTAACTGGAATCCTAAATATTTCATTCCATGTTTGATGGACCGCGCCTCTATCCCAAAAAGAGAGGATATCCACTCTATTAATTCCAAATTGCCATCATTATGAAAGAGAACTGATTTGGATTCATTTATTTGTAATCATGTGGCCTTTTGAAACTTTTTTAGGATGTCATATAAGCATAACCAAGTGAGCTTGCAGAGCATACCAAAGATAAGTATATCATCAACAAATAAATTATGCGAGATATAATTGTTTCTGCAAATCCTCAATGGGCGACACCTGTTTTCACTAACTGCCTTATTGATGTGCAAGCTTAAAGAGTTCATTGCCAATATAAACAATAGGGGAGATAACGGGCATCCTTGGCGCAGTCCTCTGGCAGCTAGAAAAAAAGGAGATGGAATCCCATTTATGATGATGGCATAGTTCACCTTCTCAACACAGGCCATGATCCAGTTTATCATGTTAACTTTCAGTCCAATCTTTGCAAGAAGGCATCTGATGAAACCCCAATCAAGGCAATCATATGCCTTTCGGAGATCAATTTTGAAAATGACTGCTTCACTTTTTTTTGTGTGCATGGAGAACAAACTCTCTTGTGTGTTAGCAACAGCGTCCAAAATATTTCTTCCTTTCAAAAAAGCATGTTGATCCATTGATAAATGCTTTGCTAAAGTTTCTTTAATCCTTTCAGCAATAATTTTTGAAATGATTTTGTATGAAATATTACAGAGAGATATCGGCCTGAAATCTTGAAAGGATTCTGCATCCCTTTTCTTGGGGATGAGGGCTATATGAGTGGATGAGGTTATCTGGTGAATGCTGCCTGATATTCTAGAACCCTCAACCATCCTTAGCAGATCTTGTTTGATGAGGTCAAAGAAATGGATGAAGAATTCGATCGTCCAGCCGTCTGGGCCAGGACACTTATCCTTTTTAAAGGATTTCATGGTTTCTAGAAATTCTTCCTCAGTT